>JASEVX010000079.1:228863-822496 GCA_031761405.1 Serripes groenlandicus | reverse complement strand
GGACAAAACCGGCCACCGGTGGCAGACTGGGCTCGAGACACAGTCCGACACCGCTGCACGATTTTGAAGAGTAGGACAAAACCGGCCACCGGTGGCAGACTGGGCCCGAGACACAGTCCGACACCGCTGCACGATTTTGAAGAGTAGGACAAAACCGGCCACCGGTGGCAGACTGGGCTCGAGACACAGTCCGACACCGCTGCACGATTTTGAAGAGTAGGACAAAACCGGCCACCGGTGGCAGACTGGGCCCGAGACACAGTCCGACACCGCTGCACGATTTTGAAGAGTAGGACAAAACCGGCCACCGGTGGCAGACTGGGCTCGAGACACAGTCCGACACCGCTGCACGATTTTGAAGAGTAGGACAAAACCGGCCACCGGTGGCAGACTGGGCCCGAGACACAGTCCGACACCGCTGCACGATTTTGAAGAGTAGGACAAAACCGGCCACCGGTGGCAGACTGGGCTCGAGACACAGTCCGACACCGCTGCACGATTTTGAAGAGTAGGACAAAACCGGCCACCGGTGGCAGACTGGGCCCGAGACACAGTCCGACACCGCTGCACGATTTTGAAGAGTAGGACAAAACCGGCCACCGGTGGCAGACTGGGCTCGAGACACAGTCCGACACCGCTGCACGATTTTGAAGAGTAGGACAAAACCGGCCACCGGTGGCAGACTGGGCCCGAGACACAGTCCGACACCGCTGCACGATTTTGAAGAGTAGGACAAAACCGGCCACCGGTGGCAGACTGGGCTCGAGACACAGTCCGACACCGCTGCACGATTTTGAAGAGTAGGACAAAACCGGCCACCGGTGGCAGACTGGGCCCGAGACACAGTCCGACACCGCTGCACGATTTTGAAGAGTAGGACAAAACCGGCCACCGGTGGCAGACTGGGCTCGAGACACAGTCCGACACCGCTGCACGATTTTGAAGAGTAGGACAAAACCGGCCACCGGTGGCAGACTGGGCCCGAGACACAGTCCGACACCGCTGCACGATTTTGAAGAGTAGGACAAAACCGGCCACCGGTGGCAGACTGGGCTCGAGACACAGTCCGACACCGCTGCACGATTTTGAAGAGTAGGACAAAACCGGCCACCGGTGGCAGACTGGGCCCGAGACACAGTCCGACACCGCTGCACGATTTTGAAGAGTAGGACAAAACCGGCCACCGGTGGCAGACTGGGCTCGAGACACAGTCCGACACCGCTGCACGATTTTGAAGAGTAGGACAAAACCGGCCACCGGTGGCAGACTGGGCCCGAGACACAGTCCGACACCGCTGCACGATTTTGAAGAGTGGAGGACAAAACCGGCCACCGGTGGCAGACTGGGCTCGAGACACAGTCCGACACCGCTGCACGATTTTGAAGAGTAGGACAAAACCGGCCACCGGTGGCAGACTGGGCCCGAGACACAGTCCGACACCGCTGCACGATTTTGAAGAGTAGGACAAAACCGGCCACCGGTGGCAGACTGGGCTCGAGACACAGTCCGACACCGCTGCACGATTTTGAAGAGTAGGACAAAACCGGCCACCGGTGGCAGACTGGGCCCGAGACACAGTCCGACACCGCTGCACGATTTTGAAGAGTAGGAGTAGGACAAAACCGGCCACCGGTGGCAGACTGGGCTCGAGACACAGTCCGACACCGCTGCACGATTTTGAAGAGTAGGACAAAACCGGCCACCGGTGGCAGACTGGGCCCGAGACACAGTCCGACACCGCTGCACGATTTTGAAGAGTAGGACAAAACCGGCCACCGGTGGCAGACTGGGCTCGAGACACAGTCCGACACCGCTGCACGATTTTGAAGAGTAGGACAAAACCGGCCACCGGTGGCAGACTGGGCCCGAGACACAGTCCGACACCGCTGCACGATTTTGAAGAGTAGGACAAAACCGGCCACCGGTGGCAGACTGGGCTCGAGACACAGTCCGACACCGCTGCACGATTTTGAAGAGTAGGACAAAACCGGCCACCGGTGGCAGACTGGGCCCGAGACACAGTCCGACACCGCTGCACGATTTTGAAGAGTAGGACAAAACCGGCCACCGGTGGCAGACTGGGCTCGAGACACAGTCCGACACCGCTGCACGATTTTGAAGAGTAGGACAAAACCGGCCACCGGTGGCAGACTGGGCCCGAGACACAGTCCGACACCGCTGCACGATTTTGAAGAGTAGGACAAAACCGGCCACCGGTGGCAGACTGGGCTCGAGACACAGTCCGACACCGCTGCACGATTTTGAAGAGTAGGACAAAACCGGCCACCGGTGGCAGACTGGGCCCGAGACACAGTCCGACACCGCTGCACGATTTTGAAGAGTAGGACAAAACCGGCCACCGGTGGCAGACTGGGCTCGAGACACAGTCCGACACCGCTGCACGATTTTGAAGAGTAGGACAAAACCGGCCACCGGTGGCAGACTGGGCCCGAGACACAGTCCGACACCGCTGCACGATTTTGAAGAGTAGGATAGGACAAAACCGGCCACCGGTGGCAGACTGGGCTCGAGACACAGTCCGACACCGCTGCACGATTTTGAAGAGTAGGACAAAACCGGCCACCGGTGGCAGACTGGGCCCGAGACACAGTCCGACACCGCTGCACGATTTTGAAGAGTAGGACAAAACCGGCCACCGGTGGCAGACTGGGCTCGAGACACAGTCCGACACCGCTGCACGATTTTGAAGAGTAGGACAAAACCGGCCACCGGTGGCAGACTGGGCCCGAGACACAGTCCGACACCGCTGCACGATTTTGAAGAGTAGAGTAGGACAAAACCGGCCACCGGTGGCAGACTGGGCTCGAGACACAGTCCGACACCGCTGCACGATTTTGAAGAGTAGGACAAAACCGGCCACCGGTGGCAGACTGGGCCCGAGACACAGTCCGACACCGCTGCACGATTTTGAAGAGTAGGACAAAACCGGCCACCGGTGGCAGACTGGGCTCGAGACACAGTCCGACACCGCTGCACGATTTTGAAGAGTAGGACAAAACCGGCCACCGGTGGCAGACTGGGCCCGAGACACAGTCCGACACCGCTGCACGATTTTGAAGAGTAGAGGACAAAACCGGCCACCGGTGGCAGACTGGGCTCGAGACACAGTCCGACACCGCTGCACGATTTTGAAGAGTAGGACAAAACCGGCCACCGGTGGCAGACTGGGCCCGAGACACAGTCCGACACCGCTGCACGATTTTGAAGAGTAGGACAAAACCGGCCACCGGTGGCAGACTGGGCTCGAGACACAGTCCGACACCGCTGCACGATTTTGAAGAGTAGGACAAAACCGGCCACCGGTGGCAGACTGGGCCCGAGACACAGTCCGACACCGCTGCACGATTTTGAAGAGTAGGACAAAACCGGCCACCGGTGGCAGACTGGGCTCGAGACACAGTCCGACACCGCTGCACGATTTTGAAGAGTAGGACAAAACCGGCCACCGGTGGCAGACTGGGCCCGAGACACAGTCCGACACCGCTGCACGATTTTGAAGAGTAGGACAAAACCGGCCACCGGTGGCAGACTGGGCTCGAGACACAGTCCGACACCGCTGCACGATTTTGAAGAGTAGGACAAAACCGGCCACCGGTGGCAGACTGGGCCCGAGACACAGTCCGACACCGCTGCACGATTTTGAAGAGAGTAGGACAAAACCGGCCACCGGTGGCAGACTGGGCTCGAGACACAGTCCGACACCGCTGCACGATTTTGAAGAGTAGGACAAAACCGGCCACCGGTGGCAGACTGGGCCCGAGACACAGTCCGACACCGCTGCACGATTTTGAAGAGTAGGACAAAACCGGCCACCGGTGGCAGACTGGGCTCGAGACACAGTCCGACACCGCTGCACGATTTTGAAGAGTAGGACAAAACCGGCCACCGGTGGCAGACTGGGCCCGAGACACAGTCCGACACCGCTGCACGATTTTGAAGAGTAGGACAAAACCGGCCACCGGTGGCAGACTGGGCTCGAGACACAGTCCGACACCGCTGCACGATTTTGAAGAGTAGGACAAAACCGGCCACCGGTGGCAGACTGGGCCCGAGACACAGTCCGACACCGCTGCACGATTTTGAAGAGTAGGACAAAACCGGCCACCGGTGGCAGACTGGGCTCGAGACACAGTCCGACACCGCTGCACGATTTTGAAGAGTAGGACAAAACCGGCCACCGGTGGCAGACTGGGCCCGAGACACAGTCCGACACCGCTGCACGATTTTGAAGAGTAGAGTAGGACAAAACCGGCCACCGGTGGCAGACTGGGCTCGAGACACAGTCCGACACCGCTGCACGATTTTGAAGAGTAGGACAAAACCGGCCACCGGTGGCAGACTGGGCCCGAGACACAGTCCGACACCGCTGCACGATTTTGAAGAGTAGGACAAAACCGGCCACCGGTGGCAGACTGGGCTCGAGACACAGTCCGACACCGCTGCACGATTTTGAAGAGTAGGACAAAACCGGCCACCGGTGGCAGACTGGGCCCGAGACACAGTCCGACACCGCTGCACGATTTTGAGTAGAGTAGGACAAAACCGGCCACCGGTGGCAGACTGGGCTCGAGACACAGTCCGACACCGCTGCACGATTTTGAAGAGTAGGACAAAACCGGCCACCGGTGGCAGACTGGGCCCGAGACACAGTCCGACACCGCTGCACGATTTTGAAGAGTAGGACAAAACCGGCCACCGGTGGCAGACTGGGCTCGAGACACAGTCCGACACCGCTGCACGATTTTGAAGAGTAGGACAAAACCGGCCACCGGTGGCAGACTGGGCCCGAGACACAGTCCGACACCGCTGCACGATTTTGGCCACCGGTGGCAGACTGGGCTCGAGACACAGTCCGACACCGCTGCACGATTTTTGAATAGAGTAGGACAAAACCGGCCACCGGTGGCAGACTGGGCCCGAGACACAGTCCGACACCGCTGCACGATTTGAAGAGTAGGGGGTGACAAAACCGGCACCGTGGCAGACTGGGCTCGAGACACAGTCCGACACCGCTGCACGATTTTGAAGAGTAGGACAAAACCGGCCACCGGTGGCAGACTGGGCCCGAGACACAGTCCGACACCGCTGCAACGATTTTGAAGAGTAGTGTAGTAGGACAAAACCGGGCCACCGGTGGCAGACTGGGCTCGAGACACAGTCCGACACCGCTGCACGATTTTGAAGAGTAGGACAAAACCGGCCACCGGTGCAGACTGGGCTCGAGACACAGTCCGACACCGCTGCACGATTTTGAAGAGTAGGACAAAACCGGCCACCGGTGGCAGACTGGGCTCGAGACACAGTCCGACACCGCTGCACGATTTTGAAGAGTAGGACAAAACCGGCCACCGGTGGCAGACTGGGCCCGAGACACAGTCCGACACCGCTGCACGATTTTGAAGAGTAGGACAAAACCGGCCACCGGTGGCAGACTGGGCTCGAGACACAGTCCGACACCGCTGCACGATTTTGAAGAGTAGGACAAAACCGGCCACCGGTGGCAGACTGGGCCCGAGACACAGTCCGACACCGCTGCACGATTTTGAAGAGTAGGACAAAACCGGCCACCGGTGGCAGACTGGGCTCGAGACACAGTCCGACACCGCTGCACGATTTTGAAGAGTAGGACAAAACCGGCCACCGGTGGCAGACTGGGCCCGAGACACAGTCCGACACCGCTGCACGATTTTGAAGAGTAGGACAAAACCGGCCACCGGTGGCAGACTGGGCTCGAGACACAGTCCGACACCGCTGCACGATTTTGAAGAGTAGGACAAAACCGGCCACCGGTGGCAGACTGGGCCCGAGACACAGTCCGACACCGCTGCACGATTTTGAAGAGTAGGACAAAACCGGCCACCGGTGGCAGACTGGGCTCGAGACACAGTCCGACACCGCTGCACGATTTTGAAGAGTAGGACAAAACCGGCCACCGGTGGCAGACTGGGCCCGAGACACAGTCCGACACCGCTGCACGATTTTGAAGAGTAGGAGTAGGACAAAACCGGCCACCGGTGGCAGACTGGGCTCGAGACACAGTCCGACACCGCTGCACGATTTTGAAGAGTAGGACAAAACCGGCCACCGGTGGCAGACTGGGCCCGAGACACAGTCCGACACCGCTGCACGATTTTGAAGAGTAGGACAAAACCGGCCACCGGTGGCAGACTGGGCTCGAGACACAGTCCGACACCGCTGCACGATTTTGAAGAGTAGGACAAAACCGGCCACCGGTGGCAGACTGGGCCCGAGACACAGTCCGACACCGCTGCACGATTTTGAAGAGTAGTGTAGAGTAGGACAAAACCGGCCACCGGTGGCAGACTGGGCTCGAGACACAGTCCGACACCGCTGCACGATTTTGAAGAGTAGGACAAAACCGGCCACCGGTGGCAGACTGGGCCCGAGACACAGTCCGACACCGCTGCACGATTTTGAAGAGTAGGACAAAACCGGCCACCGGTGGCAGACTGGGCTCGAGACACAGTCCGACACCGCTGCACGATTTTGAAGAGTAGAGTAGAGTAGGACAAAACCGGCCAGGGAGGGGGTACACCAGAGACACAAGCCCGAACCGCAGTCTGATTTCGACCTACCGCACAGTCGAAGTGGCGCGACAAAAACCTGCCCACCCAGCAGGTGCCGGTTCAAAACAACAGGAAGTGGGACGAAACCATAAAAACGGCCCAGGCGCAGGGGGTACACTACACCGGAGACGCAAGCCCGAAACGCAGTCTGATTTCGACCTACCGCACAGTCGCAGTGGCGCGACAAAAACCTGCCCACCCAGCAGGTGCCGGTTCAAAACAACAGGAAGTGGGACAAAACCAGCCAGCGGCCCATGCAGGGGGTACACCAGAGACACAAACGTTCAAAAGTAGCCCGATCCATTTTTGGGGTGGGGGGGGGGGGGGGGGGGGCATTTGATTGTAGAAGAGGTCAAAGGGAAGGAATTCATTTTCCATAGGCGACCATTTTAGCATTATGGATTATGGCTCGTTACTAGACAATGGATGAACACATATACCTGTATCAAATTAAAGATCATTCTTAGAACTACCAAAAAAGCATAACAAAAAGCAAAACAAACATACATGCTCATCGTTTTTTGACAGAGCTAGAAGGTCAAATCAAAGGTGACCCTTATCCCGCACTGAATTTTACTTTCAATTTCAGAAAATACAGCATGTTCTGAAAATGGCTATTTGAGTGTCAACATAGCTAAAAGCAAACACTATTTTGGTTATAAATCACTTACAGGTTATTCAACTTAAATAAATTAACTTTCAACTTTCAACAAAATCATTATTGTCCAATGCGAGACAACTTCAATCTCATATATTCATCTGAAATTCCCTGGACAAAATTGTCTGCCCGGCAAGCCGATCCGATTTACTTCCCTTTCACCAAGAAACTCTCCTCTGTCCAACCATGCCATGGGTTTGGCTTAGATCACTATACTCAAGAAAAAGACCACGGTCCATTCGTATATTTTGACATACAGGTCTCACTCTATTACTAATTAACTTTAGTGCATATCAATTCGCGTTCAAAACCCTCTAGCAAAACCCTATGTCAATTATATTACATGGCATCACCCTGGAACTACTACCGTTGTTCAAGTATTTGGTATGACGCGGCCGTTGATTTTTCACAGTGTTGTTGTTTTATTTATATTATGCAACGGTCGACAATATAGATCCAGATCAGACTGTGCAGATGCGCTGGCTGATCTTATTCTACAACGGTAGCAATTAATGTTCGCAGATCTACTTAAATATTATTGGAAATTGTTTTAATCACCATTCAAACAAACACGCATTGTTATAGCCTCGGGAGAACAACTCGACTCAATTGTTTTATTTAGGCAAGTCGGCACATAAGTACCATTGGCCATTTACAAGTATATACACGTGAAGAATATGGCTTAATGACGTAACATACATTCATTTACATGATTTAAATACACGAATAGAAAAAGTCTATTCTAATATGGCAGAGAAGTACTATTATGTTTCGTTAACCAAGAATTATTGTTGATGAAATTCTTAGTTATTACTAAACACCATATTTTGATTAATACAATATTCTATAACTCAGGTAGAACAGGTAGGTTGAATCAACTGTAACTGATGCGAATTGCGGGTGAACATTGTAATTGGTTCTTCTCAGTGTGGAGCGCTCGTCTCTGCTAAAAGCTTAGGGATGGTTTAAACCTTCCCAAATAAAACAAATCTTCAGCAGACGACTTTGAAAACATCCAGTTAAAACTATAGAAAACCTCTAAAAATGAAAGAAGAATGATAAAATAGAGTGGAAAACAGTGTGGCGAAAGGAGTAATTCTATAAGCAATTCCTCTTTTGTCACAATATTTTCTTACTTGTCTGCTGCAAACGTGTCAAAATATGCCTGCTTTTTGTAAATAAGAAATCGCACACAATTGCGACCACATTCGCGCGTAATTTTGTTTGCCAAAATATAATTTACACGAAAAGGTACACTACAGGAAGGGAATGACTGACCCAAAGTTGAATACTCAGGGCTTAATTAGCCCATCTCAATGACCATAGTTATATATAATTAATGCACTGATTGATTGATTGACTGTATTAATTCACTGATAGGATATTGTGTGTGTAAAAATATTGAACAAACATTTACCAACCAACCCCACATTTTCCACATTTTACAGCTATATTTGTAGTATATGACTGTTTAATAACCATATTTGGTCATATTTATTTATCAACAGGTCAAAAGATAGTGCCATACATAAGAAAACTTCAGCTTTGTTTACCTTTCATCTAGGTCAGGATGTGACACAGTCAGGGTGGAAATTTGGAAATGTGGAAATTTAACACGCATTCTGCCGTACCTAATAGCTGATGCCTACATGAGCCCCCTGTCCACTCCAGACAACCAGTTTCTACATTTACTATGCATTTTGAGTGTAGTCGGTCTCGTACTGTATTCCAGGTGTCAATTATTACAGACTATACAAAAGTGACCTTTCATAATTTGACCCGGAAGTGCTTTAGGTCACAATACACCAAATAAATTCCTTCTTTGTTTACATGTAAATCAACCAGCTTAAACCCTCGTTTGTCACATTTTTTAAGCGTTTCCCATGTAGAACACCATATATCATTGAAAAGAGATACTTCTTACCTTTAAAATAATCCATAGAAAATGTGGGGTCATGCATTATGCAAGAAAGAACTCGCTCTGTGAAGATGGGGACCGTCCTTTTTACCACAATCCAGCTAGGCTGAAAATGGGTTTCCACATACTCTTTCACTTTCACACAAGGTCAACATACCTAAAATGATCAAATCAAACAGTTCCAGTTCATCCTCTACATATTTACAAAGAATTTACACCCATTGTCACATATCCAATGCAGTCTGGGCCAGATGTACAACCATTTCTGGGCAAACAAAGTTTTGTTTACGCACTACTGCACAATTTGACCTACAGGTATTCGTGCAGTCTGAAGTGTGTATGTTGTTTACCGTCACTTTCAACAATATTTCAGTTATATCAAGTTTCCTTGGTAATTAACCAGTACAACTGGTCCATTTAACCTGATACCATGGATTCAATCGTAGGGCTAACCAGACAATCATTTACACAAGGAGAAAATTATTTTTCTAACATTTCTTAAGTCTCTAAACTGGTTTCATCTTATTTTCACCAGGAGCGTAGATAAGTCTTTACACATGTCTTACCATAAACCACAATGATATATATTTAGTATTTCAAAATAAAAAGTACTGACCTTAACTTTAAACTGGTTAATGCATGTCTTCACAGCTTAACCGTTGAGAAAAAATGAGCGAATAATGGATCTCAGATTGTGACAATACGATATTCACAACTCACTATTCAAACAGTTCAGCCCAAAGCAATATCGCCCGGATTACCCACCAAAACATACACTGACTTACATAACGGTTAATTACCGATGATACGAAGGCGTTAAGTTATAATACAATAGAATGGATAGGCCCCGGTAAACGTATGACAAGAAGAAACTCAATACAAAACTAGCATTGGATTGTTATATAGGACACTTGTTGGAGCTATATTGGTATCTCCATAAACACGAGTATTTGTAACACATATCAATCATAGTTTTTAAAGATGTAATAAAGAATTGATTGTTTTAGTGATTATCGCCGATTTCAACAATTGTGTTCAGTAATATAACTGTTTCCTGGGTAGCTGTGTTTATCCTGACACCAGTCATTACTACCATTTTTTAAGTATTTTGTATGACCCGGTCGATATAAATATGGTTAGATAAATTGAGTAAAACGTTAATTAATATATGTAAAACACGCCATGCCTACAATGCCATTTCTTCAAAACCACATCTGGCGGTAGGCGAAGACATACCACCGTTCTAGAGAGTTCAGGCTCTTCAGAGGTTTTAGTTAGAACGTGTCTGTATATGGGAAATGGTTAACACTACTGCCAAAGGTAGTCTGCTGCAGGGGTATTTAATTTCGTGTATATTTTAGAAAAGGGTTAAAAGACAAGACATTTTATTGAATAACGTAGACGTTGAAAAGTGTGTATATAATGCAATTGACATATGCTTTATATAGAGTTCCTTTGAATTCACAGTAAACTTGTCGAATGTATTGATTGATTGGGGCTTAACGCCGTTTTCAAAAAAGAATATCAGTCATATCACGACGGACAGTTCACCTACTCATGTGTTTTCCAGCTATCTCACACCAGTACACATAACATACTTTCCAAGCCACTGGCTGCTTTTCCACATAGACTGTGAGCCCATTGGTGAATGACGCTGGTCACAGTGACTTTTGTCAAACGTCGGAAAGAATGTTGGCCGAGCTGAGAATCGAACTCGCAACCCCTGAATTGACAGCCCCTGTCGTTTTCCACTGAGCTACTGGTGCTCGGCATCTTGGGAAATAGAAAACCTCTGAAGAGCACAACCTCTCTAGAACGTTGGTATGTCTTCGCCTACCGCCATATGTGTTTCTGGAGAAATAGCATTGTAGGCCAATGTTGGCCGAGCCAGGGTGACTATATTACATAATACACTCACCCTGATTTGACTCTGCACTGTTTGCCAACTAATCACAAATATTTTCAATAAACGTCTTAGAAGCGTTGACAAATTTAAAATCTGCAGCAGAGGACCTTGAATCTTTTTTGACAAATGTGACAGAAAATGCATAAATTAAGAGTTTTTGATTATCAAATATAGTTGACAGCAGTGTAACAAAAGTAGAAATTGCTCATTGTGAGCAAAATTTGCTGCTGAATATGCGACCTAAAGCGTTTGCATTTTGGTAAAGGCTAAATCAGGGACACTACATACATACAGTGTACCTGGTTAAATGGATGTCCAGCTTGAATCAAATCTGAACTTGTCATAATGACGCTAAAGTATTGTTGTTGTTTTTATTTAGCAATGCATATCTAACGTTACTGTTATCTGATGTGGGCGGTGTCATAGACCTGTGGATAGGCTTATCCATTCTTAGCTTTTATGAAATCGTTCAGCTCCTTTTCGAAGTTATCGACTTATTGATGTACAAATTACGTCGACCTCGACAGAAACGTCGAGAAAATCGACAACAACAAGACATCGAGAGGAGTAACTGCAATCGCCAAAGGGACCAATTTCTTGTCAAAGATGGTATAATCGATGGTCGTTCTGGGATACCAACACGATTTTCAAACGGTTATAGAAACTCCTTTAATCAACTAGACGAATACACAAACGGGTACCAGAATAAACGATAAAGCATCTATCAACTGGAGATGTGTAGAAACGATTGACATTATCACAGATACAGACTTTGTTGATGACTCTTCACCAGACGAACTTAGAAATAGTACGGGTGTGTGTTGCGGGAACGGACGAGAGAAAGATGTTTCAACATAGCACGATATTTCTTTCTAATTATGTACAAATACATATACACCTTAACAATAACAGTTTAACACTTGTTTTACGCTTGATACATGTTTGTCATGATCTGCAATCACTGTCCGACCTTTGGGTAACCGGTTAGTCCATTTAACTAACTATATATAAAGACGACCTTGTCCATTTAATATTGAATAGTAGTGCAGTATCCGCCGTAAGAAAAGACATTTACATGGCACTGATTTCTATGGTGGATGAATTTGTTGTTGGGCAGGGCGCCACAAAATCTCCGTGCGAAAATACTAAAAAAAGGTAATTTAGCATATTGAGTCGCGTCAATACGCCAGAACGAGAATAAGTATATGTGTCGTTCTGTCCTGTTATTGTGCTTAACAAACTATCCAACTACACACATATGCAGTTGTATGCTTTTGATGTAAGTATTTTACGACATTCTACATGTTAACAGACATTTGTGATTATTGTTGATAGAATAATCAAAACGCATACTGTTTGAATGTCTCTCTTTGGAGAGGGGTAATAATCATTCTCCAAATGTTTATAGTGCACCTTTAAATCGATGGCATACAGGAAGAACCTTTTTCAGATTGCGCGGATGACCAGACTGATCTAGAACCAATCTGGCCGTAATGTCCCGGCGTTTGTTTTCATGGGACATTATTTTTGTAGCAAGACCTCGGTACTTAAGAATGTTATGAATGTGTTGGTGCATTGGTGAGCAACCTTTAATTAGTTTCATAATGCTATTTTAATTTATTTATTTACATAATCAAATGTTACAAATAATAATACATCATGTGAAAAATAGGTTACGTCAATTTCTATATGTTTAAGTATAAATATGCTATATGCAAAACAGACAATACTTTACAGGAAACACAATTTGTCCATCGATGATGACATTGCTTCTACACATAATTAAACCGTCACGCGAGAAAATCAACATTATGGACTCTGCGTAATGCATCGATCCAAATGAGCCTAAGCATGCCGCGCAGGCTAACCCAGACAGACACTTTTCGCCTCCTGATATTTTCCGTTTTAGGAATCATTACTATATACCCTTATCACCCTGAGATGGAATGTGTCGGTCCAGCTTATCCTGCGTGGACTGATCTGAGTCGATATATTACGCAGAGTCCATACTGTTGGTTTTCTCGCGGGACGACTCATATGTAGTTCTGATCTGAAGTCGAACCAGATTAAATGACTAAAACAGTATTTGTCTGAACAAGAAGATTTCTCATTACAAACGTCGGTGAGGTATTTATCTGACCACGAGTATAAGCAAGTCTCAAGAGTCGTATCTCTTGATGAAATAATTTCATTTAAATCCTTGTTGCTTTGATGTTGATTTGACTAGTCAAAATATAAAGATAAATCCATAATTATGATATTTTTTAGTTTTAGTTTGCTTGAGTAATTGACAATCACTGCATGTATAAAACTATTTATATTTTATATTACTTGTTTTGTTATCTCTCAATCTGACTATTGAAATCGGACCAAATTACTTCTCTGTAGGTATATATGTGGGCGGGCGAGATTTAGGTTTTAATGAGATGTGCTATCTCTTAAAGTCGATCCATTTGGAATAAATACCTTCAGTTTTACAAACCTGTCATGAACATAGAACAAATGATCTAAAGAATGAAGGGTATTATTAGTTTGATGCCGCTTTCAACAATATTTCATTCATATCACGGCGTTTCCTTGGTAAGTTACAAGTACTACTGGTCCATTTATCCTGACACCAGCCAGTCAGACGTAATGCTAACCCCGCAACCTTGAGCGCCAAGGAGGGCAGCCATTACTACGTATAATATATATATATAAGGACCATGAAGAATTATTATAAAGAAAAGCAAATTGCAGGAGAAAGCAGATACTATCTGTATCGATTAAATTTCAAACACAAAATCGAAAACATCGTGAGGAAATGACAACATGTTCTTTATGGTAATTCATTTTTGGACGGTACCCCTTAGGGTACTGTCTATAGTCATGTGCATTTTGAGAAATCGTACAACAGCTGGCTCCCCGACTATAAACAGAACGACAGTGTAAAGCTGGGAGCCGAAAAAGAGGGATTTTTTTAACCGTCAACAAAAAAGTAGTGTCAATTATCAGGCAATAAAACTGCATTTTCGAAAACCTTGGTGAATCAAGTTATCTGAATATTGAAAAAAGACTGTAAAAAGGAGGCATTAGTGGTTGAAAGTTGAAGTAGAACGTTTACAATATTGAGTTGAAGTTTGAATAAATATATTCATAATTAATGTATGAATATATACCAATTTCACGTGACATTTTGATATTTCTTGTTGATCAGGAAGTGGTTTCGTGGATGTTTGTAGTATTAACAATAATGCCTAACTCCCCTAACTCTAAACGCTTCGATGAAAAACTATCTCCCAACTAATTTATCTAGCCAATCGATTCATTTTACTGAAAGAAGATGGTAAGGAACGACAACTCTGCGAAGGAGAACTTGCAACTTCCGTTCAAAATGAAAGTAGAAATCTGACAAGCTGCGCTGACGATTGTTATTATTTTTGTGGAGGAAAGACACATGAAGTTTTATATTGAGGATGACTGACAGGAAAGAAATGTATGCACGCCTAAAATGTTCATTTAGTCATCAATACGTATAACGTTCGAGGTAGGTCTGTCAATTAAACTGTAATTTGGAGTGGAAAACTTTATTATTTTTATTTTCGCCCTGTGCTGTATCGTAACCGGATATGAAAATAAGCTCACATGTATTTAATGTACACGTATGTCTGAAAATAGCCCAATTCCTGTAGACATTCGCTTATCCGTTTTATCATCTGACATATGTTAATTATTTAAAAAGGGTGGCATATGAAGGAAAATAAAAAATGAAGGACTTCGGAGACTTTGTACATATATATATTTCTATTTAGGTCTCTGATATATTGTACAAGTGTATACTCGTTCTTGTATGTATACACTATTTAGGCTCATTTAAGGACTTAGGAGACAAAAGTGGTTAAGTGATGTGAAAACTGCTTTCAAACTTAAGTGTGTACAATTATTTGTATTGAATGATGATATTATGTATACAGGTTTTATTATTGAAAAGAATGAAGAAATACAATATATATTTATAAATGAATTTTCCAGATTTTGTCTATACTTAGATGGAGCATATGCATGATGCTTTGCCAAAAATGTTATTCAATTAACGAGCAAAAACACATGTATATTTGTATCAAGTTTGTGTACGCTATGTTATAATTTGTCTAGTGAATCCATGTCTAACTGACACTCTGCCTTGGCGTCATTTATAATGTTATATTGACATAAAAGTAGTGAGGCTACACTGTTTCTAGGTCTAAATTACATGTATATGGTCAGTTAAGACTGGTGAGACTGCATAATATGATACATAGGCTCCTCTGAGTCTTCACTGGATACAGATGCATTATAACCCCAAATAACTTAATGCAGATCAATAATTGTAAAGTATCTATTATAAACGGACTATTTTATTATTCAAATCATAGCATACGTATATATTGATAAAAATGGTTTTGCGCAGACATGTATACAACTATACACATCTTGATTTTATTTTTATTGTGCAATCAGTAACTGTATGTATTTTTGTTTCGTTTCAGATCATGGAAATATTGACAGGTTATTTAATGCGCAATACGCAACATTACTTGTGAAGAAGATTCATAATGACAGTATGGGATATTTTTACAACCAACCTTTATGTATTGGAAAAGTTGGGGTATATTAACTGTTATTTCCGGTTTGGTTTTTAGTTGAATCAGAGAAATAAAAGACAAATGGCAAGTCGTGGACGTACGAAAGCCTATTAGGACCATCTGAGAAAAAAAATATAACGTCAAGTCGTAATAACGCGAAAAAAGGCGTTATAATGCGAAAAAAGGCGAAATAACGCGAAACAAGGCATAATAACGCAAAGAAAAGGCGTAATAATGCGAAGTAAGGCGTAGTAACGCGAATAAAGGCATTATAACGCGAAACAAAAGGCGTAATAACGCGAAATTAAAGGCGTATTCACGCTAATAAAAAAGCGTTATAACGCGAAATAAAGGCGTAATAACGCGAAAATAAACGCGTAATAACGCGAAATAAAGGCGTAATAACGCTAATAAAAAGCGTGATAACGCGAAATAAAGGCGTAATAACGCGAAAATAAACGCGTATTAACGCGAAATAAAGGCGTAATAACGCTAATAAAAAGCGTTATAACGCGAAATAAAGGCGTAGTAACGCGAAAATAAACGCATAATAACGCGAAATAAAGGCGTTATAACGCTAAACAAAGGCGTATTGATGCTAATAAAATGGCGTTATAACGCGGAAAAAAGGCGTAATAACGCGAAATAATGGCGTTATAACGCCTTTTAGCTATATATATATAAATCGATTACTGCTTTAAAGACTCTTTTCAACCATGGATCTACGACCCAGATCAACCAATTCGCTATGTTTTTTCATTGGCTGAGCTACGATTTACGATCCAGATCGACCAACTCGCTATGTTTTTATATTGGCTCACCTACGATCTAAGACCCAGATCAACTAATTCGAATTTTTAATTCAGTGGCTGAGCTACTATCTAACACCCAGATTAAACAATTTTCTAATTTTTTCAGTGGCTGAGCTACGATCTACGACCAAGATCAACCAATTAGCTATGTGTTTTGAGTGGTTGAACTACGATCTATGACCCGTATCAACCAATTCGCTATGTTTTTTCATTGACTTAGCTACGATCTACGACCCAGATCAACCAACTAAGTATATTTTTTCATTGGCTGAGCTAAGATCTACGAGCCAGATCAGCCAATCCGCTATGTGATTTGAGTGGCTGACCTACAACCAAGACCAACCAATTCGCTATGTGTTTTGAGTGGTTGAGCTACGATTTACGACCCAGATCAGCCAATACGCCATGTGTTTTCATTAGCTGAGCTACGATATACGACCCAGATCAACCAATGCGCAATGTTTTTTTCATTAGCTGAGCTACGATCTACGACCCAGAACAACCAATTCGCTATGGGTTTTCAGTGGCTGAGCTACGATCTACGATCCAGATAACCAATTCGCTATGTTTTTACAATGGCTGAGCTACGATCTACGGCCGAAATCAACCAATTCGCAATGATTTTTTATTGGTTGAGCTACGATCTACGACCCAGATAAGCCACTTTTGTATGTTTTGTCAGTGACTAAGCTACGATCTACGACCGAGATCAACCAATTAGCTTAATATGTGTTTTGCGTGGTTGAACTACGATCTACGATCCAGATCAACCTATACGCCATGTTTCTTCAATGGCTGAGCTACGATCTACGATCCAGATAACCAATTCGCTATGTTTTTACAATGGCTGAGCTACGATCTACGACCGAAATCAACCAATTCGCAATGATTTTTTATTGGTTGAGCTACGATCTACAACCCAGATAAGCCACTTTTGTATGTTTTGTCAGTGACTAAGCTACGATCTACGACCGAGATCAACCAATTAGCTTAATATGTGTTTTGCGTGGTTGAACTACGATCTACGATCCAGATCAACCTATACGCCATGTTTCTTCAATGGCTGAGCTACGATCTACGATCCAGATAACCAATTCGCTATGTTTTTACAATGGCTGAGCTACGATCTACGACCGAAATCAACCAATTCGCAATGATTTTTTATTGGTTGAGCTACGATCTACAACCCAGATAAGCCACTTTTGTATGTTTTGTCAGTGACTAAGCTACGATCTACGACCGAGATCAACCAATTAGCTTAATATGTGTTTTGCGTGGTTGAACTACGATCTACGATCCAGATCAACCTATACGCCATGTTTCTTCAATGGCTGAGCTACGATCTACGATCCAGATAACCAATTCGCTATGTTTTTACAATGGCTGAGCTACGATCTACGGCCGAAATCAACCAATTCGCAATGATTTTTTATTGGTTGAGCTACGATCTACAACCCAGATAAGCCACTTTTGTATGTTTTGTCAGTGACTAAGCTACGATCTACGACCGAGATCAACCAATTAGCTTAATATGTGTTTTGCGTGGTTGAACTACGATCTACGATCCAGATCAACCTATACGCCATGTTTCTTCAATGGCTGAGCTACGATCTACGAACATTGTGAATTGGTTGATTTCGGTCGTAGATCGTAGCTCAGCAATTGTAAAAAACATAGCGAATTGGTTGATCTGGGTCGTAGATCGTAGGTGAGCCAAAATAAAAACATAGCGAGTTGGTCGATCTGGGTCGTCGATCGTAGCTCAGCCACTGAGAAAAACATGGCGTATTGGGTGATCTGGGTCGTAGATCGTAGCTGAACCACTCAAAAGACATAGCGAGTTGGTTAATCTGGGTCGTAAATCGTAGCTCAGCCAATGAAAAAACATAGCGAATTGGTTGATCTGGGTCGTAGATCCATGGTTGAAAAAGAGTCTTCAAAGCAGTAATCGATTTATATATATAGTTAAAAGGCGTTATAACGACTTTATTTCGCGTTATTACGCCTTTTTTCCGCGTTATAACGCCCTTTTTCCGCGTTATTACGACTTTATTTTCGCGTTACTACGCCTTTCTTTCGCGTTATAACGCCTTTTATAAGCATTAATACGCCTTTGTTTAGCGTTATTACGCCTTTATTTTGCGTTATTACGCGTTTATTTTCGCGTTATTACGCCTTTATTTCGCGTCATAACGCTTTTTATTAGCGTTAATACGCCTTTAATTTCACGTTTTTACGCCTTTATTCGCGTTACTACGCCTTACTTCGCATTATTACGCCTTTACTTTGCGTTATTATGCCTTGTTTCGCGTTACTTCGCCTTGTTTCGCGTTACTTCGCCTTTTTTCGCATTATAACGACTTTACGATATGTTTTTTTCTCAGATGGTCCTAACAGGCTTTCGTATGGACGCAACAAGACGGGTAGAAAACAAAAACAAAACGACGTTAATGACATTTCTTCAAAGCTGGTAAAAGCAGCGAGTCGTTGTGACAAGTATTCTGGATGAAAGTGTTTATTCTGTAAAGGTAACTCGGAAAACAATAACGGAATGGAAGAACAAATATCTAGGCTATATGTAAACGACACAAATGCGAATCAAGGTTGCACAATGTGATCTGTTTTTGTTTACTATAATACAGGAAGATAACTGTGTAATTAACTAATTACTATGAACAAGACATTCAAGTAAATTATTTTGAGCTATAATACAGAGATGACACTTCTACATGATAACTAACATTAAGTAGATCATTTTGAACTACATATTGTGTCACACAGGGGGATCATTTGTTTTGTTAAATGACCAAAGATGTAAAATTTAAAAGTTAAACTGTAAGTTAACTAGCATTAAATTTTGTCAACAGTAAGAGGCATGAATAAAAAGCATTGTGACAAAAGGAGAAATTGCTTGTATGGAGCCATTTTCTTCCTCTGCTTCCATGTTTTCAAAAAGCCGTCTGCTGCAGAGGCGTCAGAAAGTGTCTATTTGAGGGAAAGGGTGATTGAAATATTATAATTGTCCGTCGTGCATGCGTTAACTTTTTGCTTCAAACAACTTCTTCTCCCTAACCACTTGGCCAATTGAAATGAAACTTCCTCTCAATGTCCTCTCCTAAATTCCTTCATATTTTTTGGATCCATGCAAAATTCTGGTTTCCATGGCAACCAAAAGAAAAAAATAGTGAAAACTTAAAAAAATCTTCTCCGAGGAAAGTGTCTAATTAGATTTTCTAATAATTTTGTTGAAATGTTCCTTGGGTGACCCTCTATCGGATTCCTTCAAGCCAAGTTGATTGGATGAAATACATAGTCGCCAGGGGGGCGGGGCTATTTTGCCGTATGTGGCTATAATGAAAACTTAAAATATCTTTACCTCAAAAAGTGTTTGGCAAATTTTCAAATAATTTTGTAGAAATGTTCCTTGGGAGACCCTCTATCAGATTCCTTCAAGCGATATTGATTAGTCGAATTTTTTATTGATCACAAAAGGAAAAAGCACATTATGAGATTTAACTTCTGACATAAAGTTTAAAGATTTTCTGTTGCATCATTATTGTCTACAGCCTATATACATTCAAAGGTCAGTTTACTATATTTTTCTATGTATATTCAAGTTGATATGTACTCATCATGCAACAGAATTTTCATTGACAAAATATGTCCCCAATTTTTCAATTGTTGAACATAGTAATGGGAAGAAAAGTTTGAATATTTTAACAAAACTGTACATTTTGACCTGTTAATTTTTTTTGCATACTTCAAGGATTGGAAGAAATAATTGAACGGAAACAATATCACAGGCTCTTTTTAAAAAAACTTTACCCAAATTTAAACCAATCTACAGCAGACAACTTTGAAAATATCTTTGCAAGCTCACTTTGGTACAGCATGTTTCCTATTTTATTACTCAGTTTACCGTAGCTCAGTCATTAGAGACACAGGCTGTTAATCGAGGGGTTGTGAGTTCGAACCTCAGCTTGGCCTACATTCCTTCTGACGTGACTACCACCAATGGGATTTCAGACTATGTTGAAAAGCAGCCAGTTGCTTGGAAAGAATGTTGTGTGAAGTACTGGTATGAGAAAGCCAAGAAACATATGAGTAGTTGAACTGGCTGCCGTGATATGACTGAAAGTTTGATGAAAATGGTGTTAAACCCCAGTTAATCAATCAAACTATTTTATTACCTAATACTTTGAGACTTGGAAAACTTCCTCATCTAATACCCTTCTTTTCATTGTATACTAAATATGCTGAGTGTAGCCTATTTTTTGGGGTAAAAAGTATAAATTTTGATGTATTTGGGTTGTATAAGAGAATTGGACATTGTTGGTTAAGTTGGTTAAGTTACAGGTCAATTTGACAGAAAATCCACAGGTAAAATGTGTCTATCCTTGTTAGCCTGTGTGGCATTCTTAGGCTGATCCGGATCAATACTTTACGCAGAGTCCACAATGTTGGTTTGCTCACAGGACTGCTCAAATTAAATAAAATCTAGTTAACCCTTTCCCTCATACGACAATTCTGCAGCAGATTACTTTGAACATGTTTTGTCAACATATAGAAAATCTCTATAATTGAATGGATAACCTATGACTAAAAGTGGAAAACATTGTGGCAAAAGGAGAAATTGCTCGTTTTGAGCAATTTATTCTTTTGTCACTATGTTTTCAAAAAGCCGTCTGCTGTAGAGGCGTCAGAAGGCGTCTATATGAGGGAAAGGGTTAACACTATGGAAGCCGCATGTTTTACTTGAGCATGTTGAAACTTCCTCAGAATATTTGTTTGTATGATATCTAGCCTAAGTTCGAATATGTGTCCGATCCAGTAAAGAACTAGGTCACTAATAGCCAAACACTGTAGAAAAATCTTGTTAACACTATAGACACTGCATTTTTGTATTGAGCAGTTTGAAACCTTGTCAGAAAGTTTGTCTTGATGATAGGCCAATTTCGAATATTGGTTATTTTGGATAAAACATTAGGGCACTAAGCCAAGTAGGAGGAAAATCTTGTTAACACTCTGGAAGCTGCACTTTTAGCTTGAGCATGCTGAAACTTTGTCAGAATGATTGTTTTTATTAAATTTAGTTTGAATATGATTAATGTTTGTTAAAAAATTAGGTCACTATGCCAAGTTGTAGGACAATCTTGATTTAACACTTAAGAGACCACAATTTTGACTTTAGCAGCTTGAAATTTTGTCAGACAGTTTTTCTTGTCGATATACAGGCCAGTTTAGACATTGGTCATGTTGAGTCAAAAATTAGGTCCCTTGATCAAATTTAAGAAAATATTTGTTAATGCTCTGGAAGCCATGTTTTTAACTCTAGCATGATGAAACTTTACCAGAATGTTTATCTTGATGATATCTAGGCTAAGTTCGAATATGGTCTGGTTAAAAACTAGGTCACTAGGCCAATATTGAGAAATATCTTGTAAACACTCTGGTCACCACATTTCTCTCAAATGCTCCTTGGGGGACTCTTTTCTAAGAGTGTTAAAATTAAGTTGATTCTTTAGATACTATAGATAATGAATAGCTTTGCTACTGGTACTATTTTACCCTTTCTACACTACAGACACATGTTGTCTAATCTTCAACAGATGGATGGTATGAGAAATTTCGACAGTTTTCTCAATGTTTTCCTCACACGTCGATACTTTTAGTTTCATCAATACAGATTTACCAATATCTTTAGTTAAACATTTTCAAATCATCTGCTGTAGAGTTTATCCATGTGATCAATTACCTATCACAAATGTGTTTGTTTATCTAACTGTATCTACTGTCTACAATTCAAGAGTTTAATTATAGATCTCTGGAAATAAGGTTAACCCTGTCTTAAAACAATATTTGAACTGTATGCATTTCTTCTTTTTTGTTTACATTTTTAGCTCTACTGGCCAAAGGCCAGAAGGGCTTATGTCGTGGCGATTTGTCCGTCGTGCGTGCTTCCGTCCGTAAACAATTTCTTGTTAACACGATACAGTCTTCACTTTTGATTGTATCTCAACCAAACTTATACAGTAGTTAGATATATATGAGAGCTCGGTTCCTTTCGAAAACCAGCCAGATCCGCTCATGCATGACTGGATTATGGCCCTTGAAATGGTCAAAATTGCTATAAAAGAGCTTGTTAACATGATACAGTCTTCACTTTTAATTGTATCTCAACCAAACTTATACAGTAGTTAGATATCCATGAGAGCTCGGTTCCTTTCGAAAACCAGCCAGATCCGCCCATGCATGACTGGATTATGGCCCTTGAAATGGTCAAAATTGCTATAAAAGAGCTTGTTAACGCGATACAGTCTTCACTTTTAATTGTATCTCAACCAAACTTATACAGTAGTTAGATATCCATGAAAGCTCGGTTCCTTTCGAAAACCAGATCCGCCCATGCAAGACTGGATTATGGCCCTTGAAATTGCTATAATTGAGCATGTGAACACAATAGAGGCTCTATTTACTATCTGATCTTCACCAAACTTAGATAGTAGTTAAATATTGATGAGAGATTGGTTCCTTTTGAAAACCAGCCAGATCCGCCAAGACTGGATTATGGCCCATGAAATTGTAAAAATTGCTATAATACAGCTTGTGAACACAAAAGAGCCTCTATTTACTATCCGATCTTCACCATACATACATGCTCTGCATTGAAAATGACCAAAGAACCATACCAGTAGAGCGTTCTTGTTTGAAGTTATGTGACTTGTTTTGTAACTTTTCAAAAAATGGAACAATTGACCATCTTTTTTCCCCTCATACAATGCGTACCGTCCCACAGCACTTTCAGTGCTTTGATTCATCTTAAAGTCGACCACTACATGAGAGTTTACCGTTTTACTCCTGCAGACGCATTTTGACGCATATAAGGCAGAATACTTTTGAAAACATTGTGACAAAATGAGAAATTGCTCAAAACGAGCAATTTTTCGTTTTATCACAAAGTTTTGAACTTTTTTCAGTAATTATTCCTTCAGTAATAGAGATTTTCCTTATTTTTGAGTAGATATTTTCAAAGTCGTATGTGGGAAAGGGTTAACCGTTTTACTCTTGCAGACGCGTTTTGACGCATCTGCAGCAGACGTCTTTTGAAAACATTGTGACAAAAGGAGAAATTGTTCAAGACGAGCAATTTCTCCTTTTGCTACAAAGTTTTCAACTATTTGCAGTAATTATTCCTACATTAATAGAGATTTTTTTCTATTTTTGAGTAGACATTTTCAGTCGTCTGCTGCATAATGTGTCTACCAGACGGACATGGTTAATCCTGTCGCTCATAACCAGCAATTTCCCACTTTTCTAAAATATTTTCTTTTACACTAAATCTTATAATGTATAAACTGCATCCCTAACCCATATACAGACACATTTTGACACATTTGCAGCAGACAACTTTGAAACACATTGGGGAAAAAGGAGACACTGCTCATAATGACTGCCATTAAGAAAGATTAGTCACATTATTTTTGTTAAGATGTTTTCAAAGTCCTCTGCTGCAGAAGGATGGTTTTCCGAAGATGTGACCCATAAAACTATATCGGGAAATGGTTTGTAAGCTTTGCAAAAGAAGATAACTTAGTAATTGGTTAAACGGAAAACAGCTGTAACTGTGTAATGTGACAAAAGGGAGATACAATTGTTTTGCATGAATCCCACCAATACTATTATATATATATGTCACAATGATGACCTATGACCTGTATATTTTAATGACATCCTTGATTTCCTGTCGACAGATTGGACACACTGCATTCCGTTCTTGTTTCACCGCCTGTGCACACTCGTAACACATGCACATATGTCCGCATGTGTACAACACCGCATTCACTGGTCTCTCATAACACACATTGCACTCATTGTCTGCAATAGGATTTTCGTTAATTGAGCTGGGCGTCGCCGGCATTGATGTCTGTGAGGGGTAGATTTTCGGCGTTGAGGGGGAGGGAGGTATAAGGGGGATGCTCCGAGACATTGCGGTTGGGTTGTGACCCTCAAAATGTAGATTCATCGACAATCGTTGAGGAGTGGGGGTGGCAGTGTGACTGATAGGGCACCGGAGGTTGATCTTGACCTTGGAAATGGTCTAGGAGGCTGCGGAGGCTGAGGGAACAGTAGCACCGAAAGGATAAAATATAATATGAGAAGCTTATTTCACTTAACCCTTTCCCACCTATGACAATATTAAAGTTTGTCTAAGATCCTTACTTTCTGTCCATATTCATAAACATAAAAGATCTACCTAAGATTTTATTTTCTGTTCATTTCCTTATGCATTAAAGTGGGCCTATGAAAGTGGGTCTGCTAAGATCCTACTTTACTGTCCATATCCGTACAAGTTCAGTAAGGTAGACCTCCAAAGATGCTTAATTTCTGTCCATATTCTTACAAAAAAAAGTAGATCTTTTTATGTCAAATTCCCAAAATATTAAATAAGACATACATATGTACCAAAGATCCTTCTTTTCTGTCCGTATGCAAACAAATAAAAGTGCTTAAGATCTGAATGTTCTGCTGTATTTCGAAATAATTAAAATGGACTGACCTTAATTCCTTATATTCTATACGTTTTACGATTTATATGCAAATGTAAGTACTACTAACTAGACATACCGAAGATTCTTACTTTCTGTACCTTTCTTTACAAATTAATGGAAGTAGACCTACCGGGTACCCAAGATCCTTATATTCTAGTATATAAAAGATTTACAACTGCATATAATTGAATTATGATACTTTCTTCTTTCTCTTAATGTTTTACTTAAGTTGTTTGCTGCAAATGCGTCAATATGCATCTGTATATGGGAAAGGGCATTAATTATCTTCAAAAATCATGGAAAGGGCGTTAATCATCTTCAAAAATCATCAGATTTGTTTCAATCAATTTACTGTCATGGTTATGAGCATCTTCAATTTCATCGTTCCCAACATCCATGTCTTCATACACACTACTGTCCTTCTTCCATCTATCTGTTATGTAAGTCCTCCTGTTTGTGTATGACTTACCGCCACAATGGTCTCTACCCTTGCCATAAGAACTGCTCCAACTCTTGTCCATGCCATAAGAAATGCTGCCTCTCTGTCGATGCTTTGACCCATCATTTTCATGTCTTGACATTTTTCCTTCATCCCCGCCATGTCTAGGTTTAGAATATCCGCCATCTTTGTCTCTGTACCCCTGGTGGTTATCATACGACGGTGCTGCATCTCTACTACTAGTCCCCCTTGCAGGACTGGTGTCTGTGTTTAGGGCAGATGACCTTACAGGGGTGCCAGATGCTCGTTTAAACACAAATACCAGGGCATCGCAGACTAATTTAGTGTTGTTTAAAAGGTGAATATCTGTCACACTGGGTCTGTCCTGCTCCTGACAGAAATCACAGACAGCATGGAGCAGTGCGAAACAACACTTCTTCAGCTTGGCTTCATCATTTTGAATATTACCTGGAACGGGAAACATTAACTAATTATTATAAAATCTCTATTTGACCCACAAACAATTGTTTTGAGTACCAACAAAATAAGCCAGTCAGTTGTAATGTTAACCCCACAATCCTGGGTAAGTTACCAGTACTACTGATCCATTTATCCTGACACCAGCCTGTCAGTTGTAATGTTAACCCCACAATCCTGGGTAAGTTACCAGTACTACTGATCCATTTATCCTGACACCAGCCAGTCAGTTGTAATGCTAACCCCACAATCCTGGGTAAGTTGCCAGTACTACTGATCCATTTGTCCTGATACCAGCCAGTCAGTTATAATGTTAACCCCACAATCCTGGGTAAGTTACCAGTACTACTGATCCATTTGTCCTGACACCAGCCAGTCAGTTGTAATGCTAACCCCACAATCCTGGGTAAGTTACCAGTACTACTGATCCATTTATCCTGACACCAGCCAGTCAGTTGTAATGTTAACCCCACAATCCTGGGTAAGTTACCAGTACTACTGATCCATTTATCCTGACACCAGCCAGTCAGTTGTAATGCTAACCCCACAATCCTGGGTAAGTTACCAGTACTACTGATCCATTTTACCTGACACCAGCCAGTCAGTTGTAATGTTAACCCCACAATCCTGGGTAAGTTACCAGTACTACTGATCCATTTGTCCTGACACCAGCCAGTCAGTTGTAATGTTAAACCCACAATCCTGGGTAAGTTACCAGTACTACTGATCCATTTATCCTGACACCAGCCAGTCAGTTGTAATGTTAACCCCACAATCCGGGGTAAGTTACCAGTACTACTGATCCATTTATCCTGACACCAGCCAGTCAGTTGTAATGTTAAACCCACAATCCTGGGTAAGTTACCAGTACTACTGATCCATTTATCCAGACACCAGCCAGTCAGTTGTAATGTTAACCCCACAATCCTTGGTAAGTTACCAGTACTACTGATCCATTTATCCTGACACCAGCCAGTCAGTTGTAATGTTAACCCCACAATCCTGGGTAAGTTACCAGTACTACTGATTCATTTATCCTGACACCAGCCAGTCAGTTGTAATGTTAAACCCACAATCCTGGGTAAGTTACCAGTACTACTGATCCATTTTACCTGACACCAGCCAGTCAGTTATAATGTTAACCCCACAATCCTGGGTAAGTTACCAGTACTACTGATCCATTTATCTTGACACCAGCCAGTCAGTTGTAATGTTAACCCCACAATCCTGGGTAAGTTACCAGTACTACTGATCCATTTATCCTGACACCAGCCAGTCAGTTGTAATGTTAACCCCACAATCCTGGGTAAGTTACCAGTACTACTGATCCATTTATCCTGACACCAGCCAGTCAGTCGTAATGCTAACCCGCAATCCTGAGCGCCAAGAAGGGCAGCTATTTCTACCATTTTTAAAGTGTTTGATATGACCCGGCCAGGGTTCAACCCGCAAGGCTGATGCTCAACCACTACACCACCAATGCGGTCAGACCCGATGTTTAAAATAGACAGTAAATGACAAATAACCTGATGCAAAGTTTTTAGACAAATGATTGTTCCACAAATATGCATGCTAGAGTTATGATTTGTATGCTCTGCACATGTACAGGTCATAGCTATCTACATATTCAGTTAGGACTTGATACATTAAAAAATTAGTGAGAAAATGACAAGAAAAAGTATTTAATGGTATAAAATACTAGACTTATTTTCAGTATATTATTTCATCCTCCTGATCATGCTCTATCAGTCTTGCAAGTTTGCAGTAAGTATGCTAAACAGAAATAAAGTCAAAGCCTGAATGATCAGATCGACAGACAAAGGTAACATCAATCCAAAGATACTCCCTTATAGGGATGCAACACATAAAGGTATGGCATGTGAAAGCTGCTTTTTGCCTTTGACTAATGGAGCTGAATCCTTTAACCATTACCACCATAACCATTACCACATACAGAAGCTTTCTGACGCCTCTGCAACAGACGAATTTTGAAAACATTGTGGCAAAACTAGAAATTGCTCATCATGAGCACTTTATCCTTTTGCCACGACGTTTTGAACTCGATTCAATAATCATACTTTCATTAAAAGATATTTTCTACTCTTGTGCCAAGATATTCCCAAATGCTTCAGATTTGTTATATGTGCAAAAGGTTTAATCTTTCCATCTTTCCCTCAAACAACAGTCTGCAACAAAGGCCTTGAAAATAATTTTTTCACTTTAGCCATATAAGGCCAGCCCCCTGGCGGCCATCGTTTTCGACCAATCAACATGGCTGGAAGGAATCTGATAGAGGGTCACTCAAGGAACATTTCTACAAAATTATTTGAAAATCGGCCAAACACTTTCGGAGGAGAAGATTTTTTAAAGTTTTCACTATAGCCATATAAGGCAAAATAGCCCCGCCCCCCTGGCGGCCATGTTTTTCGACCAATCAACATGGCTTCAAGGAATCTGATAGAGGGTCACCCAAGGCACATTTCTACAAAATTATTTGAAAATCGGCCTGACACTTTCGTCGGAGAAGATTTTTTAAGTTTTCACTATAGCCATAAAAGGCAAAATAGCCCCGCCCCCCCTGGTTGCCATATTTTCCGGCAAATCAACATGACTTGAAGGAATCTGATAGAGGGTCATCCAAGGAACATTTCTACAAAATTATTTGAAAATCTGCCAACCAGTTTGGGAGAAGAAGAATTTAAAGTTGTTTTCGTTTCGTTGCCATGGAAACCAGAATTTTGCATGGATCCCAAAAATTTGAAGGAATTCTCGTGAGGTCATTGAGAGGATGCTTTCTGTGAAGTTTCATCCTAATATTGACCCACTGGTTACTGAGGAGAAGAAGTTGACGCACAACGTACGACGTACGACGGACGGACGCCGGAAAAAAGGCGATCACAATAACTCACCTTGAGCAAAGCTCAGGTGAGCTAAAAATTAATGAAAATGTGGCACAAATCATTGCATTGCCTTTCCGACACCTATGCAGCACAAGACTATTGTAAACATTGAGACAAAAGGAGGAATTGCTAAAAATAAGCTTTTCCCTCTTTGGCCACAATGTTTTCAACTTTTTACAGTAAATAAACCTTCATTTATGGATTTTTTTAATGATTTTGCTTAGATGTTTTCAAAGTCATCTGCTGCAGAATTGTTTTATGTGGGAGAGGATTAAACAAAAAACGTTTACCTATTCCAATCATTGGAAGCGCCAATGTTCTGATACCCCATGTCTTGGCTTTCGTCAACACCTGGTATATACCCTCTTTATACACTTTGACCTCTTCTTCCCTAGCAGTGGTAATTCTATAATTAACAAGATGAATTACATATCTGACACCAAGATCCCCGGCATCCGATTGCAACACAGCATTAATCCTTTTATCATTACGTTGCACATCTTTTTTCATGTCTTTCAAGCCATTTTTATATTTTGCACCCCCTGCCAGTTCTAACGCTTTGGAAATAAATCCAAATGAGGACAATTTGGTGTCTATACTGCAGACAAGCGCAT
Source organism: Serripes groenlandicus (assembly GCA_031761405.1). Taxonomy (NCBI): domain Eukaryota; kingdom Metazoa; phylum Mollusca; class Bivalvia; order Cardiida; family Cardiidae; genus Serripes; species Serripes groenlandicus. Next base: position 793,011 of record JASEVX010000079.1, on the reverse strand, counting down.
CAATATCCCTAGCTTTGTCAATGTCTGACTTGAATATCCTAACAGTTACTGTCCCTCCCACTAAAAACACATTTGCTTCCTCACCCCATTGAAACTTTTCCTTAGCAGTTTCCTGAACAGAACAAGGAATATGATAACCACTACTGAAATCATCTTCAACAGATGTTTGATTTTCAAATGTTCTAGTGTCTCTTCTATTACTTTTTCCTTGCCCATGAAAATTGTAAGACATTTGCCTGCTATAAGATTCTAGATAGGCTGGAACAGCATACTTTTGGCCAATATTGTCTGGACTTTTCTCCCATTTCTCCACAGAGTCCTTAACTAACTTGAGAATTTCCATATCCACATCAATGAAATGCATTTCTTTTAAATACTTAGGGTTTGTTTCACTGAAGTTTACGGCAGCTTTCACGTACATATCTGCACACAGTTCTTTTGGGACACCATATATACCTACAATACAAACAATTTGATCATGCCATGAACAAATCAATCATTGAACTTTTGATTCCAATGAAAGGTCCAGATAAGGAGGGCAGCCATCAATCTTGTACATGTATCTATTGCGACTTTTGCCCCCACAATTTTTTTTTTTATCATCAAACCAAATCCTATGATATGGGTGCTCAAAATAATCATCTCACTTGAGCACCCACAACACCTGGTTAGATGGTTAAATAAGGATTTAAGAAAATGTAAAATTACCCCTATCTGGAGCTCTGCCATCAATCTTGTACATGTATCTATTGGGGCTCTTTTCCCCACACTTTAATCATCCAACCAAACCCTATGGTGTGGGTGCTCAAAATAATCATCTCACTTGAACACCCACAACACCTGGTTAGATGGTTAAATAAGGATTTAAGAAAATACAAAACTACCCCTATCTGGAGCTCTGCCATCAATCTTGTACATGTATCTATTGGAGCTAAAACTACAATAAATGGAGTATGGGATATGTTTGTTTAATTAGGGTTAATGCCATTTCCAACAGTATTTCGGTTATACCACAGTGACAATACACCTATCCATGATCCCTGGATGACTAACAGGTATTTAGTTTAACCCTTTCCCACATACAACAAATCTGCAGCAGACGAATTTGAACATATTTTGTCAACAAATAGAAAATCTCTATAATGGAATGGATAACCTATGACTAAAAGTGGAAAACATTGTGACAAAATGAGAAACTGCTGATTTTGAGCAATTTCTTCTTTTGTCACTATGTTTTCAAAAATCAGTCTACTGCAGAGAAGTCAGAAAGCGTCTATATGAGGGAAAGGGTTGAACTTATTTATTTTACATCAATTGCGAAACAAGCTTTCAGCTTATATTAATCACGATCGATGTCTGCTTCCTGGAGACTTAACCAGTACTCACGCTGTTTTTGTGCAAAAATCCCAAAGTCAGAACCCGCTCATCACGGGACTCAAACCCTGGACCTTTGGTATGAGAGGCCGATGCTCTATCTCTGCACCACTGTCTTCCACAAGCAGGTACTTACTCAAGGGCACTCCATCCTTTATCCCTTTCTCACTTACAGAAGCTTTCTGATGCCTCTGCAAGCAGACATCTTTTGCAAATAATGTGGCCAAAGGAGAAATTGTTTCTAATTTCTTCTTTTTCTAATATGTTTTCATGTATTATCAATAATTAATCTTTCACTAAAGCTATTTTCCAGTTTTGTCTTAACATTTTCAAAGTCGCCTGCTGAAGAATTTTTGTATGTGAGATAACGGCTGACAGATTACTACCTTGAAACTACATTGGATTTTATTGTATCGTCTAGAAATTTTGAGGTACAATTTTGGTACTAAAATGAATATATTGTGGAAAAAGGTGAAAGTGCTTGATATAGCATTTTTTTTCCACAATATTTTCGTATGCTATCTGCCACAAAGGCTTACATACCTGCACTGATGGCTGGAATTCCAACACTTTCAAAATGTCTTCTTTCACATATTCCTTCAATACATTAAATACCATCAAATACACGTCATCCAGACAACGTTCTTTGTTTCTGTCAAAATATGAAAAACAAGAAAATGTGTCCGTGGAACACGGATGCCCCGGTTGTTAACTATATTTTAAAACGGACGGACGAACAGTTGGTCCAACCTCAAATTGATACAATTTTTTAAACAATGATATGTTGATTGTCATTTGTGTGAAGTTTCATAATGATAGGACATCAGGTTCACTAAAATCTAACTTGACCAAAAACTTTAACCTGAGAATGGAATGGACGAACAGACAGACGAACAGACAGACGAACAGACGAACGGACGGACGAACAGTTGGTCCAACCTCAAATTGATACAATTTTTTAAACAATGATATGTTGATTGTCATTTGTGTGAAGTTTCATAATGATAGGACATCAGGTTCACTAAAATCTAACTTGACCAAAAACTTTAACCTGAGAATGGAATGGACGAACAGACAGACGAACAGACGGACGAACAGTTGGTCCAACCTCAAATTGATACAATTTTTTAAAGAATGATATGTTAATAGTCATTTGTGTGAAGTTTCATCATGATCGGACATCAGCTTCACTAAAATCTAACTTGACCAAAAACTTTAACCTGAGAATGGAATGGACGAAAAGACAGACGAACAGACGGATGAACAGTTGGTCCAACCTCAAATTGATACAATTATTTAAACAATGATATGTTGATTGTCATTTGTGTGAAGTTTCATAATGATAGGACATCAGGTTCACTAAAATCTAACTTGACCAAAAACTTTAACCTGAGCGGGACGGACGAACGGACGAACGAACGGACGGACGGACGAACGGACGGACTAACAGACCGGAAACTATATGCCCCTCATACTTCGTATGCCGGGGCATAAAAACAATAACAAACTAATTGTAACAACATGTTATGAAAAGGGGATTTTTTGTTTGAATAACTCCATGAACTTGGATTAATCCATTCTGACATGTAGATGAATTTTAACGCAATATTGTATAAGTGGTTATTTTATGACTCAAGTAAGAGAACAACGATGAAATCAGTTTCAGAAAAATATAATTTTTTACCAGAGTTGCATATCATGAAATTTGAACACTCACAGGCAATATAGTTAAGTAGTGGCGACAAGATCACGGTAGGGACGGAGATTACAATATATAGAGATATGCCGAATAGGCCCCTACTACTGTCTTAAAGAGAGGCGGCCCGGCCTCGCCGCCGAAATACAACCTTATTGGTTTTTAATACACACTTCAAATGCTTGGCTCCTGGTGGACTCAATACACCCATTATAACACACTTGCAGCCCAATTAAACTTTTAAACTACAGCTCGGCAAGAGCTGGCAATTGGGGCTGCTTATAAGAACCCCCAGATTGGAATTGTTACGCTTGCACTTGTTAGGTATGGCCTAGATATTGGAAGACCGACCATGGCACGCAATGTACTTTACGGGTAGCACATGGAGGTCTACCTGCTGTATCGAATTGCTTGTGCTGCTATTGCTATTATAGAACTCTTCCGTGGGAGCCATGTCCTAACCTTACTATTGAAAACACATTTTACTATTGCAAACTTTATGCTAGTGATCAATTCACTGTTTACTTTTTATAGTGAACAATTCACTTTTACTTTTCTATAGTGAACAATTCACTTTTTCTTGTTTATAGTGAACAATTCACTTTTTTTCTTGTTTATAGTGAACAATTCACTTTTACTTTTTTATAGTGAACAATTCACTTTTCTTTTTATAGTGAACAATTCACTTTTCTTTTTATAGTGAACAATTCACTTTCTTTTTTATAGTGAACAATTCACTTTTACTTTTTTATAGTGAACAATTCACTTTTCTTTTTATAGTGAACAATTCACTTTTCTTTTTATAGTGAACAATTCACTTTCTTTTTTATAGTGAACACAATTCACTTTTTTACTAGTCACTTTTTACTTATTGTCTATTTGTGCTAGTTAATTCTTATTTTTGAACTTCATAGTTGCGGACGGGGTTAACACAAACCACACACTCCGACATTAACCAAGGCCGTATGACCAACTTTAAATCGATTGAATCCCCCGGTAGCCAAGTATGTATATACCTATTACTGACACTTATTACTGTGTTGCCTAGTAGCCCTGATCAGACCAAGTGGGATTTGCGTTTTGGCCCCGCTGGGCATGACCGACATTATACTTTTTATATGTTTATGCCCGGCGAACTCCTTATGGACTTAGTCCCCACCGTGACGATTAGTTTTACAGTGTTCAAAATAAACAATTCGACAATTTACATTCTGTTGTAGGTGTACAGCTTCGGATACCCCGGATTTCGCATCTAGATTGGCGTGATTCACTTCCGGATGGTCCTCGGCCTGTGGGTGTTCGATACGCAACTATGAGACATTGAGGTTCTGTAAATATAAAGAAAAAACTCGGCAGTATTGTGAACGAACCTTTGACTACCTGAATGAGATTAACCCTTTCCCATCTATACGGGCGTCATAACGCCCCCGCAGTGCCCGACTCCTTAGGCTCTAACCAAAGATTGAACTTTATTGTATGGTGTAAATCCCCGTTTAATCGTAAATGGTTTCAAGTCCTCTGTTGAAATGATTACATGTTTGGAAATGATAGGCCAGCGTGCCTAAGTGTTCCTTATTATTTAGTGCGCGGACGATGTTTTGACGATGCATGTTTCGAAGGAAATGTTCCAAAGTATTTAATCTTGGGATTATTTCAACCTGGCATTGCTTTTGAAAAAGGGCTCTGAGATACTCAACATTCTGGGTTAAAGTGGTGTTAATGCATGACTCATAGTACATGCTCTGGGGATTAAAGGGTGGGCGGGTTTTTCGCTGACCGTAACCCTCGAATGTTGAACTCAAAAGAGTTTATAAAAACACTTACCCAGGTATATATACCTGTGGCTCCACACGAGTGCAGATGATCCGGAGTTTGCCGATAACAGACGGAGCTACCCGATCTGTTCGTCTTGGATAACGGGAATTCCCGAAGATCCGTGACGGCTTAGAAAGTGAAGTGTTTTCGCAAAAATAAGCGTGGATATTTTTAATTGCTAAAATTAACCAATATTATTACAACAAAAGCTATTGATTTTGAGATCCTTTAAAATAAATATCTATTATAATGATTCATTTTGCAATTCTCATGAATTTGATCCATTAAAATCAGTTAAGAGATTGGTGTATAGATCAAAGTACGATGAGTACCCAACATGAGCACATATTCTTATTTCTTCAAAGTCATTTATTTCAGTTATGGCTGCGTAGATTTGTGTAGATTTTTAATATGTTGTTATATATTTCTACAAACTTCATTTTATTTAATAAACCATTTCTGTTGCAATTAGTTTGATGTTCAAGTATGTTCTGACTGGACTAATGGGTGATGAATGACACCTGTCACAGTGACTTTTGTCAAACGTTGAAAAGAATGTTGACCAACCTGTGGTTCGAACTCACAACCCCTGGATTGACAGCCCACATCACTACCGACTGAGCTACCTGGGCTCGGCAGGCCATATCAGAACAAATGCAACTCTCTCCGACCTCTTGCTCCTGAAGTGAATGCCTTAACTAGTACTCCATCAGGAATAGTTAATACTACAAATATATCCTACTTTTTCACTGCCCACATATTCGGTATCTATCCAACAGTTGAGACCGTTTTGCTGTAACTCCGACCTCAGACTCCGTGGATCAGACCATCCAAGTGCATTGGGTAGATGTTTTCCTGACTTTTCCTGGGCATTTTGTGAGTTGTTCCAGCAGTAACTCAGGAAAATATCTTGAGGAGAGTCTTCATCCTGAAAAATAGAACAAACTCCTTTCCCTCATAAAGACGCATTTGAGTCATCTGCAGCAGACGATTTTTGAAAACATAATGAACAACTTTTCCTTTTGCCACAATACTTTTAACTTTTGCAAAGTATTGTATCTCCATTTACAGAGATTTTTTTTATATTTTTGCTATTAAAGATGCTTTCAAAGTCATCTGCTGCAGATTTGTTTTATATGTTTAATGGTTAACCCACATCATTTTTGGAAGTTCACTGCATCTGCGGGGAAGATGTCATCTGTATCAGGGGAAGGGTTAATCGTTCACTTTTTATTTCGATCGAAAGAAACACATTCAGGTGTCTGTCAAATTGTTCATAGGTAAGAAATGTGAGTGAGGAAGAGAAATGATCCCTATGTTAATCCCTGCCAAGGCAGATGACACATACTGTAAACAAATATACTCATCATATTAATTTAGACTCTCTATGATAGTAATAATTTTCCGCCACATTTTCCAAAAGTTAGACAAATAAGCTATTTGCAAATTGGATGACAAAACAATGAGCATTAATTGATAAGGTAAGAATAAAAACAATAACACAGACCTTTTTCGATAGTAGAATTTTTTCTTCAAGCCACTTTTTCAGTTCTGCCCTTCTTCCATCCTCTACAACATACCGATGCAGCTTCTTTGCCATTAGCTTTCTCTGAAATTACAGTAGAAACAAAAGTATTATTATATTTGTACTGTATTTTCTTCCTCTTAAATTGAAATTTCCAGAAATGGAAGCTTTACTTCTCTAAAAAACTGTTGTGATAATTAATAAATAAGGAAAATGATATGTTATCATTTTCCTACATGCAAACATATTATAATACATCTCCAGCAGATGTCTAATTATTGAATAAAGTTGAAAACATTATAGCAAATGGAGAAATCACTCATCATAGTAGCAATTTCCACTTTTGCCACAATATTTTAAAAAGTCATCTGCTGCAGATATGTCAAAATGTTTCTGCTGGTAGGAAAGTGTATACAACAGTACTGCAGCAGAAAACATCTTGGTAAAAGTATTGAAAATCTATATATAAATGACAGCTTAATTATTGAAAATAGTTGAAAACATTGTGGCAAAAGTAGAAATTACTAGTTGTGAGCAATTTCTCCTTTTGTCATGAGGTTTTCAAAAGCCGTTGAAAAGCGTCTATATGTGGGAAAGGGTTAAATACATAATGTATAATACAAGTGAGGCTACACTTTAAGCTTTTTGTCAGAATGTGCATTAGGGTGTATATAACAGTTAAAAGGACAGTGAAGGGTTGATTGAGAAACTGTGTATATACACAGGCGCCCCTGAGGCTTCTCTGTTTGCAAAGTACCATGGTATTCGATTTCGGTAGACACAGCCCATATGTTTCTTATTGTAGTAAGAGTGATCCGCCACATACTAAGATAAACAATATGTAGCTATGTGTTTGTATAAAGGGATACATATACTGCCTTGCTTAAGAGCTAGTTTTTTAAGCGATGTAGTAATGTTCGTCTCCAGGACAACGGGTCCATGGTTCGAGTCCCGGCCTGGTCGGACTCCTTCAGCTTTGTAACATTGGTGCCAATTGTTAATAAGCAACAGTGCTGTGAGATAGAGTAGTAGTTGTTGTAAATTGAATGATTTAAGGACGAATCATAATATGGAGGGGAACTATGTAGAACAGTAGTCTGTCCAAAAGATAGACAATGTTGGGATATTAATAATGCCTTGCTAGACAGCTAGCTTTTGTAGCGACGTAGTAGAGCGTACACCTCTGGGACAATAGGTCCAGCGTTCCAGCCCTGGCCTGGTCGGACTCCTTCAGCTGTGTAACTTTATCAAGGAAAAAAAAGTGCCTACCTCCTGGTTCCCAACCTTCATTCCCAAATCTTTATTCATCCACTCCATACTTTCACCATAAAATAACGGGGGTGGGGGTTACCTAAACACCGATTTTCACCGTAAGATTTGATAATCTGTGAGGGTTGGGTTTTTACATATACAACGATTTTCACCGTTAGAATTTGAATTCCGTGAAAATAACTTCAAGGTTATCTTGCCCACGTGTTAATGTCTTTAAATAAAATTAAATAATTTAGTCATGCCGAGGACACGTCAAGTTCTGAGGAGGGGTAGTACGAGTGCGAGGAGGGAGCCTTATACAGCGCCGGAAGCCGTCGAAGTTGTTCGACTTGCGTCGGAAGAGCAAGAAAGTGGTAACAATCCGTTTGAGGCTTTGCTTCGACAGGAATCTGTAGCAAGTGTTCCCGTGATGGAAAATTTTGCGTTGCCCTCATCGGCCTTTCAGTGCGCGGACGATGTTTTGACGATGCATGTTTCGAAGGAAATGTTCCAAAGTATTTAATCTTGGGATTATTTCAACCTGGCATTGCTTTTGAAAAAGGGCTCTGAGAATGTGTCAAGTTCGACATTCACGATAAATGAGACCGGCCAGGTTGAAATAAAACCAAGACCAACCAAATCAATACAAAATATCCGGGAGTGGACCGATGCATTCATAATATTTGCAGCAGTACTAATTAAAAAACAGCCTGAGACGGAGGGGAATTGCTGCAATATATGTCTCTGATTAGGGAAGAAGAATCTTAGTCACGGAGATCATTTGCATGGCGTTCTTATGACGAGAATTTTAGAATGAGACAGGCCATACAGTCAAATGTTTGGTCGAAGATTAATGCAGATTTATGGCTGAGAACGATGACTTTGCCAGCTTCTTCTCAGGCCGGGGCTAATAGTCAGCCTCATGTTAATTCAGGTTCTGCGTTCAAGCCAAGACAACGCCCTTGTTTTGATTTTAACTCAGTGCGTGGTTGTTCATATAAACAGTGTAAATATGACCATGTGTGCTCTGCTTGTAGAGGGTCTCATCATCAGCCTAGTTGTCAAAGATCTTTAGATCCTAATTTTCGAGGCCCACAAGGCTACCCAAATGCATTTCAGATGCAGTCAAAGCAAGCCAGAAAGTAGATATATTGGGCTGGCTGGGACCCCTGTAAGGCCGAGTGCTATGGTTGTTTTTTTGCGGAATTATTCAGATAGGATTGCAGCAAGTAATTTGTCTCACGGCTTTAGCAATGGTTTTCCTTTGCATTATGAAGGCCCTATAAAATCTTGTGATGCCAAATATTTGCAATCTGCCAGCAATAATGTTTTAATTGTTCGGGATAAGATTAGAAAGGATATACAAGCAGGAAGAGTTCAAGGTCCATATCAATACCCCCCTTTCAAGCACTTCAGAGTTTCTCCAATAGGCCTGGTTCTTAATAAACCTTTCATATCCAAGGGGAGACCATATTGCACAGGACCTTTGATCTGTGCAATATACTAAGTTTGATGCTGCTGTACAGATGGTTCAACGATTGGGTAAAGGGGCATTGTTGGCTAAAGCCGACATCAAATCGGCTTTTCGTTTAATTCCAGTCAGTAGGAGGGATTTCAAGCTGCTAAGTTTCAAATTTGAGGGCCTTTACTATTTTGATATGGCATTACCATTTGGTTGCAGTATTTCATGTGCAACATTTGAAATGTTTGCAACTTTCTTGCAATGGGTGGTCAGAACAAGTTCCATAATGGGTGAACTTGAACATTATCTAGATGATTTTCTTTTGGGGGGGGGGGGGGGGGGGGGGGGGGGAAAGCAACACAGATCAATGTGCTTGTATGATGCAAACGTTTCTTTCATGTTGTGAAGATTTTGGGGTGCCAATAGCTTGGGAAAAAACAGTATTAATACTTCTTGGTTTAGAAATTGATTCAAACTTAATGCAAGTTCGTATCCACATTGAAAAAGTTCAAGTCAAATTCATGATATCTTAAAACATAAACGTAGTTTGACACTAAAGGCGCTGCAGTCAGCTCTTGATTCTCTTAATTTCATTGTGCCTGGAAGACCATTTTGTAGACGTTTGATTAATGCCACATGTGTGTGGTATCCGAAGTCCACACCATCATATAAAACTTAACGTGGGGATGCATTAAGATTTGATGATGTGGTTACAATTTTCCAAGCGTTCAATGGTATTTCCATTTTTCATGACACTGTCTGGCGCTCAAACGCTGATGTGTGCCCGTTTATTGACAGTTCTGCAGCCAAAGATAAGGGTTTTGGGGCATATTTCGGGGGGAAATAGACTTGTGCACCATGGCCAGCCACAAGGGTTGAGGAAGATTGTCTGCGGGATATCACTCTATTAGAATTCTTCCCTATATTGGTGGCGGTTCACATTTTGAGTGCTGGCTTGTCATCACAAACTAGAGTTGTTTATAAGCAGGCTCTTGATTTGTTTTAAAAATTTAGGAAGTCGTACGGTTTTGATTTGAGTTGGCCAGCCCCCATTTTTCAATGGGAGACTTTCATCTCTTTCATGTTTCATGGCGACTATGCATATAGCACAGCCCGCACTTACATTTCTGCTATTATATTTCAGCATAGGATTATGGGAATGTCAGTTGACCCAAATAATATAACCATTTCAAAGATGCTAGAGGGCTACTGCAGGTCTAAATTTTCGCAAGATACTAGTCAACCAATTACTTATGATATTTTAGTTAAGATTTCTGCATAGTTAGTTTTTATATGTAATTCTCATTATGAAGCAGTTTTGTTTCAGGCAGCTTACACCTTAGCATTTTTTGGCCTGTTTAGAGTCGGTGAACTTGTACTTTCTATGTCCGACTATGATAAACCTCTTCAGGTCTCAGATATCATAAATTTCTGACAGGGAAAACAATTTCAAGTTTGATTACGACAATCTAAAACAAATCAGTGTGGGCCCCCAACAATAACTGCTTATTCTGCCAAGCGGATGCTTCCCCATTAAGTAGATATCAATTTGGGGCTGTTCTAAGTAAGGTAATTAGAAGTCTCCAGTTAAATGAGGCAATTTTCAAAACGCATTCTTTCCGCATTGGCGCAGCAACTTGGCTTGCTAAGCAAGGTATTTAACTATTAAAACAAGAGTGCCAGTACCGCCACAAAATATAAAGATCAAGATTGGTCCTTTTAATTAGTGCTTTTAACATGTCTGTATACATAAGCTCAAAATGAAGTCTGTGAGACCAGTTAGCTTAGCTGGAAGAGACAGGGACCTGAGATCATGGTTGCCTGGGTAGTAGGTTCGATCCCTGCAGGGGCAGCCGGGTGTTTCCTTGAGCAAAACAGTTTATCCACACTTGTTCAGAGTTGAAAGTCTTACTCTGCTTACCAGCCTAGCCGACTTTGGTATTAACTAAAGAAAAAAGGATACATATAAACAGAGATAGAACCCTATAGAGGCTTCCGATATGAAAGTAGGTAAAATGGCAGTGTCGATATGTATCTTTTTTTCCTTCTGAGCATAACTCTTGCAAAAATCACTCTACCGGATAATCCCTGCTTTATGCACTTCTACCTGTTTGGAAACTTGAGTTGCGTTCTCAAGTGAATATGCTATAGAGACCAAGTTTCTAAAGGCATAACTATTGCAAAAATTGCTGAACCGGAAAATCCCTGCTCCATGCACATCTACCCATTATAGTAATGATATTGACCAATTTTTGAAAAGATTCAGTCAGAAACATAGGAAGAGTTGCGTTCACAAGGCTGCAATATCAATCAGCTCTAGAGAGACAAAGTTTCAAGGGACAAAAATCAATGAACTGGAAAATCGCCGCTAAATGCACATCTACCCATTATAGTAATGTCATCATTGATCAAGTTTTGAAAAGATTCGGTCAGAAACATAGGAGGAGTTGCGTTCACAAGGCTGCAATATCAATCAGCTACAGAGACTAAGTTACAAGGGACATAAATCTTGCAAATATCAATGAACCGGACAATCGCCGCTTCATGCACATCCACACATTATAGTTATGACATTGACCAAGCTTTGAAAAGATACGGTCAGAAACGTAGGAGTTGCGTTCACACGAAATGGACGGACGGACAGACGGAGAAGATGACGCCAATATATGACCGCCTCCAGCGGCGTATAAAAATGGGTAGATGGACATCAGATTCATTTAAACAAGAGGGCCATGATGGCCCTGGATTGCTCACCTTAATTATACAATGTACTGCAATGCAAAACACATCAAGACAATTATTCTGAATGCAACCTCCACAGTTCTTACAATATTTTCCTTCATTTGGCCTAGTGATCTATATTTTTTTTACTTGATATGACCCATATTCCAACATGGACTAGATATCATCAAGACAGCATTTTGACGTTTCAACTTGCTCAAAGTAAAAATGCGGCCTCCGGAGTTTGAACCATATTTTCCTTTATTGACCTAGTTTCTGATCCAATATGACCCATATTCGAACTTGACCTAGATATAATTCAGACAAACATTCTGACCAAATTTCAAGCTGCTGAAGCAAAAAATGTGGCATCCAAAGTGTTCACAAGATTTTCCTTCAATTTGATCTAGTGACCTAGTTTTTGACCCAGCATGACCCATATTCGAACTTGGCCTACATATCATCAAGAAAAACATTCTGATAAAAGTTTCATCATGCTGAAATTTAAAATGCAGTATCCAGAGTGTTAACAAGATTACCCTTCAATGCGGCTTCTACAGAATTAACAAGATTTTCCCTTAATTTGGCCTTGTGACCTAGTTTCTGATCCAATATGACCCATATTTAAACTTGGCCTAGATATCTTTAAGACAAACATTCTGACCAAATTTCAAGCTGCTGAAGCAAAAAATGCGGCATCCAAAGTGTTAACAAGATTTTCCTTCAATTTGGCCTAGTGAACTAGTTGTTGACCCGGCATGACCCATATTCGAACTTGGCCTAGATATCATTCAGCTCAACATTCTGACCAAATTTCAAGCGGCTGAAGCAAAATATGCGGCTTCTACTGAGTTAACAAGATTTTCCCTCAATTTGGCCTAGTGACCTAGTTTTTGACCTGGCATGATCCATATTCGAACTTGGCCTAGATATCATTCAGCTCAACATTCTGAACAAATTTTAAGTTGCTGAAGCAAAAAATGCGGCATCCAAAGTGTTCACAAGATTTTCCTTCAATTTGATCTAGTGACCTAGTTTTTGACCCGGCATGACACATATTCGAACTTGGCCTAGATATCATTCAGCTCAACATTCTGACCAAATTTCAAGCCGCTGAAGCAAAATATGCGGCTTCTACAGAGTTAACAAGATTTTCCCTCAATTTGGCCTAGTGACCTAGTTTTTGACCTGGCATGATCCATATTCGAACTTGGCCTAAATATCATTCAGCTCAACATTCTGAACAAATTTTAAGTTGCTGAAGCAAAAAATGCGGCATCCAAAGTGTTAACAATATTTTCCTTCAATTTGACCTAGTGACCTAGTATTTGACCCGGCATAACCCATATTCGAACATGACCTAGATATTTTTAAGACAAACATTTTGACAAAATTTCAAACTGCTGAAGCAAAAATTGCAGCCTCTGGAGTGTTAACAAGATTTTCCTTCAATTTGACCTAGTGACCTACTTTTTGACCCGATGTGACCCATGTTCGAACTTGACCTACATATCATCAAGACAAACATTCTGATAAAGTTTCAACATGGTCAAGTTGAAAATGTGGCCTCCAGAGTGTTAACAAGATTTCCCTTCAATTCGACCTAGTGACCTAGTTTTTGACCTCATATGGCCCAGTTTCGAACTTGTCCAAGATTTTATGGAGATGAACGTTCTGATAAACTTTCATGAAGATTGGATGCAAAATGTAGCCTGTAGAGTGTTAACAAGCTCAAATGTTGACGACGCACGACGCACGACGGACGGAAGCCGGACAAAATGTGATCACAATAGCTCACCTTGCACTTCGTGCATAGGTGAGCTAAAAAGTTATTTGAAAACGTGACGAAAAAGTGTGACGGACAGACAGACGGACGGCCGGACAGACAGACAGACGCCGGACAAACAAAAAAGTAATCCCTAAGTGCCTACCATGCTACGCAGGTGACACAACCAAGGTTATCGTAATGGGAAACTTATGTTCGAAGCCGTTGGAAGAGCTAAAAAATTGGGTCTGTAAAGGGAACTGGCTGATTACCAATCCACTTAGTAAGGAAAGAGGACGGTTCGTCGCATGGCTCAGTGATTGGATCTCTAACGCTGGGCCACCTCCATTGGAGAATATCTTCGGTGGAGAGCGACAAGGGAGTTGCCCCGGAGATTGGACCCTGCGGGTAGAACATGGACACCAGGCCCAGTGATTGGATCTCTAACGCTGGACCAGCTCCATGAGAGGAGAGCATCCATGGAGAAATGTGGTGATTTGAAACATTGGGGAGTAACAGTCCAGTTCCCTTATCAATGAAAGTATTGAGAATTTCTTTGGCGTTTTCCGCTGCATCTTGGACCATAATCGCCACATTGAATGAAAGTTTAAAAATAATTTGAAAACCTTTGGGTAAAAAAGAAATTTGTATTTTAAACTATTTCTTTTTTCCCCCAACAATTTTACTAAGTCATCTGCATCAGATGTTGTCTACATCAGAAAATTGCTCTCTCACCATGAATATCCCCATGTAACAACATCATCCCGTATCATAGTAGGTGATAGAGCATCTTTGTCTCCTGGTGGTGGAATATTGGTACTACTGTAGATGATGGCAATGTCTCTAACCAAGACACTGTTCAACTCCTCCAACGCTACAATACTCTGCTGCAACTGTATGTCAAAGTCCGCCACATCACGACTGGTCGTTGGCAGTTTTTCTGAAACCAAATAAATATTATTGATAATTTCCCACATATTTTAAACTATGCAGCAGATGACGTTGAAAACATTAATTCTTTCCAACATATAGACACTTTAAAACATTGTGGCAAAAGGTGAAATTGCTCATCATGAGCAATTTCCCCTTTTGCAACAATGTTTTCTTCTTTATTCAATAATTGTTCAATTCTTTATAGAGAATTTCCATAGTTTTGACTAATTTGGTGTCGTCTGCTGCATATTTGTGGGAAAGGGTTAAGGTAAAAACATGAACATTTCTATTAATGAGAGCATATTCTTTGAATAGATCAAAAGGATAAGTTGCTCATCATGAGCAGTTTATCAATGTGCGCCAATGTTTTTAAATGTCTTCTGCTACAGAAATTGCCTCAATTTCATCTGGCAGGTGGTTAACTCTTAAATCCTGCAGCAGACCAAAAATAGAAATCTCTATAAAAGAGCAATTTCTTCTTTTGTCACTGTTTTCAAAAAGCCGTCTGCTGCAGATGCCTCATATTGATTGATTGATTTATTGGGGTTGAATGCCGTTTTTAACAATTTCTCAGTCATATCACAGCGGCTAGTTCACCTACACACGTTTTTTCCTGGTTTTCTCACACCAGTACTCCACACAACAATCTTCCCAAGCAACTGGCTGCTTTTCCAAAGAGACTTAGCCCATTGGTGGAAGATGAATGACGCATGTCGCATACTTTTGTCAAACTCTGGAAAGAAAGTTGGCCGAGCCGGGATTCGAATCAGAGGCCACAGAAAGCATCTATATGAGGGAAAGGATTAAAGAGACATAAGAAATGAATATTCCTCCTGTGAAGTAACATGGTAGTTA
Organism: Serripes groenlandicus; assembly: GCA_031761405.1. Lineage (NCBI taxonomy): Eukaryota > Metazoa > Mollusca > Bivalvia > Cardiida > Cardiidae > Serripes > Serripes groenlandicus. The sequence continues at coordinate 777,614 of JASEVX010000079.1, read as the reverse complement.
ATTCAGGAAAGCTTGGACTGACGAAAAAAAATAGAAACTAGAGATTGCTTTTTTGAAAAAGCGCTTGTCTCCCTATTTGTGTGGTCGTAGGGGAGGAAAAGAAATGATGGAGATGAATTTTGTAGTTTTGGACTGGAGATGAAGCAACAGTGACTTTAAAGTTTGGCTTATTAACCTGTAGACAATAGTGGACATGTATTGCATAAGATGCACAAGATTAGTGGTTATTTTTTTAAGAATGAACGTAATATGGATGTAAGAAGTACCATTTTGTTTTTATTTCGATATGGAGCAAGCAATGATCACTGATGGTTTTATGGAATGCTGATGACTGCATATGTCATGTCATGGTAGCTGTAATGTATTGGAATTACACCAGATTCTTTGCAGTTGATATTCTTAATGTATATATGATTTAGTAGGGTCCTCTGTGCAATTGTAGGTTGTTGGATGATCTGTGAGTAATTGCGCAAGCAAGTGTTCAAGTCAGGATTAGATGTTTTAAGGATATCAATATTAAAATCACCAACAATAATGGCTCTTTCACTGTTAGTCTTTTATAGAAGTATGGCAAGCTGACTTGCGAATTGTTGGAGTGGAGTTTTGGGTGATCTATACATACATCACTAGTATCTACTGGCGTGCAGGAGAAATTTTGGTGAATGTATAAAGCAACGCCTCCTTTAACTTTCTACAGATGAATCTTCTGATGGTTGAAGTTGTCTCTGGAGTGGGAATGGATTTGTGAATGGAAGTTGTGGTTTCAACCATATTTCCTGCAGAGCAATGATGTCCATGTGTTTTAGAAAGGGATTGGAGCAGATATCTTGAAGATGAGGAATTAAACCTTCACAGTTATGACGGGCAATGTCGATGTAGTTTTGGTGATTGAAATATTCTTGTGGCATAAGGGTATTCCAGCCAACCTGCACACCAAGTATGAAGTTCCTAGGCCCAAGCATTCTTCAGTTATTGAGCGGAAACCATTTTTCAGCTCAATGTCACATTGACCTTTGACCTACTGACATCAAAATCAATAGGGGCCTATTATGAAGTTCCTGGCCATAAGTGTTGAGTTATTGAGTAAAAACGATTTTTCAGCTGAAGGTTACCGTGACCTTGACCTTGTGTTCTCAAAATCAAACAAAATCAATAGAGGGTCATCTACTAATTAGGACCAACCTGCACACCAAGTATGAGTAATTGGGTAAAAAACATTTTTCAGGTGAATGTTACTGTGACTTTGAACTTTGACCCTGTGACCTCAAAATCAAACAAAATCAATAGGGGTCATTTACTGGTTAGGACCAACCTGCAAAACCAAGTATGAAGTTCCTCAACATAATTCCTCAGTTATTGAGTGGAAACCATTTTTCAGCTGAAGGTTACCATGACCTTGGCCTTCAACCTAGTGACCTTAAGATCAATAGGGGTCATTTGCTGGTGGTGACCAACCTCTGTGATATTGACCAACCACTGTAACATTGACCTTTGACCTACTGACATTACAATCAATAGGGGTCATCTACAGGTTAGTACCAACCTGCACCCCAAGTATGAAGTTCCTGGGCATAAGCGTTCTTGAGTTATTGAGTAAAAATCATTTTTCAGCTGAAGGTTAGTGACCTTGACCTTTGATCTTGTGACCTCAAAATCAAACAAAATCAATAAGGGTCATCTACTGGTTAGGACCAACCTGCACACCAGATATGAAGTTCCTCGACATAAGCTTTCTTTAGTTATTGAGCGGAAACCATCTTTCAGCTGAAGGTTACCATGACCTGGACCTTTGACCTAGTGACTTCAAAATCAATAGGGTTCATCTGCTGGTGGTGACCAACCTGCACACCAAGTATTAACTTCCATGGCCAGAGCATTCTACAGTTATTAAGCAAAAACAATTTTTAAGCTCATTGTCACTGTGATCTTGACTTAAGACGTACTGACCTCAAAGTCAATAGGGGTCTTCTACTTGGCATGGCCAACCTGCATACCAAGTATGGAGTTCCTCGGCCTAAGCTTTCTTCAGTTATTGAGCGGAAAGCATTTTTAACCTCACAAGGTCACCATGACCTTGACCTTTGACCTTCTGACATCAAAATTAATAGGGGTCATCTACTGGTCATGACCAACCTGCATACCAAGTATGAAGTTCCTAAGCCCAAGCGTTCTTCAGTTATTGAGCAGAAACAAGTGTGATGGACGGATAGACTGAAGAAGGATGGACAGGACAAAGACAATATACATAAGACATAATTAAATCACAAATATCGACCCTTTTCCTCATACAGACGCTTTTCGACACTTTGAAAACATGGCGACAAAAGAAGAAATTGTTAAAACGAGCAAATTCTCCTTTTGTCACCATGTTTTCAACTCAATTCAATTATTGTTCTTTCATTTAAAGGGATTTACTGTCATTTTGCCTAGACGTTTTTTAAAGTCGTCTACTGCAGATTTGTTGTATGTGGGAAAGGGTTAAATATAAGAATGACTTCCCTTTTTTGATAAACCTGTAGCTTACCTTCTAAATGGGCCATTGAAATCCAATGGAAATATTTGTAACACTGTAGAAACGGGGCTTTAAGGTCTTTGGCCCGCTGGATGAATTCTGCATTCAGAAGACAGGGATCAAAGGTACCCTGATATAACAGAGAGTATAACAAGGGTTTTTCAATTTTATCATGTGACAGCCTAAAATTAACACGTTTACATGATTGATTGAATTAGGGCTTAACACCGTTTTCAACAAAAATTCAGTCATGTCACAGTGACCAGTTCACCTACTCATGCGTTTCCTGGTTTTACCGAACCAGTATACCGCACAACATACTTTCCAAGCAACTGACTGCTGGTAAACAGCCCATTGGTGAAAGACCAATGACGCATGTCACAGTGACTTTTGTCAATCATTAGAAAGAATGTTGGTCAAGCTGAGATTCAAACTCACAACCCCTGGATTAATAGCACGCGTCGCTACCGACTGAGCTACCGGGGCTTGGCAACATGTTTACATGAGCAATCCATTGATTTATAGTATATTCCAGTATATTTTCACTGTATACTCCTTCTTAAACCCACCTCTACATGTCAAAGGTAAATTAATACATAAAATAAACAATTGATTGATTGATTGACATACCATCGTTTTCAACAATTTGTCAGTAATGTCACAGCAGCCAATTCACTTACCAGTGTATATCATGGCTTTCTCACACCAGTGCTCCAGCAATAATAATTTCCATGCAACTGACTCCTTTTCCAGATAGACGGTTAGCCCGTTGGTTGAAGACAAAAGACGCTTATCCCATTGACTTTTGTAAAACATTGAAAAATAAAATAAAATAAACAAATGTTTGTTGATGTAAAATTGAGATGTTTTTACATTTGAGAACACAAAAAGAGCTATATTTAATTAAGACATACCCCTTTGTTTATACTATTGTTGCTCACTGAGTGAAAATCTAGATCATCTATTAAAATAAACATAATCCTCTATAATGAGCCTGTCTGTACAACAAGCTACAAGTTGGCTTTTGCATGTGCATCCACACAATCTGATCAAGATCTACATTGTTCACATATTACTTACATAAGTTTGTTAGATCCTTCTGTCAACTTGTGTAGATTCTGATAAGCCTGAGGAGATGTACAGGCCGATCTGAACCTTCACTGTTGAGTAATGCAAATGTATGGCTTATATAATTATATTATGTTTCAGCTGTAGTATTTAGATATTATAGATTTAGACTCACCTCTTTTGTAATACAGTCTGGACAGGGTACCAGTAAATCATAAGATACGCCATTGAAAGACTCTTCAATGATACTTTCAAATACTTCATGAATCATAAAGAGAATGTTCTCTGGTCTAGGGCCTTGAACAAATACCAGTGATTTATCACTGAAATGGTAAGTCATGTTAAAGTATTACACATTGAAATTATTCACACTTAATTTAAGTCTTTCCCACATACTAACGCTTTCTAAAGCCTCTGTAGCAGATGACATTTGAAAACTGTGAGGCAAAATGAGAAATTGCTCATAGTGAGCAATTAATCTTTTCATCATGATGTTTTTCTATTCAATAGTTAGACATTCTTTTAAAGACATTTTCCAAGTCGTCTGCAGCGTATTTGTTGTATGAGGGCAAGGGTTAAACTTCTTTATTTTATATCTATTGTGAAGTAAGTACTCAGTACTGATATTAATCACACTCAATATCTGCTTCCTGGGAGGACCGAAGTTTTACCACGTTCTCAGGGAATCCAAATTGATCATGATGCCGATGTTACAAGTTGACATTTCTGTACAATGCAGGCTTAGATCACTCTTACAATCTGCTCAGTCTTATAGAAATTTATATAAATTTACACAGAAGAGTTTCGACAGAAGCTTCTAGCAAGCTTTCGTAAGTACTGTAATATGAGCCGCCCCACGAGAAAACTGGTTAACATTATGGCTTCTGCATAATCTATTGACTGAGATCAGCATGCACATTCTGCGCAGAATGATCTGGGTCGACACATTCTGTCTCAGGGGTATAGAGTAATGATTCCTGAAACAGAAAATCCACAGGAGGCAAAAAGTGTCTATCCGGGTTAGCCTGCGCTGATCCGGATCAATACTTTACTTAGAGGCCATAAAGTTGGTTTTCTCGCGGGACGGCTCATATAACTAATGGAGTGCTCCCCGGAGCACGTGTGTCACCTGCCGGGGCCTTGTCAGAAAATTTTAATTTTTGACAGAAAAGGGGCAATAACTCTGATATAAGAAATATTTGGATTATCCCCCTTTTGTGAACCCATCACACACATTGATATAAACATTTGTCAGAAGTTTCAATGTAATCCTTTGAGTAGAAAAAAAGTTATTTGAAAACGTGACGAAAAAGTGTGACGACAGACAGACAGACAGACGCCGGACAAAAAGAAAAGTAATCCCTAAGTGCCTACCATGCTACGCAGGTGACACAAAAATCTATGAAGATTTTGATGAGACTGTGCTGATCTGAATCTGCACTGTTAAAAAACAACAACTTGTACCTTTTCCAAAGGATGGCTTCATATTAAGCCTATAAACTTTCAAAAGCAAATTTGAATATCTATAAAGAGTTTGTATATTGGGAAGTAAAAACAGCTTATCCTGATCGAATTATGACATAAAAAAACCTCTATTGTTTAACACTTATCCTGCTACGGTGCCCAAAATTGTAGTACTCATAAAAGTTTCTCCGTGCTCAGAAATGAACACCATGCTCCAAAAAATAAATTGTCGTTGTTCAATTTCGAGAATGAATTTGCTTCTGACCAATCGAATTCTTGAGCACAAATTCTGAGTTCAGATTAAACTTTTATAGTTTTAAAGCCTATTATCCTTTAACCCTTTCCCTCATACGGCAATTCTTCAGCATAGGCCTAATTTGAACATAATTTGTCAAAAAATAGAAAATCTCCATAATTGAATGGATAACCTATGACAAAAAGTGGAAAACATTGTGGCAAAAGTAGAAATTTCACGTTTGGTGCAATTTCTTCTTTTGTCACAATGTTTTCAAAAATCCGTCTGCTGCAGAGGCGTTAGAAAGCGTCTATATGAGGGAAATGGTTAACCAGTTTTTGAATCAGTTTAAGCTGAAAAGTGACACATGAGTAGCAGATAATGTAGACCAAGATAAGGTTAAGCTTCCATAATGTACAGGTTGATCTTTGTCTACATTGTTCACAAATGATGTAAAGCATATCTTGATTTTCAAATGTTGTCCAAAGTCGCATACAATGATTTTAAGTGTGAATAAAGGCATGCACTATTTGCCAATAACTAGAAAAATGTCTGGTACTAACATCAAGCTAGTAGAGACAGAATCAGAAATTTAATCTTTGCAACTTACTACAGTATGTAGCCCTAGCCCTGGTAGCGACGCGGGCTGTCAATCCAGGGGTTGTGAGTTGGAACCCCAGTTTGACCAACATTCTTTCCGACGTTTGAACAAAGTCACTGTGATATGTGTCATTTGACTTTCACCAATGGGCTATCAGTCTTTGTGGAACGAGCAATTTCTCCTTTTGCAACAATGTTTTCCACTTTTAGTCATAGGTTATCCATTCAATTATAGAGATTTTCTATTTTTGACAAAATATGTTCAAATTCGTTTGCAGCAGAAATATTGTATGTTGGGTTAATACAGCATGGCAATAGGTGAACAGTGTGAACAAATTCTCCATTTGACAAAGTGTCAGTTCAGCTTTATTCAATAATCATACTTTCATTTAAAGAGATTTTTCAAAGTTGTCTGCTTGGGATCTGTTGTATGTGAGGAAGGGAGCTTAAGTAAAATAGAGTAAAATACCTGGGCTCAATTAAATAATCCAGAAGGGAGGTAGGTCAACTTGTAGACCATTTTGGTTTCTCTTTCTCCTTTCTTTTCTCTGACACTTGGCCATTTAAGCTTAAAAGGAAAACAAGAGGGCCATGATGGCCCTGGATCGCTCACCTGATTTTTTTTTTTTCAATTTAACTATATAAGCCCCGCCCCCTGGCGGCCATAGTTTCCGACCAATCAACTTGGCTTGAAGGAATCTGATAGGAACATTTCTATAAAATTATTTGAAAATCGGCCTGACACTTTTGAAGAAGGAGATTTTTTAAGTTTTCACTATAGCCATATAAGGCAAAATAGCCCCCCCCCCCCTGGCGGCCATGTTTTTCGACCAATCAACATGGCTTGAAGGAATCTGATAGAGGGTCATCCCAAGGAACATTTCTACAAAATTATCTGAAAATCAATCTGACACTTTCGGAGGAGAAGATTTTTTAAGTTTTCACTATAGCCATATTAAGCAAAATAGCCCTGTCCACTGGTGGCCATGTTTTTTGACCAATCAACATGGCTTGAAGGAATCTGGAAGTGAGTCACTTAAGGAACATTTCTACAAAAATATTTGAAAATCGGCCTGACACTTTCGGAGAAGAAGATTTTTTAAGTTTTCACTATAGCCCCGCCCCAACCCCCTGGCGGCCTGTTTTTCGACCAATCAACATGGCTTGCAGGAATCTGATAGAGGCTCATCCAAGGAACATTTCTACAAAATTATTTGAAAATCAGCCTGACACTTTCGGAGAAGATTTTTTAAGTTTTCACTATAGCCATATAAGGCAAAATAGCCCCACCCCCTGGTGGCCATGTTTTTTGACCAATCAACATGGCTTGAAGGAATCTGAAAGTGGGTCACTTAAGGAACATTTCTACAAAAATATTTGAAAATCAGCCTGACACTTTCGGAGGAGAAGATTTTTTAAGTTTTCACTATAGCCATATAAGGCAAAATAGCCCCCCCCCCCCCCCACCCCCTGGCGGCCATGTTTTTTTACCATTCAGCATGGCTTGAAGGAATCTGATAGAGGGTCATCCAAGGAACATTTCTAAAAAAATTATTTGAAAATCAGCCTGACACTTTCGGAGGAGAAGATTTTTTAAGTTTTCACTGTAGCCATATTACACAAAATAGCCCGCGCCCCTGGCGGCCATGTTTTTTGACCAATCAACATGGCTTGAAGGAATCTGAAAGTGGGTCACTTAAGGAACATTTTCTACAAAATTATTTGAAAATCGGCCTGACATTTTCGGAGAAGAAGATTTTTTAAGTTTTCACTATAGCCATATAAGGCAAAATAGCCCCCCCCCCCTGGCGGCCATGTTTTTTGACCATTCAACATGGCTTGAAGGAATCTGATAGAAGGTCATCCAAGGAACATTTCTACAAAATTATTTGAAAATCGGCCTGACACTTTCGGAGAAGAACATGTTTTAAGTTTTCACTATAGCCACCATATAAGGCAAAATAGCCCCGCCCCCCCTGGCGGCCATGTTTTTTGGCCATTCCACATGGCTTGAAGGAATCTGATAGAGGGTCATCCAAGGAACATTTCTACAAAATTATTTGAAAATCTGCCAACCAGTTTGAGAGAAGAAGAATTTTGAAGTTTTTTTCATTTCGATGCCATGGAAACCAGAATTCTGCATGAATCCCAACAATTTGAAGGAAATCTGGTGAGGTCATTGAGAGGATGCTTTCTCAGAAATTTCATCCCAATTGTCCCACTGGTTACTGAGGAGAAGAAGTTGATGCACGACGCACGCCGGACAAAAGACGATCACAATAACTCACCTTGAGCAAAGCTCAGGTGAGCTAAAAACTACAGGTTTATTTAACATCACAAATTCTGTGTTACTAAAATGAGCAACTTCACTTTCACACATCATTTCTACTTTTTTAACCCTTTCCTACTTGTCAACGCATTTTAACACATAAACCGCAAACAACTTTTGGAAACATTATGGGCAATTTCTCTTTTTGCCAATATTGCGATCGAATCGTTTATAACGGATCTTGACCATCATCGACCAAACCAGTGTGTGCACTGTAAAATAGTAAAATGTCAAGTGTGATTAACTTCATAATTACGCAGCTACTGTTGAAAACATGCTTCTGGAAACACAAATATTTATGGTTTTTATTTAGTAGATAATTTTGCATGTTTCTATCTTCTAACCCAGCATAGAAGCAGAAAAAATATGTATCATAGTAATCTTTCTTTGATGCATATGACATTTGGTGCCTCAACATTAGACTTACCCGTATTACATGCTGTGGATAGAAGAGAAAAGATAGCCGCTGAAAAGGGGCATACATTACTGAATAATTATTAAAGCCAGAGTTTTGTGACAACACAGACGCTGAAGATGACGGCAAGGGTATCACAATAGCCCAACTTTTTGTCTTTGAAAAACAGACGAGCTAAAAATGACAAATGATTCCAAATTCCTCCTTTTCTTTTCTCACAATGTTTTCCAATAGTTAATTGATTTGATTTAATATCAAAATCTGATTATTATATATAATACTTGTTTACATAAATATTTCTAAAGCAGAATCTGATAACGTTTGTAAATGTGTAGAAACCATTTTGAATTGAAGATTTAATTCGCCATTTATCGTTTTCCTTCAATAATGTAACAAATGTTCCATATGAACAAAAATATGTTTTGTGCTAATATTTCAATATATGAAAGCTTGACAAACAGGCAGACATACAGGTGATTGAGAACTGATCCCTTAATGGCACGAACTCAAAAAGTATCTGTTGCAAAAGTGTTAAACAAGAGGCCCAAGAGGGCCAGTATCGCTCCACGGCCATAAGGCAAAAATCAAATCTCCAAACTAGTGGCCATATTTTTTACCAACCACCATGGCTTAAAGGAATCTTGTAGAGTGTCACCCAAGGAATGTTTCTGCAAAATTATTTGAAAATCGGCCTGACACTTTCGGAGGAGAAGATTTTTTAAGTTTTCACAATAGCCATATAAGGCAAAATAGCCCCACCCCATGGCGGCCATATTTTTGAACCAATCAACATGGCTTGAAGGAATCTGATAGAGGGTCACCCAAAGAACATTTCTACAAAATTATTTGAAAATCTGCTCAACACTTTCGGAGAAGAAGATTTTTTAAATTTTCACTATGGTCATATAGAGCAAAATAGCCCCGCCCTCTGGCGGCCATATTTTTCGACCAATCAACATGGCTTGAAGGAATCTGATAGAGGGTCACCCAATGAACATTTCTACAAAATTATTTGAAAATCGGCTGAACACTTTCGGAGAAGAAGATTTTTTAAGTTTTCACTATGGTCATATAAGGCAAAATAGCCCCGCTCTCTGGCGACCATGTTTTTCGACCAATCAACATTTCTTGAAGGAATCTAATAAAGGGTCACCCAAGGAACATTTCTACAAAATTATTTGAAAATCGGCCTGACACTTTCAGAGTAGAAGATTTTTTAAGTTTTCACTATTTTTTTCTTTTGGTTGCCATGGAAACCAGAATTATGGATGGATCCAAAAAGCAGGGTACAATATTGACTGGTTCCTTTGATAAAGGGAAGGTCAAATCAAAGTCTTCTTTGAGACACAACAACCATTTGTGAAGATTCGGGTCATAGTCCTTCCATACAATAGGGATGTCACTGTGCAAGAATCTGCCATGGTTTTTCTGTAAAGAAGCAAATTTGTTGAATTGACATAACCTACCAATAAGGACCATAACTCCTTTAGCAATCAAAGCATAACTTGCAGATTTACATAGTCTGATAGTGGTTAACATTTTCCTACATAAAACAAATCTAAAGCAGACGACTCTGAACACATCTTGGCAATCATATAGAAAGTGTCTATAAGTGAAAGTATAATTAATATGTTAATAGGCAAAGCCTAGGTCGTGTGAAAGCAAGAACAATTAATTAAGCACTGTCTGTCCCCCAACAAGAAACAAATTAATAGGCAAATTGTAGAAATTTAAGTTACAAAAACAGAATTTGAAAAACATATTGAAAAAAACGAAACTTAGCATGCATTTAAGTTTAATTTGTACATATATATCTGTTTTATTTTTTATTAGGTCAGGATTGTAATAGACTGTAAGATTTCCAAGGATGTTGATGGAAAACAACACTAGAAGGCATTGAAGAATGTTCTGATTTATTTTTACAAATGCCAGTTATTTGTAAACTAGTAATACATATAATTGAAAACTGACTCTTACCATGGTTGATTGAATGACTTGCGCTTAACATTACTCCACACAACAATCTTACAAGGCAGATGGCTAACTTTGCATGATCTGGCTGAATGTATAATCTTGAGACAATTTAAGATGACTGAGAAAAATGTAATTTTTGACAAATATTTTCAAAAGTCCCATTTATAATGATGTATGTTGGAAAGGTTAAAGTTTAGCCGGCCTTGTCTGATGTAAATTACTTGATTTCTGTGACTAATCCGAATACATTGTCGGAATGGTGTAATTGATCCAAAATGAACATATCCAAAATGAACAATATGTTCCTATTCAACAACATTTTCACTTTGAACACCTATCTCCTTTTCTGGTTTTTAATTTGTAAAACATGAAAACAGCATCAGATTATTTGTTAATAAGTACCAGACTTAGTGTCAACAACAGTTACTGAATATATATACATGTATCTGAAATATGTTGTTTGAAAGAAAAATGGATAATATAAGATCTGATCAATATATTCAATATACATTTTATTGCATAAAACAATAAACAGTATGTTTATAGCAAATAAAGAAATTATAAAAAGTACAAACAGAGAAATGGATTTTCCAGAAGAATTTGCAATAATTTAACATTGTTAGTGATCATGTTAAAATTGCTCTATTATAAAAATATGATGTATAAATTTCGTTAAAACTTTGATATTAGAACGGTTATCAAAGCTGGATCAATCCTTGAACATGTACAGATTCTCAGAGTTATCAATGTTGATAACCATTCCTTTTTTTAATTGTTATTGCTCAATTATAAAAGCTTTTGAAAAGGGTACAGGGAGTAAACTATTTTCACTAGAAGCCTGGATAAAAATGTAATAAGTGTTTAAGTAAGACAACTCCCCACAACATAATTGTTTCATGTATACATTGTTAAGTTTAGTTGCCTCTTTCAAAACATGTACCTGCTGAGATTTGATCTTAGAACTCTTGTTAGACCAGGTGTTTTACCATTAAACTACAGTATAGGTTTTTATTTTGAGCAGCAGTTCATGAAAATATGTGTACTTTTATTACCAGTAAAGTATAAGAATTTTTTTGTTACAATGAATGTATATCAATTTAAATGTTACCATTTCTATTGTATAGATTATACAATTTCACACAGAAAAATGGATTTCACAATAAATTACATAGAAAACAGATACATTTCTGTGGTATTTCAGTTATATCAGAGGACAGAACAATTATGTGAGGTCACTGGGTGACTAACATAACTGACATTAATTATGAACTGCCTTATAGCCTTTTTCTGTTGAAAAACAGATTACGTTTTCTTTATTGTTCAACCAAAATGTTTATACAAATTTATTTGAATAAAAAGTATTTTGAGTGTTTGTTGAATTTAAAAAGAGATTGATCCTCTTTATCTACAGATTTCAATGCTCAGTTTGTTTTTACCTTATTTGAGTTTGATATAGTTAGTGTACATTGCCCTGTTTCATAGACGGACCTAAATCGGTGACCGTAAAAGGCTTTTATTTTGCATTTGCTCTTCAATTTGAAGAGTTCTATGACATCATTGGTTGTTGTGCTCCCAAGTATGAAAATAGTGCTGTCAATAGATGTTGAATCTTTTTCAAATATTGTTTGAATACATACATGCAGAGTATTTAAAATAACCTAGTGAAAATAATGTTTAAATTCTTAGTACCAAGTTTGTCCAATCTGATCAATAAACACATTTTGGATAAAAAAAAAAGAAGGAAACTACTAGAAATTCAGCCTGTTGAAAGAAAAGTAAAGTGTTTTACTGATAGCCCCCATATGACATCATTTCTTTTAAACAATCATGACTCATTTGAGTTTGATCAATAAACACATTTTGGTTAAAAAAAAGATGAATCTACTAGAAATGCAGCCTGTTGAAAGACAAGTAATGTGTTTTATTGATAGTCCACATATATATGACATCATTTCTTTAAAACAATGGACTCATTTGAGTTTGATCAATAAACACATTTTGGATAAAAAAAAAGAGAAATCTACTAGAAATTCAGCCTGATGAAAGAAAAGTAATGTGTTTTATTGATAGCCCACATATGACATCATTCCTTTAAAACAATAGACTCATTTGAGTTTGATCAATAAACAAATTTTGGATAAAAAAAAATATGAAACTACTAGAAATTCAGCCTATTGAAAGAAAAGTTATGTGTTTTACTGATAGTCCACATATAACATCATTTCTTTAAAACAATAGACTCATTTGAAGGCATGAAAGTGTTTTCCTCTCTTTCAGGTTGGAGGATATAGACATTAAGACATTTACTATGTATACCCCAAAATCAGGGTGAACTGATTCTGGTCATACTTTCATGATTTGACAAAGACTAGGTCATAGACATAAACTGTTAAACTGTACAATGTAAAAAAATAATGTAAATTGAAGGCAAATAATTTGAAATTGACTGTAGTTTTGTTTGTTTGCTACATTTACTGCAATAAATAGATAAACGTCTTAAAGTCAATACAACTAGACAGTCGAAGATATGATAGTTTTAATAGCTATTTTCTTGAGTGGAGTCAACATTTGACAAGACGGCTTCGGCTTCAAATGACAGATACAGTCATAAACGATACACACCATGTGACGTCACGCGATGTGACGAAAGCATCATGGATCGTTCCCAACAGATATATAACAAATAATTTAGAAATGAAGTTATATTTTTAAGCAAATTATTGATATAATAAATAGCTTACCTTGAAATGAAGCTATGCCGATACAGAAACAGAATTGTTCGTCCTTTTCAGTTAAAATAATATCCGAGGCCAGTGTAACGAACGATAACTTCCGTTGAAATTATTTACAATCATTTTCAAGTGTTTATTGCTTCTCTATATTGCAAAGATATAAAATCCATGAAATAATGATGACAGGTACAAAAGAATAGTCGACTTAGCCTTCATAAAGTCCTTCCAGTGAATGAAATCCATTTGTGACGAGTCAAACTATCTTTTCCTACCATTCCTGGCGTTTTCCTTTTGTTATTTATTTATTACTTGCCTTACAATGACGTTACTTTTCGTTGCAATGACGTCACATTTGGCAATCTCTATTACATAGGCGCTCTACATTCACCAGTAAGACCGGAAGCAAAATGGCCGAAAAAAAGTGCTATGGGGTTGAGATTTGATATGTGAAAAACAGTAAGATTGTACTGAATTCTCGTTGTTTTGATCTCGTATGATGTGTTCGTACGCGTAACCTATAGGCGTGCTTCGCTCGAGCCTTCGGCTCAAGCTTTCACACGTATTAAATACAGTCGAAAACATTGTGGCAAAAGGAGAAATTACAATGTTTTAAAAAGTCAGCATGCGGGAAAAATTTAAAATGCTATTTTTGATAACTTTAACACTCGCCTGTATCGGAGAATCCTGAGCTGACACAACACATGCCATCACATCCACGATCCACTGTGGGTTGATGACAACATTGTCACACAGGAAGTCATTGTCAAAGTACTGGACGGTACCCAGGTCATGCAGTAGCTGTACAGCCATCCTGACGTCTTTCTCATCGTAAATACCCTGTTCCATGGCATACTGTTTGGCCACATCCCAGCGGATATAATTGACTTAAGGCTGTCTTTCTCTGTAATATATAGACACAATCCTTCTTCAACGCTTAATCTCAATAAACAAACTTTCTGAAATCTTCAGTCGACTAATTTTTAACAAGAGGGCCATGATGACCTGATCGATCACCTGACTTATGCAATGTGATTTGTAACGCCAACGCCAACCATATTAACTCATTTTGTGGTCAGGTAAGCAAATACAAGAGGCCCAAGAGGGCCATTATCACCCTATTACCATTAGGCAAAAATTAAACCAATCCACATGGCTTGGTGAAATCTGACAGAGAGTGTCACCCAAGGAAAATTTCTACAAAACTATTTGAAAATCGGCCAGACACTTTGTCGGAGAAGATTTTTTAAGTATTGACTATAGCCATATAAGGCAAAACAGCCCTGCCTCCTGGTGGCCATGTTTTTCAACCAATCGACATAGCTTGAAGGAACCTGATAGAGGTTCACCACAGGAACATTTCTACAATATTATTTGAAAATCTGCCAGACACTTTTGGAGGAGAAGATTTTATAAGTTTTCACTATAGCCATTAAAGGCAAAATAGCCCGCCCTCTGGCTGCCATGTTTTTCGACCAATCAACATGGCTTAAAAATCTGCAAACCAGTTTGGGAGGAGAAACCAGAATTCTGCCTGGATCCCAACAATTTTAAGGAATTCTGGCTGGTGAGGTTATTGAGAGGATGCTTTCTGTGAAGTTTCATCCCAATTGACTCACTGGTTACTGAGGAGAAAATGTTGACGGACGACGCACAACACAACGGACAAAAGGCGACAACAAAGTGCTCAGGTGATCTAAAAATTAACCCTTTCCCACATACAACTGCAGCGTTTTGGCTAAACAATTGATCTGAAAGTATAATCATTGATTAAAATAATGTGGCAAGAAGACAATTTACGCATGAGCAATTTCCCCTTTTGCAACAATGTTTTCAAAAGTTGTCTGCTTCAGAGAAATCAGAAAGCATCTGTATGTGGGAAAGGGTTAAAGAAATAAAGCTGTTTGAAGGCACACATGTGTTGCCTGCAACTAACAAGGAGGTGAAAAAGTGATGGACAGAAAACTGGGAAGTGATCCCTCAGTATTACCTTGCTAAGACAGGCAACAAAAAAACATAAATTACTGATAGCATGCAGATTAATATCACCTTTGTCCTCAGTTGTCTATTTAAGGCTTTAATATTCCTATTTACTAGTGTTAGCCTTTGTGTCAGACAAAAAGAAAATAGTGCTTTAACCCATTCCCGCATACAATGAATCTGCAGCAGACGACTTTTAAAACATATTGGCAAAAATATTTAAAATCTCCATAAATGTGTATTTAAGTATCAAATCGAGTTGAAAACATTGTTGCAAAAGGAGAAAGCTGTCAGAAAGCATCTGTATGTGGAAAAGGGTTAAAACATATGAATCATCAGATTGTAGGCTCAAACAGTCTTCATATAGTCAGTGACAAGATTCCTCTTTACAGGACTTTAAATTACCTTGTGATGAAATAGGGAAGATCCCAATAGCACTTTGTTGTCGCTTTACGCACACAGATATTTGTTTGATACTTAATTTTTTCCCCACTGCAGATGACCTTTTGATGGACCACTTTTGAAAAACCATTTGAGGGACTAAAATCATTCTCAAATTGAGCGAATTCTCCTTTTCATTAAGAATTAAGTTTTTCTACTTGATATAAGTAGCAGTCAAATATTTACGAAATATATATAAATTTGAAGCATATGATGTTTATTAACAATATTATATCAGGTAAATGATATGATTAAACTAACGCAAAAATTCGCTTCTCGAAGTTAAGCCATAATAGACAAAATCATCATCCCCTACATCGAATCCATACGAGAAAATCTCCAAATTGACAAGTATGTGTAATTGCTTCTTTTCTAACAATATTTTCTTAAGCAAGATTTTTTTGTTATTAAAATTAAATAATCACGTCTGCTTTATTGGTGAGGGGAAATACGGTATTAAGGAGCAAAGTGTCGACCTTGATACAATGTGATCCTTTGTCTGATGAGACCTGTACGTTTGCTGTTTGACAATTAGGTGTTAAAACTATCAATCAATTTTCTTTTCTTACACAGGTGTGACCGGACGGCTCTGGCCATTTTGGAGTTCTTACATGCCCTATAAACATATCTGGGAAGAAGGAATACATACATAAAACTTGAGCTGTCTCTATCTTTCTGTGTAAGTGACATCTGTCTGTTGATGCGTTGGTGTAATGTGCATGTCTGCATTTGTCCACTAGATTACTAATGGCACACCAACCTTTTTGGCCATTTTCGACGTGTTTAAGGCACACCGCAGTCAGACATTACTAGCAAAACTGAAGGCGAACAACATCAAATTCGTTTATGTTCCACAATCATGCACTGACCAGCTGCAACCACTGGTAGCGATTCCAAATAAAATTTATAAGGATGAATTAAAATCTGCATTCCATAATTATTATTTTGACTGTGTTGCAGACAAATTAAACTAGAAATACTGTGAGCAAAGCTCACTGAAGAATACCCCCCGCTCCCCTCCCAAAGCATCGGATACAATGGTATTTAAGTTTCTACTTTGCTGTTGAAATTCCAAATGTCTTTCTGATAAAACTAGAACTATCATTGAAGATGATAAATACCCCCAAAACAGCACCTTGATCCAAAATATGGCTTCCGACCGACCAACAAAAGGGCCATAACTCTGTAAAATTACATGCAATTGTAAGACCTGTAGAGTGTGCACATCTCCTCTTGGTATAGAAGCTTCATGTAAAATTTTATTGAATTCCACCCAGTGGTTTGTAAGAAATTGGTCGGACAAAATATGGCTTACTTAATATGTTAAACGGCCATAACTCTGTAAAATAATATGCAATTGTAACCCCTTTAGGATATGCACATCTCCTCTTGGTATAGAAGCTTCATGTAAAACAATTATTGAATTCCACCCAGTGGTTTGTAAGAAATAGGTCGGACAAAATATGGCTTACTTAATAAGTAAAAAGGCCATAACTCTGTAAAATAACATGCAATTGTAACCCCTTTAGGATATGCACATCTCCTCTTGGTATAGAAGTGTGACCAGATGATGTTTTCAGAGTTTTAGCCTGTGCCATTCTATTTTTATCTTTGCCGGGTTAAGAGTCATGTGATTACTTTTTCGTCAGAAAACAAACAGCTGACTGTCAGATAAATCTTTGGAAGGTTTCGTTGCCATTATATATCTAACAAGGTTAGGATTTACTCCATCTGTCTAGCTTTGCTTTATTAACGTTTCTATCCTTTGATTTGGTATATTTCCATTTAACTTTATTGGTTTGTATACAGCCTTTGTGTTGTGTAATCGGTTTTCGCGCCCTTGTATTTTTCGGACCATTCATACAGAACTCTAACCCATTTATCTCTAACCCGTTTAAAGCATGTTTTAATCCAATGCACCTTATTTTACAGGAATGAGTAATAGAAAGGAAGAATGACTGTAGTAATAGGATTGCAGATGTAATAGCATTCAGTTCCTTAAACTGGTAAGTTTAAGTGTCAATTTATGTTGTGTATATGTGTATGTTCAGTTGATTGCTATTTATCTGTGGTTGTTATGTGTATATGTGTAATGTGTAAAATATGTATAGACTAAGATATTCATCTGTATGTCATTTCAGAATGTACCTCAGTATAATAAGAATATTATAACTATCAAATGAGACAGAGTTGTTGCAGTCTTATTATCTAAACCAAGTTCTGGACCAACCCCACCCCTACCTTCTATAGAACTATTTTATCTATACGGCCAAAACCAGAAGGTTACAAATGGCTCCCAACGTGTTTGAACGATTCGGATAATGGACAGATTTGGACAACAACCAAGGAGAATAGTTTGAATGGACAATCAAGAGGAAAGAGACTTGTTAAATCAACAGTGAGATGCAGAGAACAGTGTGAACTAACAATACAAGTGTGATCTACAATTAGTGATTCAAATTATAGGACATTTGTGAGTAGAATTATTTAGAAATGTTTATTTTCAATGTTTATTTGCAGAGATTATAATTTTACATATATTTATAAGTGTGAATTGCAGTTATTTCTGAGATTTTCCTAATTTTTTTATTTAATATAACGGATTGAAATGTTGTGTTTGCCTCAGTGGAAAGCATATATGTTCCTGTCTAATGAAAACTGACTGTTGAAGTGTTTCTGAATTTTCTGCAATTCTTATTTGAACATGAATTTGAAATATTGATAGATGAATCAAAGAAAGGAAATTATTGTCAGTATGAGAGTGAATCACTGTGCACTGTGCATGTATTAATATAACATTTGGTGAATGGCTCTCTAACAATTGTTACAGGTTTCAGTCTGTATTATTATTTTTTTCAACCTATTCCCCCATTAATTTTCAGCAGTTTGATATGCATCTATATTGTTAACCCTGGTATCCATTTCCCCCATATATCTGCAGCCAGTTGTTTTCTATTTCAGATTTATTCAAACAATGTTTATCTTGTCCCATTTTTTGGAAATTAGTCCATTTCTGTTATACACATTTTCATTGGTCTAGAGTTTTCCCTCCATGTGACATCAGAGCTAGGTGCTTTTGTTGTTGTGGTGAAATGACCTTGACCGGAAATCAAAGTATTTAAGGTAGTGAATAGAATTTCACTATTAGCATAAGTGATAGTAATAGTTTATTTACATTTGACCTTGATCAAATGACAGATAGAAAGTAGTTTATCTGTATCAGTATAGGTAGTTTATTTGCAGCTGTAGGTTATATATATAAAGAAGTAGCATATATATTTATTCAATGATATGAATTTGAATGATTATGATATAACATTTTCTCTTTCAGCATATTTGACATTGTTTACAAAATGAATATGAATAATTATGAAATAAGATTTTCTCTTTCAGCCTATTTGACATTATTTTCAACTTTAAATATAGATTAAAATTTATGTACAGTTTGACATAGAAAACCTGAGGAAATAAATTAGATATATTTTCAACACAAATAAATATTAGCACTGACTAAATATATTTCAGCTTTATAAAAAACAAATAAATATCAGTTCCAAGTGTATTTCAAAGATTATAATAGTAAACATAACATGTTTAAAGCAAATTAAATTAATTTATCATTATCTTTCAGCTTTGCCAGTAATGAGTATTGATTTATAACAGTAAAATTTATGAAAACAAAGCATATTGTTTTCATACATATAGTTGAACCAAAAGTAGAACACTTCTGTTTGGATAAGTAGTATTCAAACACCAGCATTCACTAATTATACAATAAGTTTGTATAATAAAGTGACAGTTGAAATTAATCTCTGTGACTTTGTTATAGTAAAGTAGATAAAATATACAAGGTTAAAATCAAGATTTAGTACATGTTTATAAATGAAACACTACAAAGGTAGTGTGTAATTAACAAATAAATATATATACATACAGGGTGTGTTTATAATTAGATGCCTACTCATAATACAATGCAGTATTGAATATAAGTATTTATGTATTTTTTTATAAACAGGTGGTGTTCACAAATTTGATACATTTTCAGATGCAGATTGTATTAACAATTTATTAGGACATACCATTCCATACATGTGTATGCATACAGTTTGATTTAATACTTTGAATAAACATTTAAAATAGATATATACATAGTAAACTGTTGATTAAAATACAGGGTGTGGACAAAAAAAAAAAAGGTTAGTTGAACTGTACTGGACATATGTATAGTTTTATACAGTGTGTGAACACAATTGTTAATTAAAAGTACAACAGACATATTTTTTTGAAGGATTCAAATCAGTTTGAATTTATACAGGGTATTAACAAAAGTATTGGTTAATGAAAAAAATAGTGCAATAGAGCACTATAAAGAAAGATTCAACACATTGAATTTATATACAGTGTATGAACAAAAGGGTTGATTGACACAAGTGAAACGGACACTTACATTGAATAAAGAGAAGGAAGTTGCCTCTTTTAGAGAAGTTAATCTTGAATAGATTAGAATTAAAGCATGGCAGAAGAAGAGGAAGGAAAATTGCCAATGGCATCAGGAGGATTGACAGAGGAAGATGAAAAATTACATCTTTTAGGAATTAAGCCTAAACTAGGATCAGTGGAAGATGTTACAAAATTATTATATGCATTTGGTGTAACAAAGGAAGAGCCGATAGAGAAAGAAAAGATGGATTCTTCACAGAAATATGGAGCGTATAACTTTCCCAAATTGTCAGTATTTTATGGTGAAGAAGGGAAAGGTGATGTTACTTGGGAAACATTTCAATTTGAAATTGAGGCATTGTTATGTGAAAAAATCTTTCGACATGAACAGATACTTCTTGGAATAAGGAGAGCTTGTAAAGGAAAAGCTGGTGATAAGATTAGGCGATTAGGACCGGAAGTAACAGTTCATGACATAATAGACAAATTTGATTGTGACTATGGATCCGTGGAAACTAGAGAAATGGTAATGAAGAAATTTTATAGTTGTCAACAAAAGGAAAATGAATCTGTTGCTTCATATGCTTGTAGATTGGAAGAAATATTTGATTCAGCTATACATCTGAAAGCATTGAAGAGATCTGACACTATAATTTTGAAAGAAGTTTTACATGCAGGACTCAATAAGGAGTTAAAGTTGATGTCAATGTATCAGTGTGACAAGTTAACCAATTATGATGACTTCAAAAGAGAAATTAGAAAGTTAGAAACAAACATTGTGGAAAGTAGTACTCAGGAATCAAGGAAAACTTGCAAGCCAGCTGTGATTGTGGATACGCAGTCAAGAGAAATGACTGAAGTAAAAAAGTTATTAGAGAAGTTGAATAACAGAATAGATAATTTAGAAAAAGAAAGAGAAGAAAGAAACACACAACCCAATCAAGGATTTTACAGAGGAAGGGGTAGAGGTGGAGGTTATAGAGGTAGAATTCAAGGAAATGAAGGGAGAGGAAACTACCAGCAACAACGACCGTTGGGAAATCAGAACTTTCAACCTACATGCTACAATTGTAATCAAAAGGGACACATACAAAGGAATTGTCCATTATTTAGTCACAACAATAGCATTACTTGTTACAATTGCAAACAACAGGGACATAGGCAAATGAATTGCCCAAACGCTTAGTTGCTCATGTTATGGGATCAAACGTGAGTACAGGAAGAGTAGATCCCAAATTAGTTGGAGAACCAAATGAGACAGAACTACACATACAAGGGATTAAAACAAAAGCATTATTGGATACAGGAAGTTGTGTTAGTGTTGTAGCTGAATCATTTGTGTGTAATAACCTTCAGCAAATACCTCTACAACAAATAGATACAATTTTAGACATTGAATGTGCTGATGGAAGTCAACTACCATATGTAGGATTCATTGAAGCAGAAATAAGTGTACCATTGGGCCTTACACAGTCGGAACAAAAAAAGTGTTTACTGCTAGTGATTCCTGATACAGCATACTCAACTAAAACCCCAATTATACTGGGAACAAATATTTTAAATGAATTTTTAACAGATTGCAAGCAACAATTTGGAAAGCAGTTTCTTCAGAAAGCCAAACTCGAAACCCCATGGCATTTGTGCTTTAGAGCCATTACAGTAAGAGAAAAAGAAATGAAGAGAGTAAATAACAGAATAGCAGTAATAAGAAGTGCAGAACCAACACGAGTGATATTAAAGCCAAACGAAACTATACAGATTAGAGGATATACAGATAGAGAAATTAATTACCCAAATACTTTAGCAATTACCCATGAAACAGATGAAAAAGGCATCCCATCTTATATTGATGTTAGTCCATCTTTAGTACGCTTTGAATTTAAAAAAAGGAAAGAAATTACAGTCAACCTATCCAATCTAACTACAAATACTGTGATAATTTCTCCAAAGACATGCATATGTGAACTACAACCAGTCACTATAGCAGATGATTTAGACAAAGAAAACAAGAACGAATCTGATTTACCTGATCTAATAGACACCTTGGCTATGGACAAGAATAACCTACTGACTAATGAAGAAAGAGAAAATCTTAAGGATTTGCTTAGAAAGCATGAAGATATATTTTCGAAGCACGAAGAAGACATAGGGCATTGTGATACAATAAAACACAGGATAGATTTTTTACAGGATAAAGGTACACCATTTAAAGAGAGACACAGGAGAATACCTCCAATGATGATTGAAGAAGTAAGGCAACACCTGGAACAGT
Organism: Serripes groenlandicus; assembly: GCA_031761405.1. Taxonomy (NCBI): domain Eukaryota; kingdom Metazoa; phylum Mollusca; class Bivalvia; order Cardiida; family Cardiidae; genus Serripes; species Serripes groenlandicus. The sequence continues at coordinate 755,155 of JASEVX010000079.1, read as the reverse complement.
TACTGTCAGCTGGAATTATACGAAAATCTAAGTCGCCCTGGGCCAGCAATGTCGTTTTAGTTAGGAAAAAGAGTGGATCTCTTAGAATGTGTGTCGACTTTAGATCCCTCAACAGAAGAACAGTAAAAGATGCATATGCTCTCCCAAGGATTGAAGAGATGTTTGATTCACTTACAGGAAGTAAATACTTTTCCATAATGGACATGAAATCAGGATACCATCAAGTAGAGTTAGAAGAGGAACATAAAGAGAGAACCGCTTTTACTGTTGGACCGCTTGGATTCTTTGAGTATAACAGAATGCCATTTGGACTGTCGAACTCGCCTGCAACATACCAGCGACTTATGGAAGAATGTTTAGGCGATTATAACATGACAATTTGTGTAATTTATTTGGATGACATTATTATTTTTGCAGATACATTTAAAGAACATTTACATCGTTTAGATCTGGTTTTGACCCGCCTTCGACAGTGCAATTTGAAGCTTTCACCTCAGAAATGCACATTTATTCAGGAAAGGGTTGGATTTCTTGGACACATTGTTAGCTCCGAAGGAATCGAGACAGATCCTGATAAAATTACTAAAGTTAGAAATTGGCCGACTCCTGCAAATTCAGACGAACTTAGATCCTTTTTAGCCTTTGCTGGGTATTACCGACGTTTTATTAAGGATTTCAGCAAAATTACTAGACCTTTAGCAGACATTTTGCCACCTACATCTACAAAGAAGAAATATAAGAAAAAATTCATATCAGACTGGAAATGGACTGAAAAGGAACAAGAGACATTCGAAAAACTGAAATTAATTTTGTCATCACCCCCAATTCTTGCTTATCCAGACTTTTCTATACCGTTTGAATTACACACCGATGCGTCTACAAAAGGACTTGGAGCAATACTTTACCAAAAACAAGGTGATCAAAAGAGAGTTATAGCATATGCAAGCAGATCGGTAACAAAATCAGAGAAAAACTATAGCGCGTTTAAGTTAGAGTTCCTTGCATTGAAATGGGCAGTTACCGAAAAGTTTTCGGACTACTTGACGTTAAATCACTTCACCGTGTTAACAGATAACAATCCTTTGACTTATATTCTAACAACGGCTAAATTAGATGCAACAGGTCATCGTTGGGCTGCGGCACTTGGAGAATATGTGTTTGATATTTATTATAGATCAGGTCTGAGGAATGTAGATGCCGATTCAATGAGTAGATACCCATTTGAAAAGATACAGCCCAACACAGATGAAGAAGCAGTTAAAATAGATGACAAAACAGTTAAAGCAATATGTGCTTCAATCAACCATCCAGCATTCATAGAAATCCTCCCGGCATGTAGCATAAACATAATAGAGGCAACAGAGATCCCAGGGCAGTCAATGGCACAACGGGAACACAGAGAAGTTAGAAAAACTCAAAGGGAAGATGAATTGATTGAACGTTGGAGAAAAGCAGTAATAGATAACACTGTACCAAGAAATGTTTACAGTAAAGAAGATCTTACAATGAAGAAACAGTTTAAGAACTTTCGAATGAAGAGAGGGATACTTTTTAGAAATGTTCAAGATGACGATAAAGTGATCGAACAACTTGTCTTGCCAGCAAAATACAGGAAGGACGTGTTACGCGGTCTTCACAATGATGTCGGTCATCCTGGAAAGGAGAGAACAATGAGACTATTAAAAGAGAGGTACTACTGGCCTGGTATGTCGTCGGCCGTAGATAGTTGGGTGAATAGGTGTGATCGTTGTATAAGAAGGAAATCATCAACTAATGAAAGAGCACCACTGGTTAGCATCCACACAACATATCCATTAGAGCTTGTATGTTTTGACTATTTGACACTGGAGCCATCCAAAGGAGGAATTGCAAATATTTTGGTGATAACAGACCACTACACCAAATATGCATTAGCCATACCAACAAGAAACCAAACAGCCAAAACTACAGCAGAGGCTTTCTATAACAATTTCATAGTGAATTACGGAATTCCTACCAGACTCCACTCAGATCAAGGTGCAAATTTCGAGAGCGAAATAATAAAAGAACTGTGTAAGATAACAAATATCAAGAAATCTCACACAACACCATATCACCCACAGGGTAACGCAGGACCTGAAAGATTTAACAGAACACTTTTGAATATGTTGGGAACCCTTGAGAATGATCAGAAACAGGATTGGAAAAAGTACATCAGCTCATTAGTTTTCTACTACAATAGTACACCTCATGAGACGACAAAGATATCACCCTATGAGCTAATGTTTGGTCGGAAACCAAAACTACCAATAGATATTCAGTTTGAACAGATTACTGAAGAAACAAGCAACAAGACAACGAAAGAGTACATGTCCCAACTGAAGGAAAGGATGGACCAGACAAAGAAGATAGTTGAGAAGCATTCAGAGAAAGCGAAGAAGAAAAACAAAAAGTATTATGACCTCAAAGCGAAAGCAGTTAAAGTTTCCTGTGGAGACAAGGTACTAGTGAAAAGAGTAGCTTTTGATGGCAAGCATAAGATTTCAGACAAGTTTGAGGAAGAGGTATATTATGTTGTAGAACAGCCTAGACAGCAGATTCCAGTGTTTAAAGTAAAGTCAGAGGAGACCGGAATAGAAAAGGTTCTTCATAGAAATCTTCTATATAAGATTGAAGGGAGAGATGAAGAAGAAAGTAATGAAAAAGGAGAGACGGAGATTGAAGGTGATGCATCACAGGAAAAGGAATGTCATGACGACATAAGGAAGAAACTCGCAAGCAGTGAAGGAATGAGAACTGTAGGAAATACAACTCAAGATGGGGACGCCTATTTTCCTAACACTGAGTCGAGGATGGAAAAGATAGATGATGTTAAGAGAGATAACATTGAAGATGATGATTCTGAAGAGGAATCAGACATGTGTTGGATTGGCACTGTCATAGAAAAGAAACCAAAATTACAGACAGACATTCAAGAAGAAATTCATACAGAATTTGCAGTTATGGATGAACACGATGCAGAAGTGGTAATAGAAGACAATTTAGATTCCGTTGGAGAACAAACAGAACAACATGCAGTAGAAGATGAATTTGAAGATAAGATAGTGGAGAATGCAGAGATACACGCTCAGCAAGAACAGTTGGATGAAGAGTTACTGGAATCAATTGTCAATCAAGAGAACAATGGTGAAGAATGTGCTAAGGGAACCATAGAAGTTACAGTACAGAAACCCATTGAAGAAAAGAGAGTCGAAGATGATTTACCTGTCCCAGCTCCTAGGCGTTCATCGCGACAAAAGAAACCACCAGATAGATATGGTGAATATATTATTAAAGGTATGAATCCTCGTCCGATCGACAACAGAATCCAAGCATTGGATGAAATTATGCGTTCTGGTGTATTAAATAACGTAGATTCAGAAACCGCACATAAAATCATTGGGGCAATAATGAAGTAAATCTTTAGACTGGTATTTTAATATGTTTTTGTAAATTTATAAATCTGTTTATGTCACTAACTTTTCATTTTAAATCAATTGGTTTTGTAGCAAGATGATAATGCGTGGACGCATTTTTGATTAAGGGGGAAGAAACATAGTATCACTTACAATTATGTACATTGTTCTTTTCATTATATAACAATTATAAAGATTGTGTTTTTTTCAGGTGATTGACTGCCTATAGCCTAGGTACTGCATACTAGTATATAGTATTAATTACAATTATGTGTTTTTTCAGTAAATAACAATTGTATAGATTGTCTTTCAGGTGATTTGCTGTATATAGTCTTGGTATTGCATAATATAATGTATTTTGTAGTTTAGTAGTGTAAACTTCGATATGTAGATAGTGACTGATGACGAATGACATTATGACATACTGTAATGACGAGACGTCATTTTCGAAGGTGGGGAAGTATGTGACCAGATGATGTTTTCAGAGTTTTAGCCTGTGCCATTCTATTTTTATCTTTGCCGGGTTAAGAGTCATGTGATTACTTTTTCGTCAGAAAACAAACAGCTGACTGTCAGATAAATCTTTGGAAGGTTTCGTTGCCATTATATATCTAACAAGGTTAGGATTTACTCCATCTGTCTAGCTTTGCTTTATTAACGTTTCTATCCTTTGATTTGGTATATTTCCATTTAACTTTATTGGTTTGTATACAGCCTTTGTGTTGTGTAATCGGTTTTCGCGCCCTTGTATTTTTCGGACCATTCATACAGAACTCTAACCCATTTATCTCTAACCCGTTTAAAGCATGTTTTAATCCAATGCACCTTATTTTACAGGAATGAGTAATAGAAAGGAAGAATGACTGTAGTAATAGGATTGCAGATGTAATAGCATTCAGTTCCTTAAACTGGTAAGTTTAAGTGTCAATTTATGTTGTGTATATGTGTATGTTCAGTTGATTGCTATTTATCTGTGGTTGTTATGTGTATATGTGTAATGTGTAAAATATGTATAGACTAAGATATTCATCTGTATGTCATTTCAGAATGTACCTCAGTATAATAAGAATATTATAACTATCAAATGAGACAGAGTTGTTGCAGTCTTATTATCTAAACCAAGTTCTGGACCAACCCCACCCCTACCTTCTATAGAACTATTTTATCTATACGGCCAAAACCAGAAGGTTACAGAAGCTTCATGTAACATTTTATTGAATTCCACCCAGTGGTTTGTAAGAAATAGGCCGGACAAAATATGGCTTACTTAATATGTAAAAGGGCCATAACTCTGTAAAATAATATGCAATTGTAACCCCTTTAGGATATGCACATCTCCTCTTGGTATAGAAGCTTCATGTAAAACAATTATTGAATCCCACCCAGTGGTTTGTAAGAAATAGGCCGGACAAAATATGGCTTACTTAATAAGTAAAAGTGCCATAAATCTGTAAAATAACATGCAATTGTAATCCCTTTAAGATATGCACATCTCCTCTTGGTATAGAAGCTTCATGTAAAATTTTATTGAATTCCACCCAGTGGTTTGTATGACATAGGCCGACAAAATATGGCTTACTTAATAATTAAAATGGCCATAATTAATAAGTAAAAGGGCCATAACTCTGTAAAATAATATGCAATTGTAACCCCTTTAGGATATGCACATCTCCTCTTGATATAGAAGCTTCATGTAAAACAATTATTTAATTCCACCCAGTGGTTTGTAAGAAATAGGCCGGACAAAATATGGCTTACTTAATAAGTAAAAGTGCCGTAACTCTGTAAAATAAGATGCAATTGTAACCCCTTTAGGATATGCACATCTCCTTTTGGTATAGAAGCTTCATGTAAAATTTTATTGAATTCCACCAAGTGGTTTGTATGAAATAGGCCGGACAAAATATGGCTACTTAATATGTAAAAGGGCCATAAGTCTGTAAAATAAGATGTAATTGTAACCCCTTTAGGATATGCACATCTCCTCTTTGTATAGAAGCTTCATGTACAATTTTATTGAATTCCACCCAGTGGTTTGTATGAAATAGGCCGGACAAAATATGGCTTCCGACCAACCAAGCGACAGACCGACAGCCCGACACAGTGACTCCTATATACCCCCCCCAAAACTTTGTTTTTTGGGGGTATAATAAATATTGAATGTTACATAATCTTGGTTAGACATGTTTGTTTACCATTTGTGTTTAAAATTCAAATCTAGACACTCAAATAGAACAAGAGTTGTCGGAGGACAATATAGCTCGCCTATCAGGGCCATCGTCTATCAGGGCCTACTTCAGAACAGCTATAGCATTAGGTATAATGACCCCGAATAAGTGTGTGAAGTTTCAAAGCAACAGCTAACACAGTGTCTGAGAAAAGGCCTTGCACACAAAGGTTTGACCAACATTCTAAGTCCAAAGAGGGGCACAATTCAGTCAAAATTCATTCCAGAGTTATGGGACTTGACATACAAGGTCATCTAAAGACCTTGAATAAGTGTGTGAAGTTTCAAACCAACAGCATACACTGTCTGAAGAGAGGCCTTGCACGCAAAGGTTTGACAAAAATTGTAAGTCCAAAAAGGGGCACATTTCCATCAAAATCACTCCAGAATTATGAGACTTGACATACAGGGTCATATTATGACCCTGAATAAGTGTGTGAAGTTTCAAACCAACAGCATACACAGTGTCTGAGAAAAGGCCTTGTATGCAAAGGTTTGACCAAAGTTCTAAGTCCAAAAAGGGGCACAATTCAGTCAAAATCCATTCCAGAGTTATGGGACTTGACATACAGGGTCACCTAATGACCCTGAATAAGTGTGTGAAGTTTAAAGCAACAGCATACACAGTGCCTGAGAAAAGGCCTTGTATGCAAAGATTTGACCAAAGTTCTAAGTCCAAAAAGGGGCACAATTCAGTCAAAATCCATTCCAGAGTTATGGGACTTGACATACAAGGTCCCCTAATGATTCTGAATAAGAGGGTGAAGTTTCAAAGCAACAGCATACACAGTGTCTGAGAAAAGGCCTTGCACCCAAAGGTTTGACCAAAATTCTAAGTCCAACAAGGGGCACAATTCAGTCAAAATCCATTCCAGAGTTATGGGACTTGACATACAAGGTCCCCTAATGACCCTGAATAAGTGTGTGAAGTTTCAAAGCAACAGCATACACAGTGTCTGAGAAAAGGCCTTGCACGCAAAGGTTTGACCAGAATTCTAAGTCCAAAAAGGGGCACAATTCAGTCAAAATTCATTCCAGAGTTATGGGACTTGACATACAAGGTCCCCTAATGATCCTGAATAAGTGTGTGAAGTATCAAAGCAACAGCATACACAGTGTCTGAGAAAAGACCTTGCACGCAAAGGTTTGACCAAAATTCTAAGTCCAAAAAGGGGCACAATTCAGTCAAAATCCATTCCAGAGTTATGGGACTTGACATACAAGGTCCCCTAATGACCCTGAATAAGTGGGTGAAGTTTCAAAGCAACAGCATACACAGTGTCTGAGAAAAAGCCTTGCACGCAAAGGTTTGACCAAGCTGGCAACGCGGACGCCAACGCCAACGCGGACGCCGGGGTGATAACATAAGCTCCCCTATTTCTTCGAATAGGCGAGCTAAAAAGGGGCACAATTCAGTCAAAATTCATTCCAGAGTTATGGGACTTGACATACAAGGTCCCCTAATGATCCTGAATAAGTGTGTGAAGTTTCAAAGCAACAGCATACACAGTGTCTGAGAAAAGGCCTTGCACGCAAAGGTTTGACCAAGCTGGCAACGTGGACGCCAACACCAACGCCAACGCCGGGATGATAACATAAGCTCCCCTATTTCTTCGAATAGGCGAGCTAAAAATTGCATGTCACAATGGTATCTACATATGATGTGTAACCTTCATGTAAAGTTTGAACTGAATCTATTGAGCCGTTTAGGAGGAGAAGTGCTTACAAGAAATGTGGAGGTATGTGCACAGGAGTCCCTCGCAGGTAACCTCTAAGTTAAATTATCTCCCCTTGGAAGAATCAGAGGCGTATGATCTTCCTTCATGCATATCTACATATGATGTGTAACCTTCATGTAAAGTTTGAACCAAATCCATTGAGCAGTTTAGGAGGAGTAGTGCTTACAAGAAATGTGGAGGTATGTGTACAGGAGTCCCTCGCAGGTAACCTCTAAGTTAAATTATCTCCCCTTGGAAGAATCCGAGGAGTATGATCTTCCTTCATGCATATCTACATATGTTGTGTAACCTTCATGTAAAGTTTGAACCAAATCTATTGAGCTGTTTAGGAGGAGTAGTGCTTACAAGAATGCGGAGGTATGTGCACAGGAGTCCCTCGCAGGTAACCTCTAAGTTGAATTATCTCCCCTTGGAAGAATCCGAGGTGTATGATCTTCCTTCATGCATATCTACATATGATGTGTAACCTTCATGTAAAGTTTGAACCAAATCCATTGAGCCGTTTAGGAGGAGTAGTGCTTACAAGAAATGTGGAGGTATGTGCACAGGAGTCCCTCACAGGTAACCTCTAAGTTGAATTATCTCCCCTTGGAAGAATCTGAGGAGTATGATCTTCCTTCATGCATATCTACATATGATGTGTAACCTTCATGTAAAGTTTGAACCAAATCCATTGAGCTGTTTAGGAGGAGTAGTGCTTACAAGAAATGTGGAGGTATATGCACAGGAGTCCCTCGCAGGTAACCTCTAAGTTAAATTATCTCCCCTTGGAAGAATCCGAGGCATATGATCTTCCTTCATGCATATCTACATATGTTGTGTAACCTTCATGTAAAGTTTGAACAAAATCTATTGAGCTGTTTAGGAGGAGTAGTGCTTACAAGAATGCGGAGGTATGTGCACAGGAGTCCCTCGCAGGTAACCTCTAAGTTGAATTATCTCCCCTTGGAAGAATCCGAGGTGTATGATCTTCCTTCATGCATATCTACATATGATGTGTAACCTTCATGTAAATTTTGAACCAAATCCATTGAGCCGTTTAGGAGGAGTAGTGCTTACAAGAAATGTGGACATACGGACAGACAGGCAGACAGACAGACGGACAGACAGGGTGATTCCTATATAAAAACAATAAATTTGTGACTGAAATTGACTAAAGAACAAGTGCAATAAAACCCATTCACGCCAAGTGGCTAATGAAAGTCCATGATATCATTAATTCTAAACCAGAAATGATCAAGGCAGCCTTTGAAAAATGTGCTATTTACTAGTAAACAAAGCATGTCTTCCGAGTTTTATACCGTACCGGACCGGTGATAAGGAAATTTGTAAATATGTAAAATGTATTGCTGTAAATATATTGCAAATGTTTTCACGTAGTTTTAACAACACACAATTTGAATTAAATATGTTTGTTATCTTTCGATCAGTCTCTTATTCTTTCATTTGGATTCAGTCATAATTCTCAGGTAATACGATGTGAATCAAAATATCGGCTAATCCGTGTGTCGGTAAAATAAAAGGTGTATAGGTAAAATATACAATTGAGAACGTGATAACTTTCGCTGGCTGATATTTTTGTGAATTTAATGAATTTGCAAATTACGCAAACATTTTCACGATGCGAACTTTACCACTTATACAGTACACAAAATTGCTAAAGATGACTTTTAAAACATGTTGGTAAAAATATTGAAAATCCCTAATAAATAAAAGTTAAGTTTTTGAACAGAGTTAGTTAGTTTAAACTTATTTATTTTACATCGAAAACAGTGTGGCAAAAAAACTAAGAGGCCAGTATCGCTCCACGGCCATTAGGCAAAAATTAAATCTCCAAACAGCCCCACCCCCTGATGGCCATGTTTTTGACCAATCAACATGGCTTTAAGGAATCTGATAGTGGGTCACTCAAGGAACATTTCTACAAAATTATTTGAAAATCAGCCCGAAACTTTTGGAGAAGAAGATTTTTTAAGTTTTCACTATAGCCATATAGGGCAAAAAAGCCCGGCCTCCAGCGGCCATGTTTTTTGACCAATCAACATGGCTTGAAGGAATCTGATAGAGGGTCATCCAAGGAACAATCTCTACAAAATTAATTGAAAATCGGCCTGACACTTTTAAAGGAGAAGATTTTTTTAAGTTTTCCTTATAGCCATATAAGGCAAAATAGCCTCGCCCGTGGCTGCCATGTTTATCAACCAATCAACTTGGCTTGAAGGAATCTGATAGAGGGTCACCCAAGGAACATTTCTACAAAATTATTTGAAAATAGGCCTGACATTTTCATAGTAGAAGATTTTTTAAGTTTTCAGCGGCCATGTTTTTCGACCAATCAACAAGGAACATTTCTACAAAAAAAAAAATTGAAAATTGGCCAAACACTTTCGGAGAAGAAGATTTTTTAAGTTTTCACTTTAGCCATATTATTTAAGGCAAAATAGCCCTGCCCCCTGGCGGCGATGTTTTTTGACCAATCAATATTTCTTGAAGGAATCTGACAGAAGGTCACCCAAGGAACATTTCTACAAAATTATTTGAAAATCGGCCCGACACTTTCGGAGAAGAAGATTTTTTAAGTTTTCACTATTTATTTATTTCGGTTGCCATGGAAACCAGAATTCTGGATGGATAAAAAAAAATGAAGGAATTTAGGAGAGGACATTGAGAGGATGCTTCCTATGAAGTTTCAACCAAATTGGCCAAGTGGTTAGGGAGGAGAAGTTGTTTAAAGGAAAAAGTTAACACACGCACGCACGCACAACGGACAATTCGCCATGACATAATCTCGACTGGCTTTCAGCCAGTGAAGCTAAAAATTGCTCATTCACTGTTTCTTATTTTGTCTGCTGCACATATGTCAAAATTCTATATGTGGGAAAGGGTTAACTGTCACATTTCCTGGTATTGTTCAAAGCTTTCAGCATTCTGCTTTTCTGATTGAACACATTGCTTTTTATTCATTTGAAGGAAGAATGCACACACTAACTTTTATCTCCTACCTAACTCCTTTAAGGGCTCATACAGAGATGACGTAGCCAGCGTGAGTGTAGAAATTAGAACGAGGCTAGTGCTTGTAGAATTAACAGTCAAGAATTTCAGAATACAAATCTTTGCAATCTTTCCTTTCTTTATCTATTAAATGTGTTGAAAATCATCGGAGATTATATATCAACCTTTCTACATTTGTTTAGGCAATTTATTTTCACGATCGGTAAGTAAATCTTGTTATTTATTTAGATCTTTCATTATTCTCGGAATGTTCGAAAATTTCCAAGAAACGGCAACGTTATTTTTTTACATGAATATCGAACGAATTGAATTTTCGTTCTTATGTCAGATTGACGATCATAAGCTTGAACAGCAATATGAAGCCCTGAATGGGATTTACCGACGATGTCGAGTAATTTATGGGAAATATTACTATTTCATTGTCTAGATGATGAATTGCATTGTTTACATTTTGCACACCATGTCCATACAATCGAATGAATTTCGATCGTTTAGCGTAATTAAAAAATGTTTAGACAATGAATTATTTACACATATTAGTATTAAATTAATACTAACATAATAATCTCTGCGAAGGTCCGCTAACTGCAGAAGAATGTAGACATGCTATAATTGAGATGAAATCGAACAAAAGTCCCGGAAATGATGGTCTTACCGTAGAATTTTATAATAAGTTTTGGTCAAAATTAGAATATATTGTAGTCGAATCACTTAATAATGGCTATTCCAAAGGACAGTTATCAAATACACAAAAACATAGTATAATTTCATTGATTTTTAAAAAAGGAGACCCTGAAAGTATGGAAAATTGGCGTCCAATTTCTCTCCTAAATGTTGATTACAAAATAGCTACACGTGTTTTAGCAAAACGTTTGCAAAAAGTCTTACCCTTGATTATCAACACTGATCAGCAAGGATACATTAAAAACAGACAAATAAGTAATAATATACGACAAATACAAGATGTTATTGATTATGCTGACGAATTAAAACTAGACTGTTCACTGTTATTTTTAGATTTTAGGAAAGCATTCGATACTGTTGAATGGAACTTTTTGTTTGAAGTCCTTAAATTGTATGGCTTTGGTGAATCTTTCATACGTTGGGTTAAAACTACCTACAATAACATCACAGCTGCTGTATTAAATAACGGTTGGAAATCGCGAAAATTTGATCTTAATCGATCTATTAGGCAAGGCTGTCCAATGTCTTCTCTATTATTTCTTCTAGTTGCTGAAATATTAGCTACACAAATCAGATCATGTAATGAAATTCGAGGAGTAAAAGTAAAGAACAACCCCACTAAATATTTAAAAATCACTCAACTAGCAGATGACACTACTCTATTCCTACAAAATGAGACTGAGATCCGCAAAGCACTTCAAATAATTGAATACTTTGGAGATCATTCAGGTCTAAAACTTAATAAAAACAAAACGGAAATTATGTGGATAGGCTCATCTAAAAACAAAAATCACAGTATTGATAATATCAAATGTGCAACCGTAATAAAAGCTCTCGGAGTTCATTTTTCAATAAACAAAATTATTAGCGAGAAAAAAAACTGGGACACAAAATTAGAAGACTGTAGAAATCAAATATGTAACCTTAACAGAAGACATCTTACTTTCTTTGGAAAATCAAAAATGATAAAGCTAATACTGTTGCCAAAGTTCACGTATCTTTTTCAATCATTACATGTACCCGATTATGTAATTAACTCCTTAAACAAAATGTTTTTTAATTTTTTATGGGATAAAAAAAGAGAGAAAATCAAACGAAAAACCTTAATAGGTAAAAAGTATGATGGGGGTATTGAGATGGTCGATATTAATTTATTCATCAAATCTATCAAAATAGCCTGGATTAAAAGACTTATATCAACTACCCAAAATTGTAACTGCCAAGAAATAACTAAGTTTTATTACAACCAATACGGGAAAAACCTCCTTATTCTATACATGGATTTTGATCAACTTAAAACTCTTCCAAATGTAAAATACAAACTGTCAGCGTTTTACTCGGATATCTTAAAAGTGTGGATCGAATTCAGGAAAATAACAAATAAGGAAAAAAGAAATGAAACATTCTATAATATCAGAAAGCAGCTTCTATGGGGCAATAACAAAATTAAAAATAAATCCAACAAATCTCTAATTTTTCATAGATGGATTGATTCAGGAATAATTTTCATAGACGATATAATTTCAAACAATGGCAATATATGCGAAACAAAATTATTACATAAATTGAAAGATAAATCTGATTGGATCAGAGAAATAAATATGATTAAGTCATGTATGCCTTCCACATGGAAGAAAATTATGAAATCAAATAGTTCTGTTCAAACAAAAATTAAACATAAATTAGTCATAGCCGTAGACAAACACACTTTTCTCAGTTTGTCAAATAACGACGTCTACTCCATATTTCGAAACTTCAACTTTGAAAAACCATACATTCATATATTTTGGAAAAACACTTTTAATGCTCAGATTGACTGGTCACAAGTGTACTTTTCGATTCACAAAAACAGTGCTCATAACAAAATTAAACAGTTTAGATACAAATTAATAAATAATATTATCGCTACAAAAGAGAACCTTAAGAAATGGAAAATATCAGAAAGTGATCTATGCTCAGCTTGTGGGTACAAAGAAAACATAGAGCATTTTCTTTTGGATTGCAAAACCATCAAACATTTTTGGAATAAAATAAAACTTTTCTTTTCTTCAATTGGGTATAGCGAAGAAATAACAAATTTAAAATCGCTGATTGTTGGCTACAAACCCGGGGTAAAGGAATATTATGACATCAACTATACACTTAATATTATTTCCTATACTCTACATAAATCGTATTTCAAGTCTGATACACGCACTATCAATGTTAACTTTTTATCGTCTTTAAGAAGCGAATGCAGATTAGCATTAAATATAATAGAAAATAATCATAACTCTAAAATAAAACTGAAATTACTAATCAATAAATTGATAAACTTCATTTAACACATCCGTCAAAATTTAGACAATTTAATCGTATGCACATAAAAGAGAAAGAACTTCTCGCAAACACTCAATCACAACGCATACATAGCAATATACCAACACGCAGAAAACCGCAAGTGCAAAATACGCGCACACATTGATCAAATACATACATACACACGACTGATAGCTCACTAACAAGCATAAACACAGCAAAAGCAACACAACGCGTACACACAGGCACGCGCACCATCACACATACACACACCTCCACAAATATCACACTTATCACTATATCATTCTAGCGACATTTCGTTTTCATTGTCCTCTAGATTGGTAAGACAGTGATTTTTTACTCATTAGGGTTCCATTATGTCTTTCTTTATCTCGCTACCTCTCTGTCTCTGTCTCTGTCTCTGTCTCTGTCTCATCTCTTCAATCTAGCTCATCTTATTGTTTTGACATAAATTACATTGCTAATTGTAATGTTTGAATATTTGAATAAAATATAAAAAAAAAAAAAAAAAAAAAAAAAAAAAAAAAAAAAAAAAACATAATAATCTTAGCAAGAAGAATGATTGCTAATAAATTACAATCATTTTTGTAGATAACATTGAAACACGTGGGAGCAAACAAAATGGCGGGGAAAAATCTCGATGCGGGACCATCAACAACAGCGTGTTCTGCGCAGGGAGATACGCGTAAAAATGACAGCAAGAGGACCGGTGCACACACCGATGAATCGAATGTTGCCGACTTTCTAGAACAAGACCTCGGGCTGAGGGTGTCTCGCCCTTCTAAGAAAATCAGATATTAAATGGTATCACTATGCAAAAAGAAAGTAAAGTTGATAAAATGTGAAAAAGTAAGTGTCTGTCAATGCATAATTGTTATCAACGTGTCATGATAAAAAATAAACTCACTACATGTGTATATATCTTAATATATTTATTCACACATGAAGTAAAGAGTGATCAATAATACTACATTAAATTGTAAATAATTGCAATCACTTTGATTATGATAGTAAGTTTTTACAACAGTTTTTGACGTTGACAGATGTCCCATGACCTAACAATACATCTGATAAAGTTTCAGAAAAATTCCAGCAGGGGTTGCTGAGATATAAGAAAGTTTAAGTTTTGAGGTTAAGTTACCTAACAAAGGTCAAGTTCTGCACTATTATGACCTCGACCCTGAAAATTTTGATGTTGACACAGATGTCCCATGACCAAACAATACATCTGACAAAGTTTCAGAAAAATTCCAGCAAGGGTTGCTGAGATATAAGAAAGGTTAAGTTTTGAGGTTAAGTTATCTAACAAAGGTCAAGTTCTGCACAATCATGACCTTGACCCTGAAAATTATGACGTTGACAGATGTCCCATGACCAAACAATACATCTGACAAAGTTTCAAAAAGAAATCCAGCAGGGCTTGCTGAGAGATAAGAAAGGGTCAAGTTCTGCACAATTATGACCTTGACCCTGAAAATTATGACCTTGACAGATGTATCATGACCAAACAATACATCTGACTATGTTTCAGAAAAATTCAAGCAGGGGTTGCTGAGATATAAGAAAGGTTAAGTTTTGAGGTTAAGTTACCTAACAAAGGTCAAGTTCTGCACAATTATGACCTTGACCCTGAAAGTTTTGACGTTGACAGATGTCCCATGACCAAACAATACATCTGAAAAAGTTTCAGAAAAATTCAAGCAGGGGTTGCTGAGATATAGGAAAGGTTAAGTTACCTAACAAAGGTCAAGTTCTGCACAATTATGACCTTGACCCTGAACATTTTGACGTTGACAGATGTCCCATGACCAAACAATACAGCTAACAAAGTTTCAGAAATATTCAAGCAGGGGTTGCCGAGATATAGCTATTTGTAAAAGCGGCCGCCGTCGCCGGAAAAGTGACTATCGTGGGCGAGACAAAAAGGGTAGGAAATTTTGGATACATTTGTTACATCCATTAGTCAATTTGACGCTAAATCATCACAAATTCAGGACTTAGCGGTGACAATAAGTCAAATCAAAACAGATTTGAAGAGGAAATTCGTCGCTGACACGTCCGCGGATGTACCTATTACCAAGAAGCAAACACCCAACGTAATCTCGGACGACGAATCATCGGATGAAGAAATGGGCGTATTAATTGGAGGAAAGGCATTATCGTCCACAGAAAATCAACCTGAACAAGATTTTCTAGACGAAATAAATGAGTTTTTTGTACCGGAAGATCAACTTAATCCCCCTGTACAAGAGGAATAGCAGAATTGGCCCTTATTTAGCAAATTTGGATCCAGAAAAATTCAAAAAGCTGAAAGCCAGATATCAACGTCCAGCTAATGTGGACAGCTTACAGATACCCAGGATTGACTCAATACTCTGGAGACAATTAAAACCTTCCACAAAAAGTGCAGATCATGCCAAACAAAAGACAATTGGGCATCTAAACTTGGTGGCGGGCCCTCTGGTACAAGCAATGGACCATATTTATGGAAATACCAAACCAGATGTTATGGTACTTATGAAATGTGTGAGTGACGCTTTCAAGTTAATTGGCTGCTCAGTGACCACAGTCAATCAACAGAGGAGAGAGAGCATAAAAAAGGAGCTTGCACCAAAGTTCAAAGGCATATGCGGAGATGATACACCAGTTACAGCAATTGGATTGTTTGGTGACAATCTTACTGATCAATCAAGGCATTTGGACTCCACTAAGGACATACACATGACAGCAAATACAGCTGCTTTTTTAGGGAAAGGGAGGGGGGACGGGCACAAATACAACACAAACCTCTCCACACAAGGCAAAGGACAATATGCTGGTCACAAACAACAGTGGAAACCAAGAAGTCAGTATCAACAGCAACAACACTCACAACAAAAATCAGGGAAAGGATACAACACCTTCAACAAGAACAAACAGAGTCAAAAGCATAAGCATTAGATGTGAATGTAAGTAATTGTTTACATGCCTTCAATCTTGTAAATACACAAACAAATTTCGTAGCTGGCAAAACCAAACAATACTTTGATAGTTGGTCGAAAATAACTCAAGACAGTTGGATTTTAAAAGCAATCTGTGGATATGAAGTTGAACTTGGCACACAACCTATACAATGTGTTAATCCATTGCCCATACATTTTGCAGACATGGAAAAAGAACAAAATAATTTAAAAATTGATCGATTCTTACGTTGTGATATTATAAAACCTGTGCATAAGTCTGAACAGGATGAATTCATATCGAACATTTTTGCAAGACCAAAAAAGGATGGACGCATACGTATTATTTTAAATCTTAAACAGTTTAATCTCAATATGCAATATCATCATTTTAAAATGGAAACACTCCAAACAGCAGTTAATTTGATGACACAGAATTGTTTTTTTGGGTCAGTTGACATATCAGATGCATATTATTCTATACCCATTAAATCAAGTGATAGAAAATATTTTCGGTTTATGCATAATGGGAAGAAATACCAGTTCACATGTCTAGTAATGGGATTAACAACAGCACCCAGAGTGTTTACTAAAGGGCTAAAGCCTGTTTTTGCGTCCTTACGAGCCTCTGGACATATAAGTACCACGTACATTGATGATTCATACTTACAAGGTGAAACATATAAAGCTTGTTAATCAAATATTAATGCAACTGTTGGCCTTCTCAACCGTTTAGGATTAACCATTAATGTGTCAAAATCGTGCTTTGTACCAACTCAACAGATAGCATTTGTTGGATTCATTTTATGTTCAAAAACTATGACGATTCAATTGACCCAGGTCAAGGCTACAAAGATTATAGAATTTTGTAAAGAATTGTTAAAACAGTCCTATATTACCATCTTATTGTTTTTGCAGTTAATAGGGGAACTTGTAGCAAGTGAACCAGGAGTTGAATATGCGCCTCTATATTATAAACCATTGGAAAAAGAAAAAGAATTCAATCTTAAATTAAAGCGTGAAAAGTACAATGCATTTACGAAGTTGAATGATAACATCAAACTAGCTATACATTGGTGGGTGGACAATTTAGAGAGTGCGTATAAAAAGGTATCCCATGGGAATCCGTTACTCATGATACATTGTGATGCGAGCTTATAAGGCTATGGGGCATGTATAAAGGGTAAAGATTTGGAAACTAATGGGGTGTGGTCAGTGGAAGAACAGAAATTACACATTAATATTCTGGAATTAAAAGCATGTAAGCTTGCACTAATGGCATTGTGTAGTAACCAAAGAAACATGCATATACGGCTATATACAGATAATACAACATGTTGTGCATATCTAAACAAATTTGGGGGAAAGAGTTTTGAGTTGAATATTTTAGCAAGAGAAATTTGGATCTGGTGTATTGATAAAGGCATTCATTTAAGTGCGGCTCATATAGCTGGTGTTGCAAACGTTGACGCTGACTGACTGTCTAGGAATTTCAAAGACGACTTAGAATGGGCGTTAGACATGAGCATTTTTGACCAGATTGTTCAGATATGTGGACTGTATTAGATATTGACATGTTCGCATCACGCTTGAATAAGAAAATAGATTGATATGTGTCTAGGATTCCTCAGCCTTCTGCTTGGGCTGTTGAATAATTTATATATGTTTCCTCCTTTCAGTCTGATAACGAGAATACTTCAGAAAATAATACTAGACAAGGCAGAAGTAGGGTTAGTGGCTCCAATATGGACTACACAAACCTGGTGGCCTCAACTTCTTCATTTGCTGAGTCAACCAAGCTACTACTTGCCACACACAAAGGACATTCTTCGCCTTCTTCACAAACCGGATTATGTTCATCCGCTCAAGAAACTGATCCTGGGTGTTTTCAGACTGTCAGGGAAGCCTTATGCGCGAAAGGAATTCAGGAACAGTCTGCCAAAATCATCGTTGATGGATGGAGAAAATCTACCCAGAAACAATATGCATCGTTTATCAAAAGATGGTTACACTTTTGTAATAGAAAATCGAATTCTGAAACTAAGCCAAATATAAATGTAGTCCTTGAGTTTTTAACGGAATTATATGAATTAGGGCTTAGTTACAGTGCTTTGGGAACAGCTATAGCTGCTATTAACGCTTTTACTACCATCTGTGATGGAGTTGACTTCAGTTCAAATAATCTGCCTAAGAGAGGTAATAACAGACCAAACTTTTCTAAACACCCAGCTAGTTGTTTGGGATGTCAATATTGTTTTGAACTATATATCAGAGGAAAATGATGATTCATTATTATTTCTGTTTATTGTTCTTATTACTAAGAGCACAGAGGTGCCAGACATTACATCTTATACATGTTGATGATATCATGTTGCATGCAGATCAGATTACAATTCATATAAGTCAATTGTTGAAACAATCAAGACCAAGTTATCACCTAGGGCCTATAACTCTTTTCAAATATCCTAAAAATGAAAAATTGTGTATTGTGGATATTTTCAAACTATATTTACAAAGAACAGAAAATTTACGAAGTAGTTTAGAAAACAAATTACTTATAAGTACACAGTCCCCCCACAGAGGTGTTACTCGAGCCACAGTGTCGAGATGGGTGAAATCCATATTGGTTAAAGCTGATATTGATACCAAATTTACAGCTCATAGTACTAGAGCGGTCGCCACTAGCACAGCAACAAGAGGCCCATGAGGGCCTATGCTCTACTGGCATTGATCTGGCTTGTTTCAAAAGGAACCAATATGTCATCAATATTCAAATACCATCTAAGTTTGGTGAAGATCAGATAGTAAATGGAAGCTCTATTGTGTTCACAAGCTGTATTATAGCAATTTTGACAATTTCAAGGGCCATAATCCAGCCATGCATGGGTAGATCTGGCCGTTTTTTAGAAATGAATCTAACTACTGTATAAGTTTGATTGAGATACAATCAAAAATAAGGACTGTATCATGTTAACAAGCTCTTTTATACCAATTTTGACCATTTCAATGGCCATAATTCAGTCATGCATGGGCAGATCTGGCTTGTTTTCGAAAGGAATCAAGCTCTCATGGATATCTAACTACTGTATAAGTTTGGTTGAGATACAATAAAAAAAAAAGACTGTATCGTGTTAACAAGCTCTATTATAGCAATTTTGACAATTTCAAGGGCCATAATCCAGTCATGCATGGGCGGATCTGTAGCTGGTTTTCGAAAGGAACCGAGCTCTCATGGATATCTTACTACTGTATAAGTTTGTTAACAAGCTCTTTTATACCAATTTTGACCATTTCAAGGGCCATAATCCAGTCATGCATGGGCAGATCTGGCTTGTTTTCGAAAGGAACCGAGCTCTCATGGATATCTAACTACTGTATAAGTTTGGTTGAGATATAATCAAAGACTGTATCGTGTTAACAAGCTCTTTTATAGCAATTTTGACCATTTCAAGCGCCATAATCCAGTCATGCATGGGCGGATCTGTAGCTGGTTTTCGAAAGGAACCGAGCTCTCATGGATATCTTACTACTGTATAAGTTTGGTTGAGATACAATCAAAAGTGAAGACTGTATCGTGTTAACAAGAAATTGTTTACGGACGGACGCACACACTCATGCACGAATCGCCACGACATAAGCCCTTCTGGCCAGTAGAGCTAACAAGAGTACCGCAAACGGTACATAATACGCCCGTCAGGAACTTCTTTGTAAGTTTCCTCTTTGTTTTGATATATTGTTTGTTTATAAAAAGTTAATAAAGTCGTTCAGGAATAAGTTGTTAAAGAATAATGGGAAACTATGAAAAATGCATAACATGCAGAAATTGACAAATATTCTAAGTCCAAAAATGGGCATAACTCATTCAAAAATTGACGAAATCCGAGGAAATGTGAACTTGATCTGTGACACATGATTACAAAGCCATATACATAATTTCAGCTCATTAATACATCAAAGCATGTAGAACAAAAGTGCGGAAAACAAAAATTCTAAGTCCAAAAAGGGGCATAACTCATTCAAAAATTGACAAAACCCAGGAAATATGAACTTGATCTGTGACACATCACTACAAAGCCTTATACAAAATTTCAGGTCAATAGTTCAAAGTGTGTAGGAAAAAAGTGTGGAAAACCAATATTCTAAGTCCAAAAAGGGGCATAACTCATTCAAACATTGACGAAATTCGAGGAAATGTGAACTTGATCTGTGACACATGATTACAAAGCCATATACAAAACTTCAGGTCAATAGCTCAAAGTATGTAGGAAAAAAGTGCGGAAAACCAATATTCTAAGTCCAAAAGGGTTATAACTCATTCAAACATTGACGAAATTCGAGAAAATGTGAACTTGATCTGTGACACATGATTACAAAGCCATATACATAATTTCAGCTCAATACATCAAAGTATGTAGAAACAAGATGTGTTTGTGAAACACTGATGCCCCCCAATTGTTGGTACTGACAGAAAGGTCATGTCACAAGGAATACACATGTGAAATATGGTAGCCGTACCTGTTATGGTTCAAAAGAAGTGGTCAAGGTTAAAGTTTTTTTCGAGAATGGCAACATCTAGGTCAAAGGTCAAGGTCGCAAGGTCAAAAATGTTGGTACTGACAGAAAGGTCATGTCACAAGGAATACACATGTGAAATATGGTAGCCGTACCTGTTATGGTTCAAAAGTAATGGCCAAGGTTAAAGTTTTTTTCGAGAATGGCAACATCTAGGTCAAAGGTCAAGGTCGCAAGGTCAAACATTTTGGTACTGACAGAAAGGTAATGTCACAAGGAATACACATGTGAAATATGGTAGCCGTACCTGTTATGGTTCAAAAGAAGTGGTCAAGGTTAAAGTTTTTTTCGTGCAGACAGGCCAAAAACTACATCTAGGTCAAAGGTCAAGGTCGCAAGGTCAAAAATGTTGGTACTGACAGAAAGGTCATGTCACAAGGAATACACATGTGAAATATGGTAGCCGTATCTGTTATGGTTCAAAAGTAATGGCCAAGGTTAAAGTTTTTGTCGAGAATGGCAACATCTAGGTCAAAGGTCAAGGTCAAAAATGTTGGTACTGACAGAAAGGTCATGTCACAAGGAAAACACATGTGAAATATGGTAGCCGTACCTGTTATGGTTCAAAAGAAATGGCCAAGGTTAAAGTTTTTTTCGAGAATGGCAACATCTAGGTCAAAGGTCAAGGTCGCAAGGTCAAACATTTTGGTACTGACAGAAAGGTAATGTCACAAAGAATACACATGTGAAATATGGTAGCCGTACCTGTTATGGTTCAAAAGTAATGGCCAAGGTTAAAGTTTTTTTCGAGAATGGCAACATCTAGGTCAAAGGTCAAGGTCGCAAGGTCAAACATTTTGGTACTGACAGAAAGGTAATGTCACAAGGAATACACATGTGAAATATGGTAGCCGTACCTGTTATGGTTCAAAAGTAGTGGTCAAGGTTAAAGTTTTTTTCGTGCAGACAGGCCAAAAACTACATCTAGGTCAAAGGTCAAGGTCGCAATGTCAAAAATGTTGGTACTGACAGAAAGGTCATGTCACAAGGAATACACATGTGAAATATGGTAGCCGTATCTGTTATGGTTCAAAAGTAATGGCCAAGGTTAAAGTTTTTTTCGAGAATGGCAACATCTAGGTCAAAGGTCAAGGTCAAAAATGTTGGTACTGACAGAAAGGTCATGTCACAAGGAATATACATGTGAAATATGGTAGCCGTACCTGTTATGGTTCAAAAGTAATGGCGAAGGTTAAAGTTTTTTTCGAGAATGGCAACATCTAGGTCAAAGGTCAAGGTCGCAAGGTCAAACATTTTGGTACTGACAGAAAGGTAATGTCACAAGGAATACACATGTGAAATATGGTAGCCGTACCTGTTATGGTTCAAAAGTAGTGGTCAAGGTTAAAGTTTTTTTCGTGCAGACAGGCCAAAAACTACATCTAGGTCAAAGGTCAAGGTCGCAATGTCAAAAATGTTGGTACTGACAGAAAGGTCATGTCACAAGGAATACACATGTGAAATATGGTAGCCGTATCTGTTATGGTTCAAAAGTAATGGCCAAGGTTAAAGTTTTTTTCGAGAATGGCAACATCTAGGTCAAAGGTCAAGGTCAAAAATGTTGGTACTGACAGAAAGGTCATGTCACAAGGAATGCACATGTGAAATATGGTAGCCGTACCTGTTATGGTTCAAAAGTAGTGGTCAAGGTTAAAGTTTTTTTTGTGCAGACAGACAGACAGACAGACAGACAGGCCAAAAACTATATGCCCCCCGAATCGGAGATTCCGGGGGGGCATAAAAAAGTGCGGAAAACAAATATTCTAAGTCCAAGAAGGGGCATATAACGCATTAAAAAATTGACGAAATCCCAGTAAATATGAACTTGACAAAGCCTTATACAACATTTCAGGTCAATAGCTCAAAGTACATGTATGTAAGAAAAAAGTGCGGAAAACCAATATTCTAAGTCCAAAAAGGGGCATAACTCATTCAAAGATTGACGAAATCCGAGGAAATGTGAACTTGATCTGTGACTCATGAATACAAAGCCATATACAAAATTTCAGGTTAATAGCTCAAAGTATGTAGGAAAAAAGTGTGGAAAACCAATATTCTAAGTCCAAAAATTGACGAAATTCGAGGAAATGTGAACTTGATCTGTGACACTTGATTACAAAGCCATATACATAATTTCAGCTCAATACATCAAAGCATGTAGAAAAAAAGTGCGGAAAACAAATATTCTTAAGTCCAAAAAGGGGCATAACTCATTCAAAAATTGACGAAATCCCAGGAAATATGAACTTGATCTGTGACACATCACTACAAAGCCTTATACAAAATTTCAGCTCAATAGCTCAAAGTATGTAAGAAAAAAGTGCGGAAAACCCGAACGGACGGACGGACGGAGGGAGGGAGGGAGGGACATGACCATACCATAATACGTACCGTTTTTAAAAAACAGTCGTATAAATGGATAACCTATGACAAAAAGTGGATAACATTGTGGCAAAAGGAAAAATTGCATGTTTTGTGCAATTTCTTCTTTTGTCACTATGTTTTCAAAAAGCTGTTTGCTGCAGAGGCGTCAGAAAGTGTCTATATGAGGGAAAGGGTTAAACAGATGACATTAAAAAAAAAAAAGATCATTTCTATAAACAAGAGTATAACAAAAGCAATGCTGAGCGAACACCAACACTCGTTTGTTTATTTCTAAGGATAAAAAGTTAATGCATTACTGAATAAGTATATTAAAGCCAGAGTTATGTGACATTGTATGTAAGTTTCATAGGAAAATAGGAACGGTTTTCGAGTTACTGAATAAGTATATTAAAGCCAGAGTTATGTGACATTGTATGTAAGTTTCATAGGAAAATAGGAACGGTTTTCGAGTTATTAGGTGAGCTAAAGGTTTCGTGACATCGCAGATGACAACAAGGGTATCACAACAGGCCAGCTTATTTTCTTCAAAGAATAGACAAGCTCAAAATTGATTAGAGTTGAAAACATTGTGGCCAAAGGAGAAATGTGCTCATTATGAACAAAATTTCCTTATGTCACATTGTTTTCAAAAGTCGTCTTCTGCAGAGGCATGAAAATAAATCTCTATGAGGGAAATGGTTAACTTTATAGCTTCATAACAAACAATGCAACTCATCATGTCCTTCACACATCATCTGTAAACATAAAACATTGATATTTAAACATTTGATCTTATTTTATATTAGAAAACACTTGCACTGCCTTAATTTGTAAGATGTTCTAGAATGGAATAAAATACTTTGGGATAGGTCTGTAATCTAGTTCAGCATCCTCCAGACTGACAGAACAGCTAACAAATGCATCAATACATTCCCTTCTGCACTGTACTGGTGCGAGAAACCCAAGAAACAGGTGTTGATGACACATTTGGAAATTTACATAATATGGCATTAACAATTAAACTTCCTCTTGTGGTTTTCAATTATGTCATACTAGTTCAACCAATATTGGCATCAGTGTCGTTTTTCCGGATAGCAAGACTAAAACATAAGTCGACAAACATGGCAGAAAATTAATATTATATTCTTAAAATATTATATTGTGTAAAGTTAAATCAAGTCTCTTACCACAAACACGTTTGACAAAAGAACCCGGGAATTTTTGTGTATCAGAGCAAACAGTCTACACATGATGGGGATAAAGACAGTCCTGTCTCGTATCAGTCTAAGAAGGTTCTGGATACTGTTTATGATGTCCTCCTCAGCTTTCTACAAAGTACAATACAAAGAGTTAAATTACCATTTGAATCTTTGAATTGGCAATTCCATCTTGAGTTATATCAAGTGTGTGTATAAAACAGGTCTGTTATTAAAGGGTAAAGCCTCGAAGAATAGATACCCTGCATCAAAAGCTCAATGCAGAATAAAACATAATTATAATTACATTTTTGATTGTTGAAAATTTATGTTTTTTCTTGTAACTGACGGAATGTTTTGATGTAAAGTAGCTGTATTTATTAGGGATGGGACCGAGTACGTAAGTGCCCGAGTACTTGGTCGGGCGTCGCATTTTCACACCTTCGTCGTAATAGTGCATTCAATTGTCGACATGTTTTAATTGGATAGTTGTACGAAATACACATCAATATGATTCGATAAGAACTGTTGCAATTGTTTGAGTAATTGTTTGTCAAATCATTAGAACCAACCTCTATCATTCTTATCTATTCGCACAAAAGGAAAACTACAAATTACAACCATGCCTCCTGCTAAATCCGCCGTCTGGAAACATTTCAAGCGCACAGCAGACGACAAGCCAGTTAAATGCATGTTGTGAACATATTACGGACACCGCTTAATTCGAAAAACGAAAGAAAAAAACCAATTCTGATTGTTCAATGTTCCGTATTTTCATAGATGATAAAAATATTCTTTTATTAAATGTATTGTTTATCATTCTTTGTATTGTTTTCCATCCACCATTTGACTTGCCTTTTTCCCCGCGACTTTAAAGAGATATACAGTCTGCACCCCAACCTTTGGATGTTTACACAAATGCAAATTCTGGATGTATGTGTTGAATAATTTTGTTTTCAATAATAAAACAACTATTTTTTTTTCAAATATCAAATATTAAACGTAGAGGCGAAAAAACTGTATGTTTGTTCTTATAAAATCAATTCAAATTTAATGCACGAGGACAATACTATTCTGAGAGACAAGACGTTTGATGAACAAATTTGTACAATGTGATTTCTTGCGAGTAGTAATATCGGTACTCGTTCCCATCCCTAGTATTTATGATGCTTTCATGTCATGTTTATGTTTTGCAATGGAAGTGGGGACTTAGTACGTGACTACATGACATGTTTATGTTTTGCAATGGAAGTGGGAACTTAGTACATGACTTCAGTAAATATCATCTGGGCAACAGATATTCTTATGGGAAATATTTGCCACTAGAAATATGATTTCCTCATCCTGGTATACTGTCTTAATATATGCAATATCAAAATACAAATAAGGAAAGCAATAGGAAATCTGCAACTAACAAATGCTTGGGTCACCTCAATGTAGTCAGACTGGTGTCTTTTATGTTTGCAATTATTGATACAAGCATCCTAAAGCGATCTGATTAATCCTTTCTTACATACAACAAACAAGGCAAAAATCAAGTCGTCTGCTGTGGATGGGTCAAATTGTGTCTACAAGGAGGAAAGGGCTTAGTTTTTGCTAGGGTCAATGTGTTTTAAATTCACAGCATAAACTATGACTATTCCTAGATTCTTACACATGACATTTGTGGTTTGTCATTTCTACAAAAGAAAATTTATATCCAGCTATACTAAACAAAATTATGTACCAAAAAGTAAATGTGGACAACGAATTGAGCGAACTTAGTGCGTTTTACTGGTAAAAGATTACATACCTGGGACTTTTTCTTGTGCAGGAAAGGAAGTCGAAGAGTGATCAATTTTTTACACAAGCTGGCGTCCGTTACAAAACCGCTTATTCTTGTAAAGAGAAAAAAATAAATCATTTCAGAGTTACCTAAAAACTGTAAAAATGCGGCCTCCGGAGTTTGAACAATATTTTCCTTTATTGACCTTGTTTCTGACCCAATATGACCCAACTTGACCTAGATATAATTCAGACAAACATTCTGACCAAATTTCAAGCTGCTGTAGCTAAAAAATGCATCTTCTACAGAGTTAACAAGATGTTCCTTCAATTTAGCCTAGTGACCTAGTTTCTGACCCAATATGATCCATATTCGAACTTGACCTAGATATCATTAAGACAAACATTCTGACAAAATTTCAAACTTCTGAAGAAAAAAATGCGGCATCCAAAGTGTTAACAAGATTTTCCTTCAATTTGGCCTAGTGACCTAGATTTTAACCCTGCATGACCCATATTCAAACTTGGCCTAGATATCATTTAGCTCAACAAGCTGCTGAAGCAAAACATGCAGCTTCTACAGAGTTAACAAGATTCCCTTCAATTAGGCATAGTGACTTAGTTTCTGACACAATATGACCCATATTCAAACTTGACCTAGATATTTCTAAGACAAACATTCTGACAAAATTTCAAACTGCTGAAGCAAAAATTGCGGCCTCTGGAGTGTTAACAAGATTTTCCTTCAATTTGACCTTGTGACCTACTTTTTAACCCGACATGACCCATGTTCGAACTTGACCTACATATCATCAAGACAAACATTCTGATAAAGTTTCAACATGCTCAAGTTGAAAATGTGGCCTCCAGAGTGTTAACAAGATTTCGCTTCAATTTGACCTAGTGACCTTGTTTTTGACCTCATATGGCCCAGTTTCGAACTTGTCCAAGATTTGATGGAGATGAATGTTCTGATACACTTTCATGAAGATTGGATGCCAAATGTAGCCTGTAGAGTGTTAACAAGCTGAAATGTTGACGACGCACGACGGACGCCGGACAAAACGTGATCACAATAGCTCACCTTGCACTTTGTGCATAGGTGAGCTAAAAATGGTAGTAATGGTTTTCCTCCATGGTGCTCAGGGTTATGGGGGTAAGCATAACAAACAAATTAATGTTTTATTGCAAGCAATACAAAAGTCCCCCACCGGACGAAGACAGCACATTGTGTATTGTATGTGCATTTGCGAGGTAGTCCTATCAAGCAGTTCTCATTTTGACCTTTGACCTCTAAGTGTGACTTTGACATTTGTGTTTCAGGCCTGGGTCTTGTGTGCATCACGCCACCTTATGATGGAGAACATGTGTGCCTAGTAACTTGTGAATCCTATGATGCATGGTTGAGATACGGGCCAGACAAGGTACAGTCCTATCAAAAAGTACTCATTTTGACCTCTAAGTGTGACCTTGACATTTGAGGTACAGGCCTAGGTCTTGAGAGCGACATGCTGCCTCATCATAGTGAATGTTTGAGCCAAGTATCATGGAAATCCTATAATGCATGGTTGAGATGCGGGTCGGACAAGGTACAGCCCCATCAAACATTACTCATTTTGACCTTTAACCTCTAAGTGTGACCTTGACCTTTGAGTTGAACATTTGTGCCAAGTAACTTGGGAATCCTATGATGCATGGTTGAAATGTGAGCCGGACAAGGTAGTCCTATCAAACAGTACTCATTTTGACCTTTGACCTCTAAGTGTGACCTTGAAATTTGAGGTACAAGCCTGGGTCTTGTGTGTGACATGCCGCCTCATCATGCTTAACGTTTGTGCCAAGTTTCTTTGAAATCCTATGATGTATGGTTGAGATGTGGGCCTTACAAGGCTAGGTTGGACTGACAGACAGACAGATAGACAGACAGACATACGGAATCAACCAAAACTATAGTCCCCAAACCGATCGAAATCGGTAGGTGACTAATAACTCCTTCTTGTCAGGATAAATAGTAGTAGTACTGGTTACTTTCTCAGAAAATGCAATGATATAATTGAACAAGAGGCCCAAGAGAGCCAGTATCGCTCCACGGCCATAAGGCAAAAATCATATCTCCAAACAGCCCTGCCCCCTGGTGGCCATGTTTTTTACCAACCACTTACTATGGCTTAAAGGAATATTGTAGAGTGTCACCCAAGGAATGTTTCTGCAAAATTATATGAAAATTGGCCCGACACTTTCGGAGGAGAGGATATTTTAAGTTTCCACTATAGCCATATAAGGAAAAATAGCCCCACCCCCTGGCGGTCATATTTTTCAACCAATCAACATGGCTTGAAGGAATCTGATAGAGTCAGCCTAGGAACATTTCTACAAAATTATTTGAATATCAGCCAGACACTTTCGGAGGAGAAGATTTTCACTAGTCTATGGTCATATAAGGCAAAAAAGCCATGTTTTTTGACTAATCAACATGGCTTGAAGGAATCTGATAGAGGGTCACCCAATGAACATTTCTACAAAATTATTTGAAAATCGGCTGAACGCTTTCGGAGAAGAAGATTTTTTAAGTTTTCACTATAAGGCAAAATGGCTCCGCCCCCTGGCGGCGATGTTTTTCAACAAATCAACATTTCTTGAAGGAATCTAATAAATTATTTGAAAATTGGCCTGACACTTTCGGAGAAAAAGATTTTTTAAGATTTCACTATTTTTTTCTTTGGGTTCCCATGGAAACCACAATTATGGATGGATCAAAAAAGTTTGAAGGAATTTAAGAGAGGACATTGAGAGGATGCTTCCTATGAAGTTTCAACCAAATTGGCCAAGTGGTTATGGAGAAGAAGTCGTTTAAAGGAAAAAGTTAACGCACGCACGCACAACGGACAATTCGCCATGACATAAGCTCGACTGGCTTTCAGCTAAGTGGAGCTAAAAATATTAAAAGCATCATAAAACACCATACCAAGTCCCATAAAAACAATAGAACTGACCTATATTTCTGGCCTTGTGGAACATCCGACCATGCCCATAGATCACATCAGATATAAACTGATCCATGCCTAAATCAAGAATGTGCATCACATTCATACTAACTATGGCGAGGATCGTTCCGGATGTTACAGATATTCAAGACGATGCATGTAACGATGATTTCTGTGATGGTGAACCACATGTGGTGATAAAAGTATCGGTAGAAGTCCTCGCTGTAATAACTGAAGTAACTCCACCAGGAAAAGTAGTGTGGGTAGCTGTTATAGAAAGACATTAACTTAGTCAGTGCATGGCAAAAGGTAGATGCAGGCATTTCTGAACAATGTTGGTTTGGATTAGCTTGTACATTTGCTCAGACTTAACCCTTTCCAACATACAGCAAATCTGCAGCAGACGGCTTTGAAAATGTCTACTAAAAATATGGAAAATCTCTAAAATTGTAGGTTGAACCTTTTCCCTCATATAGACGCTTTCTGACGCTTGAAAACAGTGACAAAAGAAGAAAGCAATTTCCTCTTTTGCCACAATGTTTTCCACTTTTGGTTATCCATCCAATTATAAAGATTTTCTATTTTTTGACAAAATATGCTCAAAATATGCTCAGTCGTCTGCTGTAGAACTGTTGTATGAGGGAAAGGGTTAAGTGGGAAATTCTGAACAATGTCGGTTTGGATCAGCTTGTACATTCTCTCAGTCTTAACCCTTTCCCACATACAGCAAATCTGCAGCTTTGAAAATGTCTACCCAAAAATATGGAAAATCTCTATAATTGTAGCTTTAATTACTAAACAAGAGGGCCATGATGGCCCTAGATCGCTCACCTGAGTTATGCAATGAGTTTTCTAATGCAAAACACATGACAAAGTCTCAAACTGCTGAAATAAAAAAATGCAGTCTCCAAATGTTGAAAAGATATTGACCTAGTTTTAGAGTCAACATGACCTATATTCGAACTTGACCTAGATATCATTAAGCTGTTGAAGCAAGAAATGGGGCCTCTAGAGAGTTAACAAGATTTTCCTTTGGCCTTGTAACCTAGTTTTTGACCGTACATGGCACATATTCAAAGTTGGCATATATATCATTAAGTCAAACATTCTGACAAAGTTTCAATAATTTCAAGTTAAAATGCAGCCTCCAGTGTTTACAAGATTTTCCTTCAATTTGAGCTATTTTTTTACCCAATATGACCCATATTCAAACTTGGCCTAGATATCATTTAGACAAACATTCTGGAATTTGTTCAAGCTGCTGTAGAAAAAAGTGCTGCTACTTAGAGTTTTAATAAGGTTCGAAATTAGCAGTAACAGGTAGCAAATTTGATACTTAAAATGGGAACTTGCTACTTGCTACATGAAAATAATCGCCCATTTTGTTTTCGCTCGATGTTTTTTCCCCTATCAAACTC
This sequence comes from Serripes groenlandicus, assembly GCA_031761405.1. Taxonomy (NCBI): domain Eukaryota; kingdom Metazoa; phylum Mollusca; class Bivalvia; order Cardiida; family Cardiidae; genus Serripes; species Serripes groenlandicus. The sequence continues at coordinate 724,503 of JASEVX010000079.1, read as the reverse complement.
GATTATCAATTTGTTCAAAGAAACAAAATGTCAAGGTATTACACATAACATTACACCAGACTATAAGAAGTCCATCAATCGCTTTATTGAATGCATATGATTGTGACAATTCATGTGATTGGCAATTATTGATTTAAAACAAATAATCTTGGGTCAATTAGATAAATTAAATGAAAGGTAAAAGCTTGCTTATGTTATTGTTTATTTTGCTATTGCTACCTGAAAGATAAATGTGCTACCTACTTTAAAGCAGGTAGCAAGTACTTGATACAAGCCAAAAAAAATAATTTCAAACACAGAGTAAAAATTGCGGCCTCTAGTGTAAACAAGATTTTACTTCAATTTGTCCTAGTGACATACTTTCACCTGACATGACCCATATTCAAACTTAGCCTATATATCATCAAGACAGTTATTCTGATAAAGTCTGATAAACTTTCAACATGCTCAAATTAAAAATGCAGCCTCCAGTGCTAACAAGATTTTCCTTCAAGTTAACCTAGTGACCTAGTGTTTGAACTATCAATATGGACTGAATTTGCTGCAGCAACAAATGTTCTACTTAGAATATATATTTTTGAACAATTTTGAAAGAGCACCACCAAAGGAACATTCCAGTGAAGTTTGGTTGAAATTGTTCAAGTGTTTTAGGAGAAGATGCTGTTTAAAGCTAAAAGATAACGAAGACGTGTCAACAATTATCAATGATGGACAAAATAGATCCCTTTGCCTTCAGCTCAGGTGATCTAAAAATACTCCATACACGTTTTACCCTAATTTCCTATTCCTTAAATATAATTTATAATTCTTAATAATATCCCACATTCAGTTGCACTTTGAGACAATTGTAGCAAACTACATTTAAAAATATTGTTGCAAAAGGAGAAACTGATCATACATAGCATATTCCTTTTTGCCTCAATGTAGTTTAAGAAACGGTTAAATTGTACAATGAATCTGTAGCATGATCAAGTAAAACTGTTGACCTAAATATCTAAAGAATAACATTTTTTTTATGGACTAATGTGCATTTTATAAAAATATGACACCTGATAAACAAGAGGCCCATGAGGGCCTATGCTCTACTGGTATGGTTCTTTGGTCATTTTCAATCCAGAGCATGTATGTATGGTGAAGATCGGATAGTAAATGGAGGCTCTTTTGTGTTCACAAGCTGTATTATAGCAATTTTTACAATTTCATGGGCCATAATCCGGTCTTGCATGGGCGGATCTAGCTGGTTTTCAAAAGGAACCAAGCTCTCATCAATATTTAACTACTATCTAAGTTTGGTGAAGATCAGATAGTAAATGGAGCCTCTATTGTGTTCACATGCTCAATTATAGCAATTTGGACAATTTCAAGGGCCATAATCCAGTCTTGCATGGGCGGATCTGGCTGGTTTAGGAAAGGAACCAAGCTCTCATGGATATCTTACTACTGTATAAGTTTGGTTGAGATACAATCAAACGTGAAGACTGTATCGTGTTAACAAGCTCTTTTATAGCAATTTTGACCATTTCAAGGGCCATAATCCAGTCTTGCATTGGCGGATCTGACTGGTTTTCGAAAGGAACCGAGCTCTCATGAATATCTAACTACTGTATAAGTTTGGTTGAGATACAATTAAAAGTGAAGACTGTATCGTGTTAACAAGCTCTTTTATAGCAATTTTGACCATTTCAAGGGCCATAATCCAGTCATGCATGGGCGGATCTGGCTGGTTTTCGAAAGGAACCGAGCTCTCATGGATATCTAACTACTGTATAAGTTTGGTTGAGATACAATCAAACGTGAAGACTGTATCGTGTTAACAAGCTCTTTTATAGCAATTTTGACCATTTCAAGGGCCATAATCCAGTCATGCATGGGCAGATCTGGCTGGTTTTCGAAAGGAACCGAGCTCTCATGGATATCTAACTACTGTATAAGTTTGGTTGAGATACAATCAAAAGTGAAGACTGTATCGTGTTAACAAGAAATTGTTTACGGACGCACGCACGCACGCACGCACGGACGACGGACACATCGCCACGACATAAGCCCTTCTGGCCTTTGGCCAGTAGAGCTAAAAATAGCCTGTCGGGCTAAAAAATGGATGACTAGGATGTCATTACAAAAACCATTACTCTAGTTTACAGACACTACGGTTTATTTTACAATGTAATCTGCCTCAAAGTAAGGGCTCTCTCACAGTAATTGGGCATTCAATAATGGCTTTACAAGTGCATGATTCGCAAACCGAAAAGGTTGATGACATATGTATGGTGTGGATGTCCTTCTTTTTCTTTCTTTCTTTTTTTTATGCCATTTTCAAACAGTTTTTCCCAGGAATCAGTACATACCAGGGTTTCGAAAGATTCGAATCCCTAGACCGATTGCAATCTTAAAACTTGTAAAAAAATCAGTCCGAGATTTTATAAAATTTATAAAATTTCGTTAATACCTACGCTATACATGTCACTGTGTAAACGAAAAACCAATAAAATTCTAGTAAGTACACACACTCTTTGTTTCTAAAGCGTAGGATAACCATCGAGAGAGTCACTTACCGTGACGTAATCAAGATAAGCCGCCGATAATCGGTCCAGGAGGTGTGACAATCGGTTATATATTTACTCCCTTCGGTTTGACAGATAATGCATGTGTTAAAGGCTTCTTTAAAAGTGTTTGCTAATTACTGGTTGATCAGTTTAACATATTTTAATCGGTCCAAGTCCGGTCTGAACGGCTAATTGATAAATTATTTTTATTTTCGTTTCGGACCGTTTGTAATTTTCAAACTTTTACAAACGGTCTACGCTGTTTAAAACCATTATGGAACATTAAAGGTGCTTATAATTTGAAATATTATGACTCAAAAGTTTTATCGTGTATATATAATGCAGAAGTTTTAAGTTCATTTGCCTTTCGATACTTTATTGAAATGGCTCAACACAATTTACTTGCGATGTTCAAAAAGTCAAATGACCGGATTGGCAACCCGGATCATGTTGACAAAGAGAACCGGATTGGGGAACCGGTTCATAATGACTCAAACAGTCGGATTGGCAAACCGACTGAGTTAGTATGTTGGGCTGGCAACCCAATTCATATGATTCGGCCTGGAAAACCGGTTGATTAAATGGGTAAACAAGAGGCCCAAGAGGGCCAGTATCGCTCCACGGCCATAAGGCAAAAATAAAATCTCCAAACAGCCCTACCCCCTGGTGGCTATGTTTTTTACCAACCACCATGGCTTAAAGGAATCTTGTAGAGTGTCACCCAAGGAATGTTTCTGCAAAATTATTTTAAAATCGGCCTGACACTTTCGGAGGAGAGGATATTTTAAGTTTTCACTATAGCCATATAAGGCAAAATAGCCCCACCCCCTGGCAGCCATATTTTTCAACCAATCAACATGGCTTGAAAGAATCTGATAGATGGTAAGCCTAGGAACATTTCTACAAAATTATTTGAATATCAGCCAAACACTTTCGGAGGAGAAGATTTTTTAAGTTTTCACTATGGTCATATAAGGCAAAATAGCTCCCCCCCTCTGGCGGCCATGTTTTTCAACCAATCAACATGGCTTAAAGGAATATGATAGAGGGCCACCCAATGAACATTTCTACAAAATTATTTGAAAATCGGATGAACACTTTCGGAGAAGAAGATTTTTTAAGTTTTCACTATAGCTATATAAGGCAAAATAGCCCCGCCCCCTGGTGGCTATGTTTTTCAAACAATCAACATTTCTTGAAGGAATCTAATAAAGGGTCACTCAAGGAACATTTCTACACAATTATTTGAAAATCAGCCTGACACTTTTGGAGGAGAAGATTTTTTAAATTTTCTCTTTAGCCATATAGGCAAAATAGCCCCGCCCTGTGACGGCCATGTTTTTTTACCAATCAACATGGCTTGAAGGAATCTGATAGAGGGTCACCCATGGAACATTTCTACAAAATTATTTGAAAATCGACCTGACACTTTTGGAGAAGAAGATTTATTAAGTTCTCACTATTTTTTTGCTTTTGGTTGCCATGGAAACCAGAATTTCGAATGGATAAAAAAAAATTGAAGGAATTTAGTAGAGGTCATTTAGAGGATGCTTCCCATGAAGTTTCAACCAAATTGGCCAAGTGGTTAGGGAGAAGAAGTTGTTTAAAGAAAAAAGTTAACGCACGCACGCACGCACGACGGACAATTCGCCATGACATAAGCTTGACTGGCTTTCAGCCAGTGGAGCTAACAAGAGGGCCATGATGGCCCTGGATCGCTCACCTTAATTATACAATGTACTGCAATGCAAAACACATCAAGACAATTATTCTGAATGCAACCTCCACAGTGTTAACAATACTTTCCTTCATTTGGCCTAGTGATCTATATTTTTTACCTGATATGACCCATATTCCAACATGGACTAGATATCATCAAGACAACATTCTGACTAAGTTTCAACTTGCTCAAAGTAAAAATGCGGCCTCCGGAGTTTGAACAATATTTTCCTTTATTGACCTAGTTTCTGATCCAATATGACCCATATTTGAACTTGACCTAGATATAATTCAGACAAACATTCTGACCAAATTTCAAGCTGCTGAAGCAAACAATGCGGCATCCAAAGTGTTCACAAGATTTTCCTTCAATTTGATCTAGTGACCTAGTTTTTGTTCCAGCATGACCCATATTCAAACTTGGCCTACATATCATCAAGAAAAACATTCTGATAAAGTTTTATCATGCTGAAATTAAAAATGCAGTATCCAGAGTGTTAACATGATTACCCTTCAATTTGGTCTAGTGACCTAGTTTTTAACCCGGCATGACCCATATCCGAACTTGGCCTAGATATCATTTATACAAACATTCTGACCAAATTTCAAATTGCTGAAGCAAAAAATGCAGCTTTTACAGAGTTAACAAGATTTTCCCTCAATTTGGCCTAGTGACCTAGTTTCTGATCCAATATGACCCATATTTGAACTTGAACTAGATATCTTTAAGACAAACATTCTGACAAAATTTCAAGCTGCTGAAGCAAAAAATGCGGCATCCAAAGTGTAAAACAGATTTTCTTTCAATTTGGGCTAGTGACCTAGTTTTTGACCCGACATGACCCATATTCGAACTTGGCCTAGATATCATTCAGCTCAATATTCTGAACAAATTTCAAGCCACTGAAGCAAAACATGCGGCTTCTACAGAGTTAACAAGATTTTCCCTCAATTTGGCCTGGTGACCTAGTTTCTGACCCAATATGACCCATATTTGAACTTGACCTAGATATATTTAAGACAAACATTCTGACCAAATTTCAAGCTGCTGCAGCAAAAAATGCGGCATCAAAAGTGTTAACAAGATTTTCTTTCAATTTGACCTAGTGACCTAGTTTTTGACCCGGCATAACCCATTATCGAACTTGACCTAGATATTTTTAAGACAAACATTTTGACAAAATTTCAAACTGCTGAAGCAAAAATTGCGGCCTCTGGAGTGTTAACAAGATTTTCCTTCAATTTGACCTAGTGACCTACTTTTTGACCCAACGTGACCCATGATCGAACTTGACCTACATATCATCAAGACAAACATTCTGATAAAGTTTCAATATGCTCAAGTTGAAAATGTGGCCTCCAGAGTGTTAACAAGATTTTCCTTCAATTCGACCTAGTGACCTAGTTTTTGACCTCATATCGCCCAGTTTCAAACTTGTCCAAGATTTTATGGAGATGAACGTTCTGATAAACTTTCATGAAGATTGGATGCAAAATGTAGCCCGTAGAGTGTTAACAAGCTCAAATGTTGACGATGGACGACGGACGACGGACGACGCCGACGGACGACGCACGACGCACGACGGACGGACGCCGGACAAAATGTGATCACAATAGCTCACCTTGCACTTCGTGCATAGGTGAGCTAAAAATGGGATGCGTTTTCAATCATGAAAATTGGATCGGTACATGAGCAAATGCTAAAGAGAGAAAAAGAAAGCTCAGTAGTGGGCATTTGAATTCTTTAAAGCTGGACTCAGACATTTAGTTGAGGCAGATTCCTTCAGTCTCGGAATGTATAAATAAGGAATCTGACAAAATAGAGGCTGCTGTATGCTGACTAATAAGAACTGCTTACACTGTCGCTAAAAGCCATATGCCGATATCTATGTACGCAGAGCTCTGTGAGCTACAATTATGTAACGACACGTGTCTGACAAAAAATCTGTACCAAGAAGACAGTGTTTGTACGGAGTTTATAACTCTTATTTCCCAGTCTCTTGACGATAGTCTAATAGAAAAACTCAGACATTTGACCCATTGCCTATATTTCGCAAATGGCGTTCTGGATCCTATGAAAATATTAAAGGAAGGCATAACAAAGCTTATATAAATTTAAGTCGGATTGGCACAGGGGCGAACTCTACATCATTTAATGAGCTGCATAATTGAGAAAAGTAGTGGCTAAGCTGCAACATAACGCAAACTTTACCTTTAAAGACAAGTGAATAAGCATACTCACCTAAAAACAGAATTATGGTCGATATATTTTACATGGTAATTCAAAAACAACAAAGACATTGTTTTTAGTAAAAGGTTTATTTGTATATAGACAAAGCAATGATAACCCTACAAACAAAGCAGTAAATAAGATAAAAATGTATCTTCTGTGCACCACCAATCATTTCCTAGTAAGTACGATATTGGATTACGGGTCGAACATTTTTAAGTACGAACGAGCAATGTAAACATGTGCGTTGTTATGTTCGTCTGCAAATTTTGGTAAATTACGATTTGTTAAGTACTTCTACATTGACATTATCGAGTGATGACACTGTTATACATCAATCTTTGCAAGGTCACCTGAAATAAACATGAAATTCATTCTTTTTTTAAAGTGTTCAAATTTGATATTTTTCAAGAAGGGGGGAGGGGTACATACATCCATGACTGACAAACTAGCACCATGACACATTCCACATTGTATCAAGAGACAACTTGTAACTTTGATTGAATCAATAGATCACATTCAGCATTTTTTTCAACTTTTGACATTTTTATTATGCAGCCATACGGACATCACCAATTTATTCAAATTTCATTACAGGGAAGCAGTACTGAACCTTCAATCAGTCATGGCACTCTTTCAAAGTGACGTGTTTACCATCATGACAGAGTGGTCACATATAAAAGAACTATCTTGCACCCCACTGACTACAATTTCCATGGAATCAGTCATTGTATGACACTTTTTGGGAAAATCAAACAAACAACATGCATTTGGTAAAACACATCAAGACAATTATTCTGAATGCAACCTCCACCGTGTTAACAATATTTTCCTTCATTTGGCCTAGTGATCTATATTTTTTTACCTGATATGACCCATATTCAAACATGGACTAGATATCATCAAGACAACATTCTGACAAAGTTTCAACTTGCTCAAAGTAAAAATGCGGCTTCCGGAGTTTGAACAATATTTTCCTTTATTGACCTAGTTTCTGATCCAATATGACCCATATTGGAACTTGACCTAGATATAATTCAGACAAACATTCTGGCCAAATATCAATCTGCTGAAGCAAAAAATGTGGCATCCATAGCGAATTAGCCATATGTACCAGTTAGGCATTACAACAGTATGATTGAACCACGTTATTGTACAGAGTTAGCCATAATGCCTAACTCTGTACAATGACTTAGCAGAGACTTTCAATTATACTGTTGTAATGACTAACTCTGTACAATGACGTGGTTCAATTATACTTTGTAATGCCTAATTCTGTACAATGACTTAGCATAGACCGTCAATCATACTGTTGTTATGGTTAACTCTTGTACAATGACTTAGCATAGACCGTCAATTATACTGTTGTAATGGCTAACTCTGTACAATGACTTCGCATAGACAGTCAATCATACTGTTGATATGGCTAACATAAATGAGCCCAACCAAACTAACTTGAATGGGTTTAAGATAAGGATGAGTAATTTGGGGACATATTCCTTGTTTCTCCAAAAAATATATATTTTGTGGGCTTTAATTAGAATCACCTTGTTGAGGCAATTCTTATGACACCTCACAACATAAAGTTTTCAGGAGAAGTAAAAATAATAAATCTAGAAGTACCTAAGAATACTCCTCTTTACTAGAGCTCTGGCACAGCATTATGTTTCATCATGTTGACAGTCACAACTAAATTTATATACATTAAAAATTATAAAGGCTTTCCTAAATTGTGTATTAAAGTTTATTCATCCAATTTAAATCTACATTTAAATTTGAGCATTGCAATAATGCTTTATTAATGAAAGTTGGTGATGTAGGTGAACACATTTTTTTGAAAAGGCGCAATAATTCTACTAGTATGCAAGTCCAGTTATATGGAAAACTTGCTCAATATTTTATAACCATATCTGCAGTGACTATCTTGGCAGAGATTCACCAGTGAAATTTTGGAAATAGAGCTTTAAGTTGTTTACAACTTTGGCTCGGACAGGTGATCTAAAAATGGCACATTATAATTAAGCTACATACTTTGCTTTGACATCTAGAAGAAACTTTTCTATCAATATCTCGATGACACCAGTCAACGTTCCCTGGCTGCTATTACGCAGGTAGGACTGCTTTAAGGTTCTGTGTTGGCGCTCTACTCCATTTTTTTATTTTCAATAGAGGTCGAAAGGCATGAACCCATCTCTGAAAATGAATGAGTTGACATTAGTAACATATTGTTTAAACTTGTAGAATTTGTACAACAATGATTTTTATAAAATTAATCTAAAAACATTTTTTCAACACAGCAAAATTTCTTATCATTTGAACTCGAAAATTGACTAGCTCTGGTTTAGTAGCAAAGCGGACTGTCAATCCAAGGGTTCCGAGTTTAAATTCAAAGTGAAAAGGCAGCCAGTTGCTTGAAAAATCGTTTGTGTGGAGTAATAATTTGAGAAATCCAAGAAACACATTGGTTAGTGAACTGGACGTAGTGATATGACAGAACAGTTTTTGAAAATGACGTTAAACCCAATCATTCAATTAATGAACTCTGTGACAGCCTCAATGGCATAGTAGTAGAGCATTCGTCTAGGGTTAAGAAGGTGGTGGGCTCCATCCCTGGCTGGGTCATACCAGACTTGGTAGTAATGGCTGCTCTCCTTGGGGATCAGGCTTGTGTGGTTAGCTTTACGACTGACTGATTGGTCGCAGGATATATAGACCAGTACTACTGGTAAACCAGGATACGGCGTGATAAAACTGCAGAATTGTTGAAAGCGGCATAAAACCTTAAATTTAACATCTGTCAATAAACAAAAGCATTCAATGACTTTCCCCACTATTGCTATGAGGTCTCAAAAAGTGTAGAATAAGGTGTTGATATATAGCTGTAAGACTTCCTGATTCTAGATGATACAGTTTGGGAGATAAACATGCCACAATTTCAAATTATCCACAATCAGCTCATTATCTTTCTTTTATACACTTCTTCTGTCTCGGCATTAGCAATATTTCGCAACCTGTAAAGAAAATGGAAGTAAACTATATACCATAAGAGGATAAAATCTTAAAAAAATAGAATAAATATAGACACAAGCATGAGGGACATATGTTATGACTCTAAATGAATCACTGTGAAAAAGATTTAAAATTATACCTTCAACTATTTACTTTATAATATAGTAGACCAGCCTAGCCCCCGGATAGCAACATTAAAAAAAATATCCTGATGACTTGAACATTCTTCGCAGGGAGCATAACATTCAAGGCATACATGAAACAACACACTTTTTTTTATACACTGCTTAATTCTAACAAGAGTTGTCGGAGGACAATATAGCTCGCCTATCAGTATCAGGGCCATCATCTATAAGGGCCTACTTCAGAACAGTTATAGCATTAGGTAAAGTCACACAGTATCACCTATTGCAAGATAAAACACCTTTTCAATACTTGCAAGCAAATGTTAACCAAGTCCATACAGGCCCTTTTGGGCCTTTTAAATCTGTAAATTTATTTATATACGATAAGCAACAGCATACACAGTGTCTGAGAAAAGGCCTTGCACGCAAAGGTTTGACCAAAATTCTAAGTCCAAAAACTTCAAAATCCATTCCAGAGTTATGGGACTTGACATACAAGGTCATCTAATGACCCTGAATAAGTGTGTGAAGTTCCAAAGCAATAGCAGCATACACAGTGTCTGAGAAAAAGCCTTGCACGCAAATGTTTGACCAAAAAGGGGCACAATTCGGTAAATATCCATTCCAGAATTATGGGACTTGACATACAGGGTCATATAATGACCCTGAATTAGTGTGTGAAGTTTCAAAGCAACAGCATACACAGTGTCTGAGAAAAGAACTTGACCAAGCTGGCAACGCGTATACCAACGCCGGGGTGATTACATAAGCCCCCCTATTTCTTCCAATAGGCGAGCTAAAAATGGATTCTTCCAAAGTCTATTGTGGAAATAACCAAGTACCATATCAGCCCCTGTCCATCCAAGACGCCCTAGCCTATTGGTTTTGTGAAATTCAACATGCAAAATTGCTAAATTATGAAAATATTGACAAAATAAATTGCAAAATTCTGATGAAAAATTATGTGTTATGTATAAATGAAGCATTATGAAATTTTGGGAACAAGGTATATTCCAATTTATTTTGTTAATGACTTATTTACTTAAGTCATTTGTTTGCTATGTGAATTTTGCCTTTCATTAGTGAAAAAAGTTTGCTTTTCCTAATTGTGAAGTAGCCTTAATTCGGCCTCTAATATAGTAGGTGGAAAGGCGCTGCATATCAGAGGTACAACAGCCACATCCTATTTCAGAGTGGAAAACAAGACAAATTCACATGAGACAGCTTATAATGAGCAGTTTCATTAGAAATTAGACAGCTTTCAATAGCCTCCTCTTTTGCTGGAGCACTGTATAATTATTATAGTGATTGATTATCTTGGATTTTATTTCATTAACATAGAGAGAAATAAACAATATTTACAATTATCATTTAATACTCTTAGTACATCGGTTCTCAAAAACAGGGATAATTAAATTATTGGCACCACCTCAGGCAATGACTCAGGAGATATAAAAGTTAGTCATGATTTATTGATTCCATTTACTATTTCTATATATTGGTATTGGTACTGATTTGTCCGTTTATATTAATTTATGAACATCAACTCCAATACCCCTACACATTGTATGGCTCTTGTCAGCAGATCTACTAATAATCACTTATTACTATATTTATGCCTTGAATGTAATTTTTTTTACAAATATGTCTTTGTTAACACTAATTAAAATACTTATATCAATACAATTTTACTGTGACTGTTCATGGTCAATTGTAAACAATATTCCAATTTATACATACAGAAGCAAAACATCCTCTTTCTCTTTATGCAATCAATCCATTCTTAACATTTCGCAACCATCTAGACCAGGCCTGCTCACGATGGAAATCGTAAAACAAAGCATCCTACAAAACACAAAATTAATCTATAAGTTAAACACACATCAATTTTAGTCCCATTCAGTACCCACTGGCTCAATAGGCAAGGTTTTTTTTAAATATATTTCATTATTTTTTTCACATAAATTCCTTATATCAGTGGTGCAAATGTCCTTCGACTTCTCTGCACAAATTACTTCACAAAAAAGAAGCAGATGCTCAGAAATAGGCAAATTAGATGGGGTCAAATTTCAGTACCGCCGTAGCCACCAATACTTTGTGTACAGTGACTCGTGTTTAATTCCTATATCTTTTAATATACATGTATGGACATAACAAGTGCAATTGTGAAGTGTTTTTGTTAAAATTTCGGGATCGTTAAGTCCACATAGAAATGTAATCTGCAATTAGCCCCTTGCTATCAGCACTATCAATGATTAAATTGTTTAAAAAGTTCCTATAAAAGGTGGATCCGCTTAGTGTTCATAAGCAAAATGTTAATACATACACAAGAGATGACAGACACTACACCATGACTAAGCAAAAACATAAAGTACATTGTTTTATATATGACATGTGTAAACAAGAAGGCCATGATGGCCGTGGATCACTCACCTGATTTTTTTATTTGTTTTCACTTTAGTTATATAAGCCCCGCGCCCCCTGGCGGCCATGATTTTCGACCAATCAATATGGCTTGAAGGAATCTGATAGAGGGTCATCCAAGGAACATTTCTACAAAATTATTTGAAAATCGGCCTGACACTTTCGGAGAAGAAGATTTTTTAAGTTTTCACTATAGCCATATAAGGCAAAATAGCCCCCCCCCCCCCCCCCCCCCCCCCCCCCCCCTGGCTGCTATGTTTTTCGATCAATCAACATAACTTGAAGGAATCTGATAGGGGGTCACCCAAGGAGCATTTCTACAAAATTATTTGAAAATCGGCCAACCAGTTTGGGAGAAGAAGAATTATAGCTATATAAGGCAAAATAGCCCCGCCCTCTGGCGGCCTTGTTTTTTTACCAATCAACATGGCTTGAAGGAATCTGATAGAGGGTCATCCAAGGAACATTTCTACAAAATTATTTGAAAATCTGCCAACCAGTTTGGGAGAAGAAGATTTTTTTTTCATTTCGTTGCCATGGAAACCAGAATTCTGCATGGATCCCAAAAATTTGAAGGAAATCTGGTGAGGTCATTGAGAGGATGCTTTCTGTGAAGTTTCATGCCAATTGACCCACTGGTTACTGAGGAGAAGAAGTTGACCGACGACGGACGACGCACACCGCACGACGAACAAAAGGCGATCACAATAACTCACCTTGAGCCAAGCTCAGGTGAGCTAAAAAGAATTGGCTCAAGCCCCTTTGCATAAGAAATTATTGGCGAAAAATCTACATCGTAAAATCTTACGTAATTTCATTACCAGAAGTGTGCTCCGAGTTGATAAAATCGATAGTCTTGTCTACATAATTGACTGGTTCACGGGTGTAGACGATATTGTGTATCAATATTGGGTAAATTATCGGGTAAAATAATTTAAACCAGTCAACGTGTGTATAGTGTTTGTGTACAATGTCAAACTGTTGACATAAGCGCGACTACGAAGAGTTGATATTTTAAACAAACTGCTTTAATTTGTTTACAATTAAAGACCGACCAATTACGTATTAATTTTCTTGATTGAAAACTTAAAACAAGTCACTATAATTGACTGTGACCTAATGCGTAAATCGGTTAAATTAAATAGCAGCAATTTAAGACCGGTGGATTTTGATGTTTGTGTCGGCGATTAAATTAACCAAACAAAATAATTATAAATCGAAATCACTATATAGGTTTACCAATACTGTACCACAGCATCAATTGCCGAAATGGCTTTTTTTTTTTACTTTAGCTATATAAGCCACGCCCCCTGGCGGTCATAGTTTCAGACCAATCAACTTGGCATGAAAGAATCTGATAGAGGGTCACCCTAGGAACATTTCTACAAAATTATTTGAAAATCGGCCTGACACTTTTGGAGGAGAAGATTTTTTAAGTTTTCACTGTAGCCATATTATGCAAAATAGCCCTGCCCACTGGCGGCCATGTTTTTTGACCAATCAACATGGCTTGAAGGAATCTGAAAGTGGGTCACTTAAGGAACATTTCTACAAAATTATTTGAAAATCGGCCTGACACTTTCGGAGAAGAAGATTTTTTAAGTTTTCACTATAGACATATAAGGCAAAATAGCCCCGCCCATCTGGCGGCAAATGTTTTTCGACCAATCAACTTGGCTTGAAGGAATCTGATAGAAGGTCATCCAAGAAACATTTTTACAAAATTATTTGAAAATCTGCCAACCAGTTTGGGAGAAGAAGAAGTTTTTTTACATTTCGTTGCCATGGAAACCAGAATTCTGCATGGATCCCAATTTTTTTTAAGGAATTCTGGTGAGGACATCGAGAGGATGCTTTCTGTGAAGTTTCATCCCAGTTGACCCACTGGTTGACCCACCAGTTACAGAGGCGAGGTTACAGAGGAGAAAATGTTGACGGACGACGAACGACGGACATAGGGCGATCACAATAACTCACCTTGAGCACTTCGTGCACAGGTAAGCTAAAAACAAGCAACCTCCCCCTGGTGGCCATGTTTTTCAATTGATCAGATTTATTTGAATAACCTTGAAAGAAGGTCACCCAAGGAACATTTGTGCCAAATAATTTTTAGTTCAGGCAGGTGCTTTTGGACAAGAAGATTTTTAAAGTTTTAACGATGCACATATAAGAAAAACAAGCTCCGCCCCCTCGTGGCCATGTTTTTCAACAGATCGGAACTTTTTTAACAATCTTGGTAAAGGGTGCCCCAAGGAACATTTGTGCAAAATAATTTTCAAATCGGGCCAGTACTTTTGGACAAGAAGATTTTTAAAGTTTTAACAATGCACATAATTATAAGGAATACAAGCTCCGCCCCCGTGCGGCCATGTTTTTCAACGGATGGGAAATATTCTAACAATCCTGGTAAAGGGTGCCCCAGGAACTTTTGCGCAAAATAATTTTCAAATCGGGCCAGTACTTTTGGACAAGAAGATTTTTTAAGATTTGGCAATTTTCCCCTTTTCTGATGCCGCAGCAACCAAAGTTCTACTTGGAATTTAATTCTTTGAACAACTTTGAAAGAGGACCACCTAAGGACCATTCCTGTGAAGTTATTTTGAAATCTGTCCATTGGTTTAGTAGGAGAAGTCATTTGTAGGAAATTGTTAACAGACGGACAGACGACGACGACGATGACAGACGCCGGACGGCGAGTGATCACAAAAGCATACCTTGCACTTCGTGCTTAGGTGAAATTAAAAACCGGAAATGTAGCAATCCGTGGTTGAGATATGAATCAACCTCAAGGTCAATGTTTTGTGACCTCTGTTTAAAAATTCAAAAGTCAAATACGTTCACCATAGGATGCACTGTCCTCAAAAGAGATTCAGTCTCGAAACATGAGAAATGCAAAGGTAATATACTTGTTTAATTTTAAATTTGCGTTTTGAGTTAAAGTGAACCAAAAGACTGCACAAAAATCTTGATTGTCTAGGGACACATTAGTAATATGTAAAAGTTGTTTCACAGTTATTGAAATTGCTCTATACTGAAGAAATATTGGGATGAAAAACAACAAAGTAATAATACTAATTGAACGTATTTTGAGTTAAAAAGTATGAAGTTGATAAACAGCACTTTTTTCAACAATTTTTTTAAAAACAATGTATATATATGTATATTATGTAATTTAAATAGTTATATGTGCTATGTGAGATTGTTGTGATCACTTAAAAGATAAATAAGACCTCGGGCTGAGGGTGTTTCGCCCTTCTAAGAAAATCAGATATTAAATGGTATCACTATGCAAAAAGAAAGTAAAGTTGATAAAATGTGAAAAAGTAAGTGTCTGTCAATGCACTGTTATCAACATGTCATGATAAATAATAAACTCACTACATGTGTATATATCTTAATATATTTATTCACACATGAAGTAAAGAGTGATCAATAATACTACATTAAATTGTAAATAATTGCAATCACTATGATTATGATAGTAAGTTTTTACACATAAAATAACAACATAGTAATTTTAAAATAAGTCATGGGAAAATATTATTGTACTGAAAAGCAGGGGTTGCTGAGATATAAGAAAGGTTAAGTTTTGAGGTTAAGTTACCTAACAAAGGTCAAGTTCTGCACAATTATGACTTTGACCCTGAAAATGTTGACGTTGACAGATGTCCCATGACCAAACAATACATCTGACAAAGTTTCATAAAAATTCAAGCAGAGGTTGCTGAGATATAAGAAAGGTTAAGTTTTGAGGTTAAGTTACCTAACAAAGGTCAAGTTCTGCACAATTATGACCTTGACCCTGAAAATTTTGATGTTGACAGATGTCCCATGACCAAACAATACATCTGACAAAGTTTCAGAAAAATTCCAGCAGGGGTTGCTGAGATATAAGAAAGGGTCAAGTTCTGCACAATTATGACCTTGACCCTAAAAATTATGACGTTGACGTATCATGACCAAACAATACATTTCACAATGTTTCAGAAAAATTCAAGCAGGGGTTGCTGAGATATAAGAAAGGTTAAGTTTTGAGGTTAAGTTACCTTACAAAGGTCAAGTTCTGCACAATTATGACCTTCACCCTGAAAATTTTGACGTTGACAGATGTCCCATGACCAAACAATACATCTGACAATGTTTCAGAAAAATTCAAGCAGAGGTTGCCGAGATATAAGAAAGGTTAAGTTTTGAGGTAAATTTACCCAACAAAGATCAAGTTCTGCACAATTATGACCTTGACCCTGAAAATTTTGACGTTGACAGATGTCCCAGGACCGTTTAAACAATACATCTGATAAAGTTTCAGAAAAATTCACGCAGAGGTTGCTGAGATATAAGAAAGGTTAAGTTTTGAGGTTAAGTTACCTAACAAGACCTCGGGCTGAGGGTGTCTCGCCCTTCTAAGAAAATCAGATATTAAATGGTATCACTATGCAAAAAGAAAGTAAAGTTGATAAAATGTGAAAAAGTAAGTGTCTGTCAATGCATTGTTATCAACATGTCATGATGAATAATAAACTCATTACATGTGTATATATCTTAATATATTTATTCACACATGAAGTTACCTAACCTAGGTCAAATTCTGCGAAATTATGACCTTGACCTTGAACATTTTAATGTTGACGGATGTCCCATGACCAGAGATATGAACAAGGTTAAGTTTTTAAGTTAAGTTACCTAAACAAGGTGAAGTTTTGTAAAATAATGACCTTGACCTTGGAAATGTTAACGTTGAGAGATGTCCCATGACCAAACAATACATCTTACAAAGATTCAGAAAAGTTCCAGGAGGGGTTGCCGAGATATAACCAAGATCAAGTTACCTAACAAAGGTCAATTTCTGTAAAACTATGACCTTGACCTTGAAAATTTTGACGATGACAGATGTTCCATGACCAAACAATACATCTGACAAAGTTTCAGAAAACTTCCAGCAGGGAGTGCTGAGGTATAACCAAGGTTGAGTTACCTAACAAAGGTCAAGTTCTGTAAAATTATGACCTTGACCTTAAAATGTTTACGGATGTCCCATGACCAAACAATACATCTGACATTTCAGAAAGATTCCATAAGGGGTTGCTGAGATAGGACTAAGGTTAAGTTATCTAACAAAGGTCAAGTTTTGCACAATTATGATCTTGACCCGGAAAATTTTGACGTTGACGAATGTCCCATGACCTAACAATACATCTGACAAAGTTTCAGAAAAATTCCACCTTGACCCTGACAATTTTGAGGTTGACAGATATCCCATGACCAAACAATACATCTGACACAGTTTCAGAAAAATTCAAGCAGAGGTTGCTGAGATATAAGAAAGGTTAAGTTTTGAGGTTAAGTTACCTAATAAAGGTCAAGTTCTGCACAATTATGACCTTGACCTGGAAAATTTTGACGTTGACAGATATCCCATGACCAAACAATACATCTGACAAAGTTTCAGAAAAATTCAAGCAGAGGTTGATGAGATATAAGAAAGGTTAAGTTTTGAGGTTAAGTTACATTACAAAGGTCAAGTTCTGCACAATTATGACCTTGACCATGACAATTTTGACGTTGACAGATGTCCCATGACCAAACAATACAGCTAACAAAGTTTCAAAAAAATTCAAGCAGGGGTTGCCGAGATATAGCTATTTGTAAAAGCGGCTGCCGTCGCCGTCGCCGGAAAAGTGACTGCTATGTCTCACTCCACTATCGTGGGCGAGACAACAAAGGTCAAGTTCTGCTCAATTATGACCTTGACCCTGACAATTTTGACGTTGACAGATGTCCCATGACCAAACAATACATCTGACAAAGTTTCAGAAAAATTCAAGCAGGGGTTGCCGAGATAAAAGAAAGGTTAAGTTTTGAGGTTAAGTTACCTAACAAAGGTCAAGTTCTGCACAATTATGACCTTGACCCTGACAATTTTGACGTTGACAGATGTCCCATGACCAAACAATACATCTGACAAAGTTTCAGAAAAATTCAAGCAGGGGTTGCCGAGATATAGCTATTTGTAAAAGCGGCCGCCGTCGCCGTTAGAGTGACTGCTATGTCTCACTCCACTATCGTGGGCGAGACAAAAGCAATGTAAATAATGTAATATAAATGTCGCATAAAGCGGGATATACTTTACTTGATGTTTATTTAATATAATGACATAAAAGTGAGCTGTTCTATTTGGCAAAGGAGGCAAGGTCTCAAGTTCACCAGCCTATATTGCCTCCATTTCGTCAACTTATTATCTCCATTTCGCCAGCATATTTTCTCCATTTCGCCAGCGTATTTTCTCCATTTATCCAGCGTATTTCCTCCATTTTGCCACTCCAGCACCACCAAGTTCTAAATATTTAATGATTTATAAAACATACCCCTATGATATAAAAGTAAAACAAGAGGGCCAAGATGGCCCTAAATCGATCACTTAATTGATAGTAAATTAGTAGCAAATATTTAACTGCAAATATTTGGAAAATTTTATCACGGAGTGCAAATGAAACTGAAAGGAGTGGACACTTCTCAAGAAACAGCTTATCAGTAAAGGCCATTTATATCTTGAAATATAACAAGAACTTTAATAAGAATGGAATCATAAAGTTTTTGTCATTTTGCACCTTTCCTGATGCCGCCTTGCTGCCCTGTTTTTCAACGAAATCAATACTGCTTCAACAGTTTATTTAGAGGGTCACTTAAGAAAAAATTTCTACCAAATTATCTTGCAATCACACAAGTTGATTATAGAGGAAAAGGATTTTAAAATTTGGGTATTTTTCTCACTTTCTGATGCCGCAGCAACCAAAGTTCTCAATGGAATTTAAATCTTTGAACAATTTTGAAAGAGGACCACCAAAGGAACATTCTTGTGATGTTTTGTGGAAATTGGTCTATTGGAATGGTAGGAGTTGGTTGTCATTTGTAGCTAAAAGTTAAATTTACCCTTTTTGTGATGACGCCTGGTTGATATGATTGTGTAACCAATCAAAACGGCTTAAACAAATTAAAAAGAGGATCATTACAGTAAGATTCGTATTATATTTTCTTAAAATCAGACAAGCATTTGCATAAAAATGGAATTTATTTTCAAATTTTGTAATTTTGCCCCTTTTTTGATGCCGTCTGACTGCCATGTTTTTCGACCAATCAGTATGGCTTGAACAATTTTCATAGAGGGTCACCCAATGAACATTTCTACCAAATAATATTTGAATCTGACAGGCAGATTCGGAGGAGAAGATTTTTAAAGTTTGGACCTTTTGCCCCCTTTCTGATGCGGCAGCAACCAAAGTTCTCAATGGAATTTAAATCTTTGAACAACTTTGAAAGAGGCCAACCAGAGGAACAGTCCTGTAATGTTTCACGGAAATTGTCCTTGGAGTTTGGGAGGAGATGATGTTGAAAGCTAAAAGTTAACGCCGGACGGACGACGGACGACAAGTGATCAGAATAGCTAACTTGAGCCTTTGGCTCAGGTGATCTAAACAAGAGGCCCATGAGGGCCTATGCTCTACTGGTATGGTTCTTTGGTCTTTTTCAATCCAGAGCATGTATGTATAGTGAAGATCGGATAGTAAATGGAGGCTCTTTTGTGTTCACAAGCTGTATTAAAGCAATTTTTACAATTTCATGGGCCATTATCCAGTCTTGGCGGAATTCTGGCTGGTTTTCAAAAGGAACCAAGCTCTCATCAATATTTAACCACTATCTAAGATCAGATAGTAAATAGAGCCTCTATTGTGTTCACATGCTCAATTATAGCAATTTGAACAATTTCAAGGGCCATATGGCATAATCCAGTCTTGCATGGGCAAATCTGGCTGGTTTACGAAAGGAACCAAGCTCTCATGGATATCTAACTACTGTATAAGTTTGGTTGAGATACAATCAAAAGTGAAGACTGTATCGTGTTAACAAGCTCTTTTATACCAATTTAGACCATTTCAAGGGCCATAATCCAGTCATGCATGAGAGGATCTGGCTGGTTTTCAAAAGGAACCAAGCTCTCATGGATATCTAACTACTGTATAAGTTTGGTTGAGATACAATCAAAAGTGAAGACTGTATCGTGTAAACAAGCTCTTTTATAGCAATTTTGACCATTTCAAGGGCCATGATCCAGTCATGCATAGGCAGATCTGGCTGGTTTTCGAAAGGAACCGAGCTCTCATGGATATCTAACTACTGTATAAGTTTGGTTGAGATACAATCAAAAGTGAAGACTGTATCGTGTTAACAAGAAATTGTTTACGGACGCACGACGGACAAATCGCCACGACATAAGCCCTTCTGGCCTTTGGCCAGTAGAGCTAAAAACCATGTTATAGTATTTCATATATCCGAGACATTACATGGGATTTCCTTTTGACCGATGCAGTATCTCCATTTCGCCGACCTATAATATATATGGAAAAATCACTATGAGCTTTCACTTGACAAACATATTATATATGTGAAATATAACATATAATCTATGTTCCGCTGATGCCATTCGAGTTGGCGTGTGTATGTCAGAATTGTTACGTCAAGATAGAGAATTCGTATGACTTTATAATACAGTTAAAGAGCTCAGCTTTGAATTATGTGTCGGGTAGCGTTGCTCGAGTGAAACAATGTGCCGCCTTCTCCAGTGAGTCCGGCAAAATACAGAGAAAATATTAGTATTGATCATGGTTATAGTAGACATTCAAGTGTGAAGAGCCCAGTTTCTCAATCTATTCTCAATGCTTTGGAGACCTTATATATAAACATGATCGAACACAGTAACAGCAGGAAAGGAGATGCAGTCATGCTGCAGGAGCTTCGGGCACTATCATCTACCTTGACATCAAGAACAGCAATGTTTGATTCAGTGCTCTACAAGTACAGGAACATATGACAACTAGAAGAAAACGCAGACAGTCTGCTTCAGAAAATAGTAGGAGATGATGCAAAGGTATGAAAGTCATTTTAACAAGAATCAAGATTCTAGTGAAGTGTATACATACTAATAATTTCTATTACTCTGTGTACATTTCTGTATTGTCCATTAATAACAACACTTGTTAGGATAGGCTAAGATATAAAATTTCTGTCATAAAACGTGTTAGTAGCATTATTAGATTATTTTTTTACTTTGCATACTTGTACTTATTTATAAGTAGACAAAAATATACCTCTGTTGGGAATCAAACCTGTGACTGTTAGATGGGTAGCACAATTCTCTTTGTGTAAGCGCCTTAACAAACATGAATCATTTGGATATCTATTCATGCATTTTAAAGGCTTCATGAATTTAATTAAATTTAAGCCTTTAATAAGTATATTTCCTCCAGCGCGACCGAGCACTCTCTGGGTGGTTTTCTTTTCCTATTGAATGAGATAATAACATTAAATTCACATTATTAAGAACATTTCAGTTTATCTTTATTTATTTTTATTTATTATATTGTAGGGTCCCTTTTCTTCTGAAGGTGATGCTTTGCATAGCAGTGCCTGTAAATGGGAAGGTGACAGAGTCTATCATCCCTGTGCTTGCTTCTGCCTATAGTGTACTTATTATTGATAGAGATTTTTCTTAATCTTATAACATTTTAACAATTATATGTAACTTTTAAAGGTGTTGTCATTATTTTTTTCAAGCACATTTGCCAGGACCTAACTCATTCCTTGTTCACAAAGAATACATAGTTTGTTACTGGTCATTTAAGTGACAAATAATGTCACATTGTTTTAGCTGTCACTCAGACAGATTATTTCTAACTTGAAATTGGTTTTATGAAGGAAATTGACAAAATATAGGTTTTATAGTACATAACAAAATATCGTTTTGATATTGTCATTTAAACAACTAACTCAAAATGTTCAATTGTTGTTTGGTATAAAAAAGGTTCTGGCACATGTGCATTTTAATATATAGTTAACTATTTCCATTTGTTTTAGTTTCAGATTTTGAAAAGTTTAGTTTTCTTGATGTTTCAGTTTTTCAGTTTTTCCAGTTTGTATACCCTCACTCAGTCGGAAGTCAATGTTAGAAAGAAAGAGATCTTATGAAATACACTGATTAATCGTGAGCAAGTCTTTTTGTGCATCGTTATTGAAAGATATATTTGCGCAGATGTTCACTGTTTGGTTTATTAATATTTGTAACAGGAATGAACTAAAGATGAATATTGCATATATGTTGCAAAGTCAGTAATTTTGACACATATTGAGATAGTAATTTTGACACATATTGAGATATGAATTTATAATTATGTTTACTAGAAATTCACTTGTCAGGTGATTGCACTGAAGTCACCTTTCATGCTAGGTGCTGTGCATTTGGTGATTCATAAGACCAATTGTCTCATTGCAATAGTAGAAAATGGGTTTTTTGCCTATTTTATTTCAGAAAATCCTTATTTAATTTGATAATTATTAGTAGTGTTGCTCGGTATATTCATCAACAAGCAGAAAATTGAAGGTTTTGCAAGAAGCACATCAGGTATAGATAAATAGAAGTTACATTTGTTTTTATAAAATAATTTTTGCTATAGAATGGCTGTGATGTTTGCAATGGCCCCAGTTCCCGCATTGCGACCTTTAATTAACCCTTTCCCTCATATAGACGCATTCTTACGCCTCTGCAGCAGACAGCTTTTTAAAAACATAGTGACAAAAGAAGAAATTGCTCAAACAAGTAATTTGTCCGTTTGCCACAATGTTTTCCACTTTTAGTCATAGGTAACCATTGAATTATAAAGATTTTCAATTTTTTGACAAAATATTGTAGTGAATCGGTTACGGGAGATCAACTTTCTATCTTTCAACCCTGATTATTCCACTGTTCCTTCGTGTCAGGTAAAATTTAGTACTTACCTAGTAAGTAAAGTTGTTATCTGATTGATTCCTGCACTCCTGCTATTCTAATCATTAGTGTTGATTCTACATTTGTGTTTAAATAAATTGTCATGTGTAAACTTTACTTCTAAGATTGCCATTTTGGGTAAGTCGATTGCAATGCATTGTGGGAGAGGGTATCGGGTCAAAAAGGACAAAAACTAAAAAGGAACGAGTCAAAAAGGCCAACTTTTACAATACGAGATTATGGTATGTCGTAGAAAGAAAAGGTGTCAAGATTATCCTATAATGATCAATTAGTAATAATTTATATAACTAATAATATATTTACTAAATTGTTTCACACCTTCGATTCTTACGTTTTTAGTTGCAATTACGAATCTCTACAATCAGTTCACGGCATATCATAGTTTACAAAACATGAAACGAAAACAAAGAACGGCATATCGGAGTTTACAAAATATGAAAAGGAATCAAAGTACGGCATATCGGAGTTTGGTAGTGAATATATAAAACATATTTTGTATCCAATATTGTATTGGCGATCCCTTTAAAAGAAATGGACAACTTATGTCCATCCACGCATTTGTAGAGAAAGGCGGACAGACCAAGCAGTTTCCCCTTGTATTTTGTCTGATGAGTAGACGGACGAAAGATGATTATATAATGGTAATGATAACTTAAAATTTGTCAATCATGTTCTTAAGAAATATATAAATAAAGGAGCGGATTGTTGATAATTGTTAATAATAAAACAAACAAATAACAACAAAAAGGTAATGATAACTTAAAATTTGTCAATCATGTATAAATATAAAAAAGGAGCGGATTGTTGATAATTGTTGATAATCAAAAAAAAAGATAGCGACAAAAAGGATACAGCTGGTATTAAAATGTATTACTTGATATATACATGATATTCATTGTGTGTATAAATTGTATTGCATTGTATAGTAAAAAAAAGACAAAATATGTTCTTTATAATTAAATATGTTCTCTCTTTCAGGTTCTACAACACATTAAACAGCGCCTTGTAGATATCAGTGTGGAGGGATTTGTTGTTGACTTTGAACAAGGTTTGTGTAAATCATTTGTATTTTAAGCACTATTACATGACTTACAACTTGCTACAAAAACTACAAAAACATATATGTTTGTCACATGTTAACACTGAATCCCCCTCTACAAGCAAAACATATTCGTTTGATATCATGTACCAGACATAAATGAAAAATATTTTCGGAGATACGAAGAAATAAAATAGGTTGATCAGTTGTGTAACTTTCCGTTTATTAATCTAGCTGCGTGGTTGGCGATAAGAGAAGTCTTCCCTGGGAAGGAGGTGAAGGGCTGCGCATTCCACTGGTCGCAAGCCGTTATTGCGCCATGTTCAGAAGATAATATATATATTAATTTTGTCAACCATACATGTATAAAGGTCATATGCTAGATAAGATAAAAACAACCTTACATTATAATACCGCAAACTCGTATATAGGCCTAGTGAGAATGCCACATAGCAGTTTGGTCGGATTTTAATGAGATTGCATCCTCTGTTACCTTCATTTAATTAAATTTTATCATTTTTAGGTGGGATTAGCGGAAACGTACCGTAGACGTTTAGGCGTCCATTCGTTCATAAGGATGCTGTTGCCCGTCCAGTTCCTGCCTGCATCTCATATAGAAAGAGCGGTAGAAGGTATTTCAACAAGAGCCGTCACACCAGAGACACGATTTTATTAGAATATATGCGGCGTCAATGGTTGAACCACCCAGTGTTCAAGGTGGAGGACTGGTCCGTCTACAGACAGAATATACGGACAAACAACGACGTAGAAGGTAAATTATTGTTAGTAATAAGAACTAAGAATGATTGTTAACACTGATATTGCAAAGACACTTTATGTTTGATGGACGGATTTCCTCAAAATAAAAGCTCGTCAAACCAGAGTCTACTATTGTGGAATATAAATATCTCAAGGTTTCAGTTATAAGATTTTTGTGATAATATCTATTGATTTATTAATTTGCAGGATGGCATCACAGGATCAACTGTAAACCTCTGCGGACTTTCTTCTTTTGTATCCAGTTTCAAGATATTACATCTGGCGACGAGGATAATTTGGATTTGATTATTTCAAGGACATTATTTATTTCTAAATGTACACTGCATTTTAGAAATGGCGAGTTTTGGAAAACTTGGGGAATACAATGGGGAAAAGAAAGTATTTCAAATTATATCGAGAGACTGGAACAGTTCTTTAGTGCAAACGGGACTAGAGATGAAAAAAGAGTGCCTATGCTTTTGTCTGTCATATTGGTGCAGAGTCATATGGTGTTTGCGTAATTTGGTGCAACCCGATTTACCAAAGGATAAATCGTATGCCGATCTGGTGAAGACGCTGACGGACCACTACATGCCGAAACCATTGGTTATTTCAGAACGATATAAGTTCAACAAACGTAATCAAAGTGACGGTGAACGAATCATGGACTATGTAGTTGTGTTAAAGAAGAAGTTAGCCACGTATTGCGAATTCAACGCCTTTCTGAACGACGCTTTACGGGACAGATTGGTGTGTGGATTACGATCGGAAGTAATCCAACGCAAGTTATTGTCCGAGGACGGACTAACTTTCGAAAAGGCGTGCCAAATAGCGTGTGCCATAGAAATGGCAGAAAAAGACACAGCAAGTTTTCAACCGCAAGGACGTGTGTCTGAGGTAAACGTCGTGCATAAAGGGAAATCGGGCAAGAAAGTCTATCACAAGAGGGAGAAAAACTCCAAAAAGGGAGAGTCAAAACCCTGTTTTCGATGTGGGGAAGACCATACTCCTGGCACATGTCGTTTCAAGAATTCGAAGTGCTTTACGTGCAAAAAGGTCGGACATATTGCAAAGGTGTGCATGTCTACCAAGAGAGAGAAACAAACACGGTATCTAGACGAACCGTCGTATGACAGCGAAATGAATGGAGTTTTCATTACTTCGACGAAAGGGAAATCACAAAAAATAATTCTACAACCGGTTGTGGGAAAAAGTGTGATTCCGATGGAGCTGGATACGGGAAGTGCTGTTTCCATCATCTCGGAAGAGTCTTACGATGAGTGTCTGTCCGACTATCCATTAATTAAAACGGATATCAATCTTAAATCATATTCCGGGAATAAAATTAATGTTTGTGGAAAGTGTCAAATTCCTGTGGAGTTAAACGGTGAGAAGTATCATAATCTTCCATTGTATGTTGCCAAGGGTAAACGACCAGCGCTTTTCGGTAGAAACTGGTTGGTAAAAATCCCACTCAACTGGAGTGAAATTTTCAACGTTAAAAAGGTAGCTCGTGAAATTTCGTTGGGAAGTGTCAAAAATGAGTTCAAGGATCTCTGGAAAATTGACGATTCACAGCTATCATCACCAATTAAAGGATTCAAAGCGAAAATCCGAATGAAAGATGGGGCAACACCTATTTTCTGCAAGGCCAGGCCAGTGCATTATGCGATCAAAGAATTGGTGGAGAAGGGTTTTGAGCGTATGGAAAAAGAAGGGATTGTTTACCGGGTAAAAAACAGTGACTGGTCAACGCCACTGGTGGTGGTTCCAAAACCCGACAAAAAGAGTGTGAGACTTTGCGGGGACTATAAGGTAACGGTCAATCGAGAAATCGGCGAAGAGCAATACCCGATCCCTAATACAGAGGATTTGTTCGCAACTTTGGTTGGGGGTCAAAAGTTCACAAAACTAGATTTGCCACAAGCGTGCAATTGGAACTCGACACATATTCCGAGGAACTGTTGACGGTAAATACATGTACACATGGGTCTGCAGTCTTAGGAATAAGGGGCTCTCAGCGACTCAACTCTGAGATGACTTTTGTTTTATCATTGTGCACATCAATTTGTTTTATTATTATTATTATTATTATCATTATTATTATTATTAAGTCAGCGTAAAATATGGGATTTAATTATTACGATTGGCTGCAGATATAAATGCGAGTCGGATGCGATGATAAGGCACATAAAACGCTTTAACGTGACTATTTCACATATCTTAATATGAAAAATATGAAACATTAGGTCACATTTACACATGCTGGTTAACATTCCTGTAAAGTTTTATGACTCTGGTTAATATACTTTTTGAGATACGCAACATACATGATTTTGGGACGGACATGCTCTGTAGGCTATATTGTTAATAATTCAAGGGCCATAACTTTGCACTAACTTGGCACAGACAAATATGAAACATCAGGTGCACATCTACACATGCTGGTCAACATTCCTGTAAAGTTTTATGACTCCGGTTATTTTCTTTTTGAGATACGCAACACACGATAATTTGGGACGGACATGCTCTGTAGGCTATATTGTTAATAAGTCAAGGGCCATAACTTTGCACTTACTGGGCACAGACAAATATGAAACATCAGGCGAACATCTACACATGCTGGTCAACATTCCTGTAAAGTTTTATGACTCCGGTTCATATACTTTTTGAGATACGCAACACACGAGAATTTCGGACGGACAGACGGACGGACGGACGCACTTCCTTACATATGGACCTTTGTTGGGTACTTTGTTCTTTATAAAATACCCAACAAGCAAACAAAATACCCAAAAAGCCACCCTTTCCCTAACCCGAATGACACTGTTTTCTACTGTTTTTAGTAAACCATAAGTACCCGTTCGTGTGCTCGGACAGACGGGCGAACAGAAGGAAAAATATATATATATTGTTTTATACACAGGCTTCTTTCATAGCAGTTTTCAGTTTTACTTTTATACTCTTGATGCTTACACCGTTCTATATTAAATATAATAACCTCTGCGGACTTTCTTCTTTTGTATCCAGTTTCAAGATATTACACATATCATGCATTAAAATGACCCCTGCTGTTTGTCAACGAATAGACGCTCCAAAATATACGTTGACAAACATCACAGGAGATTCTACTTAAGTTCAATCTCTCCATACACAGATTTTAGTTGATGGATTTCTGCATGGGGGAAATGTATTGTACACGTATGAAATGATCACATATACAAACATTCGGGTGAACAGACCCTAAATACATAGCATGCGTGAAAATGACCCCTGATGTTTGTCAACGTATAAAACTCACAAGAAATATACGTTGACAAACAGGATATTCTACTTATTTTCAATATCTCCCTACACAGGTTCTAGTTGATGGCTTTCTGCATGGGGGAAATGTATTGTAGGACGCGTACACGTATGAAATGATCACATATACATACATACTAATGAACAGACCCTAAATACATAGCATGCCTGAAAATGACCCTGATGTTTGTCTACGTATAAAACTCAACACAAATATACGTTGACAAACATCACAGGACATTTTACTTATTTTCAATATCTCCATACACAGGTTCTAGTTGATGGCTTTCTGCATGGGGGAAATGTATTGTAGGACGCGAACACGTATGAAATGATCACATATACATACATAATAATGAACAGACCCTAAATACATAGCATGCTTGAAAATGACCCCTGATGTATGTCAACGTATAAAACTCACCAAAAATATACGTTGACAAACATCACAGGACATTTTACTTATTTTCAATATCTCCATACACAGGTTCTAGTTGATGGCTTTCTGCATGGGGTAAATGTACTGTAGGACGCGTACACGTATGAAATGATCACATATACATACATACTAATGGAGAGACCCTAAATACATAGCATGCATGAAAATGACCCCTGATGTTTGTCAACGTATAAAATTCAACAAAAATATACGTTGACAAACATCACAGGACATTCTGTTTATTTTCAATACCTCCATACACAGGTTCTAGTTGATGGCTTTCTGCTTGGGGGAAATGTACAGTAGGACGCGTACACATATGAAATGATCACATATACATACATAATAATGAACAGACCCAAAATACATAGCATGCGCGAAATTCTGAATTAAATATATAGCATGCGTGAAAATGACCCCTGATGTCTGTCAACGTATAAAATTCAACAAAAATATACGATGACAAACATCACAGGACATTTTACAATCACATGTTCTAGTTGACGGCTTTCTTCATGAAACTGGATTTCTGCATGGGGGAAATGTATTGTACACGTATGAAATGATCACATATACAAACATTCTGGTGAAGAGACCCTTAATACATAGCATGCGTGAAAATGACCCCTGATGTTTGTCAACGTATAAAACTCGCAAGAAATATACGTTGACAAACAGGACATTCTACTTATTTTCAATATCTCCATACACAGGTTCTAGTTGATGGCTTTCTGCATGGGGGAAATGTACTGTAGGACGCGAACACGTATGAAATGATCACATATACATACATAATAATGAACAGACCCTAAATACATAGCATGCTTGAAAATGACCCCTGGTGTTTGTCAACGTATAAAACTCAACACAAATATACGTTGACAAACATCACAGGACATTTTACTTATTTTCAATATCTCCATACACAGGTTTTAGTTGATGGCTTTCTGCATGGGGTAAATGTACTGTAGGACGCGTACACGTATGAAATGATCACATATACATACATACTAATGGAGAGACCCTAAATACATAGCATGCATGAAAATGACCCCTGATGTTTGTCAACGTATAAAATTCAACAAAAATATACGTTGACAAACATCACAGGACATTCTGTTTATTTTCAATACCTCCATACACAGGTTCTAGTTGATGGCTTTCTGCATGGGGGAAATGTACAGTAGGACGCGTACACATATGAAATGATCACATATACATACATAATAATGAACAGACCCTAAATACATAGCATGCGCGAAATTCTGAATTAAATATATAGCATGCGTGAAAATGACCCCTGATGTCTGTCAACGTATAAAATTCAACAAAAATATACGATGACAAACATCACAGGACATTTTACAATCACATGTTCTAGTTGACGGCTTTCTTCATGAAACTGGATTTCTGCATGGGGGAAATGTATTGT
Source organism: Serripes groenlandicus (assembly GCA_031761405.1). Lineage (NCBI taxonomy): Eukaryota > Metazoa > Mollusca > Bivalvia > Cardiida > Cardiidae > Serripes > Serripes groenlandicus. The sequence continues at coordinate 694,644 of JASEVX010000079.1, read as the reverse complement.
ACACGTATGAAATGATCACATATACAAACATTCTGGTGAAGAGACCCTTAATACATAGCACGCCTGAAAATGACCCCTGATGTTTGTCAACGTATAAAACTCACCAAAAATATACGTTGACAAACATCACAGGACATTCTACTTATTTTCAATATCTCCATACACAGGTTCTAGTTGATGGATTTCTGCATGGGGTAAATGTACTGTAGGACGCGTACAATTATGAAATGATCACATATACATACATACTAATGAACAGACCCTAAATACATAGCATGCGTGACAATGACCCCTGATGTTGGTCAACGTATAAAACTCAACAAAAATATACGTTGACAAACATCACAGGACATTTTACAAACGCACGTTCTAGTTGATGGCTTTCTTCATGGGGAAAATATTTTTAGGACTTAAGATTCTACTTAAGTTCAATCTATCCATACACAGGTTGTAGTTGATGGATTTCTGTATCATACTCGTGAAAAGTGCCCAAATACATATCATGCATATGATTCTACTTCAGTTCAATCTCTCCATACACAGGTTCTAGTTGATGGCTTTCCCCGTGAGGGAAATGTACTGTAGGGCGCGTACCCGTATGCAATTATCACATATACACACATACTGGTGAACAGACCTCAAATACTTATCATGCATGAAAATGAACCCTGATATTTGTCAACATATAAACTCACCAACATATACGTTGATTGATTGATTGTGGATTAACGCCGTTTTCAACAAATGTTCAGTCATATCACGGCGACCAGTTCACATTTTCTTGCGTTTCCTGGTTTTCCCACACCATTACACCACACAACAGACTTTCCAAGCAACTGTCTGCTTTCCACATAGACTGTTAAACAGTCCATTGGTGAAATACGAATATCGCAGGTCACAGTGCCTTTTGTCAAACGTCGGCAAGAATGTTGACCGAGCTCGGATTCAAACTCACAAATCCAGGATTGACAGCCCGCGTCGCTACCGACTGAGCTACCGGGGCTCGGCAACATATACGTTAACAAACATCAAAGGAGATTCTACTTAAAGCCCCCCTGATTGGTCCAAATTTCAATCTTTCAGACGCAAGCTCGGCCAAAAGTGATCTAAAAAATGATCGATTTGATGTAGATCGATAGAGTCGGACATTATCGTTTCTGGCATCCAATCACGGAGGTGATTGTTCGTCAGCCCTCTACCACTTGAAGACACTTCTACTTTTCCTTCAATGTTCTCAATTATTTAGTTATTTTACCCTAACATAGGGAAGTTTTCCTTATTGTTGAAAATATGCTATAGAATGAATGTATTGTCTCCATTTCGCCAGCTTATTATCTCCATTTCGAGAGCATATTTTCTCCATTTCGCGAGCATATTACCTCCATTTTGCCAGCGTATTTCCTCCATTTCGCCACTCCAGCACCTCCAAGTTATCGATAGTTTATGACTTATAAAGAATACCCCTATGATATAAAAGTAAAAAACACATATTATAGCCCTTCATATATCCTAAACATTACTTGGGATCTCCATTTCGCCGACCTATAATATATATAGAAAACTCACAATGAACTTTCACTTGAAAAACATATTATATATGGGAAATATAACATATAATCTACGTTCCGCTGATGCAATATATCTCCATTTCGCCAACAATTTCTCTATTTCGCCAATCAATTTCTCCATTTCTCCTAGCTAGCAAATGCCCTTCAAGTTCATAATAGACAATAGTTTTACAACTTATTAATTGAATAAAACATAGAATATTATAAAACCTTTATTAATAAATAAAAATTAATAAAAACTAATTAGAAAGAATACTTTTAAATATTCCCATTTCGCCAATATTCAATGCGATAGAAATAATTGAAATTGCATTATCAAGATACACTTTTTATAAAAAATTAAATTAAAATAGAATTCGTAATACGTTTATCTTAGATTCTAATGAAAATAATAATAAATTTAACAATCATTCACTTCTAATATCATATTTGATCTGCATTGCGTATTTTCCTCTCCATTGCGCCTCTCCATTTCGCCCATACAAAAATAGAAAAAAAGTCAAATAACTAACAATTAGTACTTTTTATAAATCAAAGTACTGAAAGTACTGAAGGTAGAATTGCGATCGTTTAAGAAGAGATACAGAAGTGCATATATGAATATTTATTTTAAATAAATCCCCACCATGGCAGACAAGAAATGATGCATCAGGCCAGAATGAAATGGTTCCAAGATCATCATTTCTTGTTGGGCTAGTGAAAGTTAATTGACCCCTACTTCGAAAATATCATTCGGTTCGGAATGTTTTAAAATCATTATCCCTGTATCGTAGAAGAATAGGACTAAAAAGAAAATCTCGAAAATGGGAATAAACTTTGATAAACATTTCACACACATATATACATATTTAGTTTTTACATTTTGAAAAACAGTTAACAACAATAAAATACATACATTTTAAATGAGATAATTATACAAGTGACTTCATTCTTTTATATAGAAAAATGCATAATTTGGATAATGTTTACTGGTTATTGCTTGTTAAGAGTTCGATGAATTTAGGAATGTTTGGTCTAGACCAATAATATTTTTTTATATATATTTGTCTTAGATCATTGTTTAACCCTTTCCCCCATACAACAAATCTGCAGCAGACGACTTTGAAAACATTGTGACAAAAACCTGAAAAATTTCAATAAAAGATAACTTAATTGTTAACTAAAGTTTAAAACATGGTGGCCAAAGGAGAAACTGCTCATCATGAGCAATTTGATCTTTGGCCACAATGTTTTCAAAAGTCGTCTGCTGCTTTTTCGTCGAAATGTGTCTGCATGTGGAAAAGAGTTAATGGACATTCAAGTAAAAAATGAAATTTGTCTTCTATTGTGTTACATAATTTGCATTTACGGTCTGATATAGGAGTCTTAACAATTCAATTCAATTCAATATATTTTATTGGCATATAACAAATACATGTTGTCGCCAAAATTTACAATACCTTTGGCGGTTTATATTACAATACATATTTATTACAATTTTACATAAGAGAAAACAGAGACATATAAACACATGTGTTTATATGTCTCTGGAGAAAAGCATGATAAAATTAAGTTTCACCATCTCTTTTAAGATTCGCTAAGTAAATATAATTGGACAATTTGCATAACATAGATCTTTGCTCTGATTTCATTAACATTTGAAATTTATTTATATTTGGCCAGTTAACAGGTTGTTTCCCTCTTCCAGTTTCAATTTCCAGTTGGTGACTTGAAAGTCTAAATTTTGTTAATACAAATCTATATTTCTTTATTTTTATGTTGACTAAATACATCTTAAAATCAAAGGATTTGATTAGAATATATGTTTTAGTTTTAGAGGTTTGACTTAGATCGGCATCCCAGTTTTGGATAAAAAATATATTTTACCCTTTGTTTAAATATTTTTATGAAAGCGTTAATGTTTTCGACACCTTGATTCATCCATACATAACTAAAACCAAAACTATTCATTATCAATAAAAAATGTTTAGAAAACTTTGCAGCTGACCAATTGTCAAAATACCTAATTTCTTCTTTTTTAAATTGAATATATAAATTCAACACTCAACACATCTTGACACCACGTTTTTGAAAACATTGCATCAAAAGGGAAAGGGTTAACAAAAGACATGACATTAATGTTACTTACACTGCCTTTGTTATTCTTCAGAATTCCATTACAGAGTAGAGACTTTGAATTCTCGATTTCACTGTGTCTCTGAAAATATAAAAAAATAATGGTTATACATGTACAAATTCCTAAAACCTTTTCCCACTTGTACATTTTGGCGCATCTGTATTCATCACTTTTAAAAAAAACAATGTGTCAAAAGGAGAAATTGCTTATGATGAAATATTTTTCATATTGTCACAATGTTTTCAACTTTTTTAATTATTCTTCCTTCATTAAGAGATTTAATGTTTTTGACTAAATGTTTTCAAAGTCGTCTGCTGCATATTTGTTGAATGAAGGGAAGGGTGAACCCTTTATTGGTCATGCTTGTTTGTGAAACTCAGTCATTCACATCAGCTGTTTCATGGCACTATTCCACATAGACCACACATCCAACAAATTGATAAATTTTAGGATTCGTAGTTAAATCTTAATCAGTTCGTGAAGTTCTAACTAATTTGTATATATTCGTAGTCAGTTCTTGCAATTCTTGTGCAATCAGGAATTCGTGGCAAAAGTTTTGAGCTGTTCAAAACTTTGGCCATGAACTCCCGATTCCAAAAAATCGTAGTTAATTCGTAACAAATTCGTAGTGCATTCTTATGCATTCGTAGGTATTCTTAACTCATTCGGGGATTCGTGAAATCCTGGCTTGACAAGAGTTATGTTCATTTTGATGGAAAAAGTCTGATTAAAATGCAGGAAATTGCAAATTCAATTTCTGGCTGGACTACACAAAAAGCTTTAACCCTTTGCCAAAAAGGCTTATTTTGAAGCCTCTGTCGCAGATGACTTAAGAATACATTGTGACAAAAGTAGAAATTCCTGATAATGAGCAATTTCTCCCTTTGCCACAATGTATTTAACTCATTTCAACAGAGATTTTCCATAGTATTGCCAAGATGATTTCAAAGGGTTAATGAAAATAGCAATGGAGGTCTTCCAAGGAAATAGATGTTATTGGGACAGTAGTTTAAAAAGTGGATAAACTTGAGAATGAGTAGTAGTGGTCAATTGCCCGGAAATTGTAATAATGTTCTTGGCATTAATCAAATTAGATTGAAATGTAAATATAGCTACATAATCAATACATTTTGGAGGCGCATAATGTCACCTACCAATAACAGGTTCACATACTAGTATTCAATTAAGTCAAAAGCATGATAGACTGACAAATATGATCTTTTAACTTCCAGCATGCAGACCCATTTTGAAAACATTGTGGCAAATGAAGAAATTGCTTATTATGGGCAATTAATACTTTTGCCATGTTTCAATTATATTCAAAAGTTTTACATTTCATTTGTAAAGATTTGACATATTTTTTTTCTAGATAGTTACTAAGTTGTCTGCTGTAGATTTTGATGTATGTGGGAAAAGGGTAAACTTTAACCCTTTTCCTCATATAGGCGCTTTTTGCGACCTCTGCAGCAGACAGCTTTTTTGAAAACATATTGACAAAAGAAATCAAAGCGCCAATGGCACTGTAGTGGCGATCGTATGGAAAATCCTGCAAAGTAACAAGCAGTATATCGGTGTAGGGCTTGCGATGACTCTGGTGCGGGTATATTTGAGAATGTATCAACCCTGCATCTTTTGACAGTAGAATAATGTTAGTTTGCCAGAATGTTGTCTTGGTGATTATTTAGTTACGTTCTGAAATTGGTCATGATGTGTTCAAAATTAGGCCATTCCAAAGTTATGAAAAATCTAGTTGGTATTCGATAGACTACCGTTTTAGCTCATTAGAATGACTATTTGTAATCTAAATTGTTTGGGTAATCACATGTTTATCACCAGGTCGTTAGGCCATATTAAGATAAAATATATTTTACACTTTAGAAATGACTAAAGAAAGGAGAGAAAACAGTATCCATTAGTTTGGTGTTTGTTTCAATTATGTCCGATATTAAACAGGTCTGTTCAATTTAGTCCCTTCACATTGCATGATTGAGGGTTGTCACAGTGTATTTATATGTCTCTGAGGTTGTTAAACTGCTTCGAATAATGTGAGTGCAAAAACAAACACAAAACATGCTCCAAAAGCACAATTTCACTATTTGCCAAACTGTTTAATTTATGAAAATATAGGCATATATTATAATGCTAGATCTTCAAACTCAATTAGGCTACACTGTCAGCATTGATTGCTAATTGACTCTAGAACGTGCAGACGTGTATACATAACGTGTGTACACACTGCCATCGTGTGTCCTTTAAACCTTTGTAAACCAGTCTTATTATCTAGACGCTTTCATATATTTAAACAAGTACAAAATAAAGCGTTTATAATATTGAGATTTACAAGCTTTTCTGGTTTTTGGTCTCGCGAGCTATTTATAGAACCTTTTGGAATTTCCAGATTTGAGTATCACCAGAGTTGTCGTTATTTGCAAGGCAGAACGCGCAATGATATTTATTATCTGCCAAATCATGACGAAGATAATCAGAGTACAACCAACTCCTGCCGAATCAGGTTAAAGGTCAAAAGGTTACGGTTGACTACAGTAAAAATAAAACGAGGCACAGGAGTATCATGATACTCTGCATAGCGTACCCAAGACGCCCGATGATATTTATTATCTGCCCAAACATGAAGAAAGATAATATGTAAATAGTTTAACTCTATTTAGATATTTTCTCGATAAATCTCAAATATTAGTACCAATCCGGTATCAAAGTAGCACTAACATTATCATTATTAATCGTGTGCCTGCATCACTGATGGAACTATATATATATATGGCGGTTTAACGGAAGTGAGTAAATTGCCTTTGCAGAAATATCCAACCGATTGTTCAAATACGACTATATAATTTTTTTTTCGTTGTTGTTGTTTTGGTAGCACTGTGGCGATTGTCAACCAATCGCCACAAAAATTGCTCAAAACGAGCAATTTCTCCTTTTGCCACAATGTTTAACACTTGTAGTCATAGGTTATCCATTCAATTATAGAGATTTTCTATTTTTTGATAAAATATGTTCAAAGTCGTCTGCTGCAGAATTGTCGTATGAGGGAAAGGGTTAACCTTTGACCCAATACAACAACACTACAACAAACGACGTTTAACATGTCTACACTAAAGTACCGAACATCTCTGCAAATGAATGTATAATAATTGATTATAAATTTGAAAACATTGTGGCATAAGGAGAAATTGCCCATTATCTAAAAGCATGAAAAAGTCTTTGTAGGAGAGAAAGGATTAAACTCTATTTTACCTGTTCATCATAGAGATATGTGATTCGGGATCTAAAGTAGATACATTTAGCTTAGTGTTTGTAGGAGAGAAAGGATTAATTATAAACTTTTTGCGCAGGAAGAGGAATTCAAAACAGGAACTATTCAGGAGCTTTTGTGGAACGTTGAGTGAATTTCGGATCGATATCGATCGGACCCCTTTTAGGAGTGGTCACTCCTGCAAATTCCCGATATATGTATGTGTGTGTATTTGTATGTCTGTCTGTCTATGTATGTCTATCATCATGTATGTCTATCATCGTGTCTCTATCATTATGTATGTCTACCACTATGTATATTTCTGAATTTATGTATATCTGAGTGTATGTATATCTGTATTTATGTCTATATGTTTATGTTTATATGTATATCCGTCTTTCTCTCCGTCTAGCTGTTGGTGTAATTATTAATCTGTCAGTATGTCTGAATGCATGTATATACGCGTGTTTGTCAATCTGTATGCATATCTGTCTATGCCTTTGTATTTATATCTGTCTGTCTATATATTTGTATGTCTATCTGTCTATGTATGTCTATCATCATGTATGTCAATAATCGTGTCTCTATCATTATGTATGTCTGTTTTACACAGAGAGTTACATTTTATGTTGATATTTATAACAATATCTGTGAGTCTCAATCTGTATTCCGGGCAGGATATTCCACTATAGACAATGCATTCGTTTTATACTCGGTTATAAGCAAATATCTCAACACTAAAGGTAAAACGGTCTATGTAGCCTTTATTGACTTTCAAAAGGCGTTTGATTCGGTTGATCGTCAAATACTGTTTGAAATTTTACATTCACGCGGTGTAAGAGGTCATTTATTCAATGCTATTATTTCCATTTATTCATCTGTGAAGGCCCGTGTTAGATCATCCGTGCATTGTTATACAGATACCTTGTCTTGCCCGATTGGACTTCGACAAGGATGTAGTTTAAGCCCTATTTTATTTTGTTTGTTTATAAATGAACTTTACTCGTTACTTCATGATAGCAATATACGGGGAATCCAGCTGTTCCCAGACCTGATGGTAATTTTTATGTTAATGTTTGCAGATGACATAGCACTTATCGCCGACACAATAATTGGTTTGCAAAAACAGCTAAACATTTTACAGGATTTTTGTAGCAATAATAAAATGACTGTCAATATAGATAAAACCAAAATACTTGTGTTTAAAAGGGGAGGAAATCTTGCTTCTAGAGAAAAAATGGAAATTTAATGGTTCTCAAATTGAAACTGTAAATGGATTTACCTATGTCGGCATCTATTTTACAAACAGGTTGTCATTCTCTAAAATGGCTGAAGCAGTTGCAGCTAAGGCTAAGAAAATCTCTTTTACATATTCTAAATTCACTTAGTAATTTAGGTTGTCTCCCATGCAAAACATTCTACAAAGTATTTGATGCCAAGGTTTCCTCTGTCTTACTGTATGGTTCCGAAATTTGGGGTTTAGAGACATTTAGCAGTATTGAGAGTATTCAAATTCTTGCGTGTAAACGCTTTTTGAATGTGTCACCAAAAGCATGTAATGATGCTATTTTAGGAGATCTAGGTAGACTTCCAATGCATATATATTCTTCAAAACGCTGAATAAAATACTGGATACGTTTACTCAGTATGCCAAGACATAGATATATTCGGCTATGTTATGAAATGTTAATGCATTACGACAATATTGGACACATAAATTGGGTAACAAATATTAGGAAAAGTTTGAATTCTAACGGGTTTGGTTATGTATGGGCCAGTCAGTCAGTTGATAATACTAAGATCTTTTTACAATTGTATACGCAACGACTGACTGATCAGTACAGGCAGACCTGGGTAGCGAAGTGTAATGTCAGTAGGAAATGATTTCATTATCACCAATTTAAAAGGGAATTTTCATTAGAACCATATGTCTTAAACATAGATATAAAGAAATTTCGCTCTTCTCTAGCTTCCTTTCGCAGTAGTTGTCATTGTTTAATGATAGAGGAAGGAAGATACAAAGATATACCAAAAGAATTCCGTACATGTTTATATTGTGAAACTGCTATTGATGCACATAATGTTTTCGAAAAACCTAGTATTCATAAATTCTACAATCTAATGTCTTCGCAAAATGTTATTTTGATAAGAAATTTAGCTATGTATATCTATAATGCTTTTAAAATAAGAAGAACATATCTTGATTCTTTTGAATAATAGTTGTGTTACAATGTTGCAATGTATAATAGTTGGTTCTCCTTGAAGGACTTGTAACTCAAGCTGCTATAAAACGGGTCTATGTGTTCTCTTTAGAAAGGTGATGATATATCTCATACAAAGTCTATTTCTTCAGTTAAGCATTTCTAGTCAATCTAAAAGTCGTATTATTGTTCTAACATTAGCCATAGCCTTTAACTCTTAGAATTATTTCATGTAATGGATATCCGAGTTTTTGTATTATTTGTCTGTATTACTATGATGTAAATACTGTTCTCACTTCTAATGCTATGTAATTATGCTGTATCATGTGTATGGGCCGGTGGCCTAAAATATCACATTAAAATAAAAATAAAACTAAATAAACATAAACTCTATCAAAGACAAAATCATATGTAACATAATATCTCCTACGTGCCACAAACGGCATAGCATATATACGTGAACAATTATCTCACACTGTATATAATGAAGGAGACATAAGATGCAATTTTTTGAAAATGAAAATATATATTCTTAGATAAATGACATACAAATTAAATTAGAAAAAAAGAATAGCAAGATTTCACGCCTATCATATGACTCGAACCAATGACTCTGATTTTTGAAATTCTTAGTTCTTACCAACCAAGCTATCAGGTCGGTTATGTTTTAACCACGCACTTTAACATATTCATAGGTCGAATAATCACACACATGTAGGTAACGGTTGATCAGCCGAATTATAACGAAGACAGGCAGAGATTAATGAGTGACGTGGGAAATATATTTACTAGTTTATTTTCAGTTTTAAATAAAATATAGAAAATCAGATTGCAAAGACTTATAAACACTTATGATACTGTACCTTTTTGAGTCTCAGATATCATTAAACATAGATTATTAAATTATTGACCTGTTTCGGAATTTTGAGTACAAATATATATTATGGTGGACATATATATATGAACCCAAATAGCTCAGTCGGTCGAACCGCTGGTTTGTCAATCTAGGGTTTGGGGGTTCGAACCCCAGACTGGTCAACATTTCGTAATGTGATACATATGTAATGTGACAATTATAATTATGATATGATATGTGTAGCTGTGCTGTGAAGACCGAGGGTCTGTGGGTGAGTGTCTGTGGGTGAGTGTCTGTGGGTGAGTGTCGGTAGGTGAGTGTTGGTGGTTGAGTGTCGGTGGATGAGTGTCGGTGGGTGAGTGTAGGTGGGTGAGTGTCAGTGGGTGGGTGTTGGTAGGTGAGTGTTGGTGGTTGAGTGTCGGTGGATGAGTGTCGGTGGGTGAGTGTAGGTGGGTGAGTGTCAGTGGGTGGGTGTTGGTGGGTGAGTGTCAGTGGGTGGGTGTTGGTGGATGAGTGTTGGTGGGTGAGTGTTGGTGGGTGAGTGTCAGTGGGTGAGTGTCAGTGGGTGAGTGTCAGTGGTTGAGTGTCGGTGGGTGAGTGTCGGTGGTTGAGTGTCGGTGGATGAGTGTCGGTGGATGAGTGTTTGTGGGTGAGTGTCAGTGGGTGGGTGTTGGTGGGTGAGTGTCAGTGGGTGAGTGTCGGTGGGTGAGTGTTGGTGGGTGAGTGTTGGTGCGTGAGTTTCAGTGGGGTGAGTCTTTGGGTGTGTGGTTGAGTGTTGGGGGTATGGTAAGATAAAAGTCAGTGTGACTTATGTGCGGGTAGGTTGGTGAGAGGGGGAGAGACTGATGTTAGTCGCAGTCAATTCAGAGGCCTATTGCTTCAATACGTAATTTTATTTTCACTCGCTTTTCAACAATTCTACGTAAATTTTTCCTAAATATTTTCCAAGTTAAAGTCAATACTAGAACAATAATTCCATTTTTAAAAATAATTGTTTACTTAGACATTTTCTACTAAAATATGTTAAACGACAAGTAGTGCTTATTTACCAAGGTGAACTCTGTGACTTAGGTGACACATAACACTAGCTTTCGGAATATTCGGATTTTGGCCATGGTCAAAAATAGAAATAATGACAAATAGTAAGTTTTAGGTACATTTTTGGGTAAATGGTTGATTTTGATGTTTATAAATGTGAAAATTAAGCTCTAAGCATGGGATTTAATTTTTCAGTTGAACCCACTTCTCCTTCCAGTTTGAAAACACTGGTTGCAGAGCTAGGCGTGAATTTAGAGGTAAATTGAATACCAGCTTTCGCGTCCAAAATTGCTTGAAAAGGAGCTGAAAACGTGGTATTTCTGACTGCAGGAAAACCCTTTTTTTCGAACCAGTATGGATATTATGAGACATAATGAGAGAATAAAAGTTGGGGTGTCGCAAGAAACAGAAAATCAGCTTTCAACTGTGTTATGCACTTTAATGGTTACATACAAGACAAGAGATGAACTTGATTTTAGGTTGAGAATTTCCTATATGCAGACATAGGAGGCATTTGAAGCGAACACTCTTTGAAGTGAGAAGAGAGAGAAAATAGAGAGAGAGAGTAAGATCACACACACACACACACACACACACACACACACACACACACACACACACACACACACACAACACTTATATAGACAGACAGACAGACAGACAGACAGACAGACTGACAGACAGACAAACAGACAGACATATAGGCAGGGAGGCAGACAGACAGACATACAGACAAACAACCAGGCATTCATGCAGGGGGGGGGGGGGGGGGGGCAAAAAGACAGACAGTTAGGCAGACAGACAGACATGTCTTATATGTAATATATACTTAGAAGTTTAATTATTGCAATAGTGTTACTACACTGTCTGATCTACACGATTTGCAATTCCATAAGAGACCGACTTAGTTTACATGAATTCAGATTGGCATACATTCAGAGAGACATGAATACATACAGATATATACACTGAAAAGCATACATGATGATACATACATAGACAGATAGACATACACATACATAGACAGATAGAGATACACATACATATAAAGATAGACATATCAACACATAGGCAGATTGACAGTTACACCAACAGATAACCGGAGAGATAGACGGACATACATATATATATATATATATATATATATAAATAAACATAAAACATAAATACATATAGACATACACTCAGATAGACATAAATTCAGACAGACAAACTTTAGAGACACATGCATGAACTTAGATATACATAAACAGCGATATACATACATAGTTATAGACATACATAATGATAGAGACACGATTATTGACATACATGATGATAGACATACATAGACAGATAGACATACACATATATAGACAGACAGATATAAATACAAAGGCATAGACAGATATGCATACAGATTGACAAACACGCGTATATACATGCATACAGACATACTGGCAGATTAATAATTACACCAACAGCTAGACGGAGAGAAAGACGGATATACATATATACATAAACATATAGACATAAATACAGATATACATACACTCAGATAGACAACAATTCAGAAATATACATAGTGGTAGACATACATAATGATAGATACACGATGAATGACATACATTATGATAGACATACATAGACAGATAGACATACAAATACACAGACACACATATATACATACAACGGCATAGACAGATAAACATACAGATTGACATACACGCGTATATACACGCATACAGACATACAGGCAGGTTAACAGTTAAACAAACAGCTAGACGGAGAGATAAACGGACATACATATACACATAAACAGAAAGACATAACTACAGATAGACATACACTCAGATAGGCATAAATTCAGAAAGTTATTAAATCAGAAACACATTAATAAATGTACATACATAGTGATATACATGCATAATGATAGAGACACGATGACAGATATACATGATGATATACATACATAGACAGATATGCAAACAAATACATAAACAGACAGATAAACATACAAATACATAGACAGATAAACATACAGATTGACATACACGCGTATATACATGCGTACAGACATGCATGCAGATTGACAGTTACACCAACAGATAGAAGAGAAGATATACAAGAATACATATATACATACGCATAAAGAAATAAATCCAGATAGACATACACTCAGATAGACATAAATTCAGATAGGATGTATAGACAGATAAACATACAGATTGACATACACGCGTATATACATGCATACATACATGAATGCATATTGACAGTTACACCAACAGATAGAAAGGCATACATATATACATACACATTAAGATCGACATAAATACAGATAGACATACACTCAGATAGACATCAATTCAGATAGGCATAACTTCGAGACACATAAATAAATGCAGATAGACATACATAATGATAGAGAAACGATGATAGACATACATGATGATAGACATACATAGACAGATAGACATAAAATACATAGACATACATATATACATACACAGGCATAGACAGATAAACATACAGATTGACATACACGCGTATATACATGCGTACAGGCATGCATGCAGATTGACAGTTACACCAACAGATAGAAGAGAAGATATACAAGCATACATTTATACATACACATACAGAAATAAATACAGATAGACATACACTCAGATAGACATAAATTCAGATAGAATGTATAGACAGATAAACATACATATTGACATACACGCGTATATACATGCATACAGACATACAGGCAGATTGACAGTTACACCAACATATAGATAGACAGGCATACATATATACATATATATAACTGAAACATTGTTGAAAACAACGTTGAACACGGCTCCTTGGTAAGTTCAATTGCCCTCTGCCCACGACCTCGTTATATGACAATAATGAATGATATTTGAAGGGAACCAGAATTAAATTGACATATTATGTGTAATTTCGTTACACCCAGAATATTATATAATCATATATTATTATAAATTTTAATAAAATAAAAAGGCACAATGAGAAAATGATGAGCAGTTTCTCCCTTTGCTACACTGTTTTCAGTTTTATTAAATAATTGTTATTTCATTATAGATAGTTTCCAAAGTCTTCAGCTTCATCTTCGTGTCGCAGGGGGCATTAATATGATAGAAGGGGTGTCTGAAATTGTCGGTAAGATTTCCTGCTATTTAATGTACGACAGGATCAACTGTATAAGGATAAATCGATCGGTACAGTTATCACTAGTTCGTTTGTTTATGCCGCTCTCAACATCTTTTCGTTTATATATGAGAGGTGGTTTCAAACCCAAAACCCCCGGATTGATAGCCTCCACCGTTACCGACTGAGCTATCTAGGATCTGTATGCATCATAAGGTAATTAATAAACATAAACTCTATCAAAGACAAAATGATATGTAACATAATATCTCCTACGTGCCACAAACGGCATAGAATATATACGTGAACAATTACCTCACACTGTATGAAATGAAGGAGACATAAGATGCAATTTTTTGAAAAGAAAAATATATATTCTTATATAAATGACATACAAATTAAATTTAGGAAAAAAGAATAGCAATATTTCACGCCTATCATATGACTCGAACCAATGACATGTGCACTCTGATTTTTGAAATTCTTAGTTCTTACCAACCAAACTATCAGGTCGGTTATGTTTTAACCACACACTTTAACATATTCATAGGTCGAATAAGCACACACATGTAGGTAACGGTTGATCAGCCGAATTATAACGAAGACAGGCAGAGATTAATGAGTGACGTGGGAAATATATTTACTAGTATATTTTCAGTTTTAAATAAAATATAGAAAATCAGATTGCAAAGACTTATAAACACTTATGATACTGTACCTTTTTGAGTCTCAGATATCATTAAACATAGATTATTAAATTATTGACCTGTTTCGGAATTTTGAGTACAAATATATATTATGGTGGACTATAATATATGAACCCAAATAGCTCAGTCGGTCGAACCGCTGGTTTGTCAATCTAGGGTTTGGGGGTTCGAACCCCAGACTGGTCAACATTTCGTAATGTGATACATATGTAATGTGACAATGATGTTGATGTGACTATGTAATAATAATATGTGTGGGTGTAGCTGTGCTGTGACTTGGTTTGATGTGAATGTGATATGAATGTGATATGATGTGTGTGATGTGACAATGATGTTGATGTGACTATGTTAATATATGATATGTGTGGGTGTAGCTGTGCTGTGAAGACCGAGGGTCTGTGTGTGTTGGTTAGTGGGTGAGTGTTGGTGGGTGAGTGTCGGTGGGTGAGTGTCAGTGGGTGAGTGTCGGTGGGTGAGTGTTGGTGGTTGAGTGTCGGTGGGTGAGTGTCGGTGGGTGAGTGTCGGTGGATGAGTGTCGGTGGATGAGTGTTGGTGGGTGAGTGTTGGTGCATGAGTTTCAGTGGGGTGAGTGTGTGGGTGTGTGGTTGAGTGTTGGGGGGTATGGTAAGATGAGTCAGTGTGACTTTGCGGGTAGGTTGGTGAGAGGGGGGAGAGACTGATGTTAGTCGCAGTCAATTCAGAGGCCTATTGCTTCAATACGTATTTTTATTTTCACTCGCTTTTCAACAATTCTACGTAAACATGTAGAGAATGTTGCAGTTTCCTAAATATTTTCCAAGTTAAAGTCAATACTAGAACAATAATTCCATTTTTAAAAATAATTGTTTTACTTAGATATTTTCTACTAAAATATGTTAAACGACAAGTAGTGCTAATTTACCAAGGTGAACTCTGGACACATAACACTAGCTTTCGGAATATTCGGATTTTGGCCATGGTCAAACATAGAAATAATGACAATTAGTAAGTTTTAGGTACATTTTTGGGTAAATGGTTGATTTTGATGTGAAAATTAAGCTCTAAGCATGGGCTTTAATTTTTCAGTTGAACCCACTTCTCCTTCCGGTTTGAAAACACTGGTTGCAGAGCTAGGCGTGAATTTAGAGGTAAATTTGAATACCAGCTTTCGCGTCCAAAATTGCTTAAAAAGGAGCTGGAAACGTGGTATTTCTGACTGCAGGAAAACCCTTTTTTTCGAACCAGTATGGATATTATGAGACATAATGAGAGAAAAAAAGTTGGGGTGTCGCAAGAAACAGAAAATCAGCTTTCAACTGTGTTATGCACTTTAATGGTTACATCAGGGACAATATATTACATGTAATATAGTGTCCCTGGTTACATACAAGACAAGAGATGAACTTGATTTTAGGTTGAGAATTTCCTATATGCAGACATATGAGGCATTTGAAGCGAACACTCTTTGAAGAGAGAAGAGAGAGAAAAGAGAGAGAAAAAAGAGAGAGACACACACACACACACACACATACAGACAGACAGCCGGAAAGGCAAAAACTACAACATGTAAAATATTTCAAAGACATGTTCACTAATGCAATTAGACTATAATGTAACATCCTTACTCTTTCTGGTTCCGGTACATACATCATGCCTAGATGAAAGTTCTTTCAATGAAGGACCTCCATTACTTGAGCTTAGTGTGAGTATTCATAAAAACGTTTTCATTAGATATATTTTTAACCAGGATAAAATAAATATTTTATCGACGTTTAATGCAAACAGTAGAAATCGCATTAGTGTTGTGTAGATAAATGATTACATGCAGTACACACTTCAACGTATTTCGTTACTGGCACAAAACATATATGACTCTTGAAAACCACGAAGCAGATTCATAGCAACTCGGATATATTATCAATATTGATATTATCATCAAATATAACAACTAATTCTACTGTAAATAAATAGCGATCATTCACGACGTCTTTTCTAATATTGCTTTTGTGTTCATTGAGATTATATTTTGAAGTTTGTTCCTTGTTTAAATTTGAAAATATTTATACTTTCATTTCAGGCTGGCATCATCGTATAAACAGCAAGGCTGGTATGTGTGGACTAGGGTTTTACCGTATAGTAGCTGAATTGGGACTGTTATATGGACAAAGAAATGTCAACGGCAGCGTTTCTGCGAGGTTGTTGCTCCCTGTATGGTGTTCGTTCAACTGTACAGGGGCCTGAGATGATTTAGTTAAAACATTTAAAAGAACATTATGAGTTAAATTAATTCGACTCTATTCCCCACAATTATTTCAAAATTCAATGCTTTCTATTCATATATTCATTTGTGTTCGAAAAAGTGAAAAAATAAATAACATCAAAATAATATTTCTATGTATTCTATCAAACTTATTTTTCTTAATTAAACAATGTGTGATTTAAATTCAATTGTTATGTGATATTTACCTTGGTTTACCTTGGTTTCGAGACCAATGTAGGCTTCCTATATATTGATGTATTCTATCAAAATTATTATTCTTAATTAAACAATGATAACCGTGTATTCCTTTTCTTTTTCATTTCCCTTTTCACTCAATTATCATGACAAATGGTAAAATTACGACGAACATACGATCCTTTAAAATTGGTCAATATAATACCGAATTTCTTTGATAAAGTTATCAATCACTGCACTATAAAATGCAGAAAATGCCGAGTTGAACTGGCCAAGTTAACCCAAGGTCGAGTTGAACCGTGACCGTCAAAACTGAGGTTAAACAGCTATCGCAGAAAAAAAGCAATAAGAGAACCGTTCACCAAAATATGCCTGGAGCGAATGCTCTTTGATAGCGAACATTCTCGGTACGGTCGGTGCTAGTTAGTGATAACTTCCGGCGTCATCGTATCCAAGAAAAATAAGGACAATAATTATAAACATCACAAGGATTTTATACGGTCAAAATTACAGATGATGCAAACGATATGAAACTGAGAATCTGAGAATCAATATTTGACATACTTATGGTAAACATTTTCCTTCAGAATGTTAACTGATCAATATATACCTTAACCTACACAGTAACCGACCAATGCTAGTATTCGGACGTCTGAATAGTACGGTGTTTGATAGTGACCGTGTGAAAGTGTGTTTTTAACAATGCTATAAGTAAGCAGGAATCATAATTGCTTAATATGAGTATAGATGTTACCTATTTCTTGTAAACATTAATACGAGTACATTATAATCATTATCAGGTTAACCCTTTCCCTCATATGACCATTCTGCAGCAGACGACTTTTGAACATATTTTGTCAAAAAATGAAAATCTCTATAATTGAATGGATAGCCTATGGCTAAAAGTGGAAAACATTGTGGCAAAAGGAGAAATTGTTTTGAGCATTTTCTTTATTTTTTACTATGTTTTCAAAAAGCCGTCTGCTGCAGAGGGGTCAGAAAGCGTCTATATGAGGGAAAGGGTTAAGCAAATATTTAACTTTAAAATATGGCCAACATTTTAAATCCATGAAATTATGATGACATGTACACAAAATAATCAACTTGCCCTTCATAAAGTACTTCCAATGAAATGATTCCATAATTTACGGAACTACATTTGTGACGAGTCAAACTATCCGTTCCTATCAATCATTTCTGTGGTTTCCTTTTGGTTATTTATTCATCATTTGCGTTATGCTAATATAATGACGTCATATTATAACGTCATTTTACAGGAATTTGGATTTGTAACTTCCGGAAAGTCAGAAAACTCTTATCAGTATTTATTGAAACTCATTTTAAAAATAGACGACAAGTGTTATTAAATGCAAATTATCACACATAAAATTACTTGTGCTCGTACCTTTATCGAGTATGTATTATCATATTTAATTATTTCCTCTAGAAGTTTTTTTTGTTTCGATATTTTCTTTTCAACTAATTAAAGCGTAGAAGAATCGTGACTGCATCGAAAAAATCCACTCTGTACACCATTTTTGGAAAGACGGTATAACAAAGTATAGCAAAGTTCAAACACATTACCTATTGACGGGAAACATCGATTTGTTTATCCGTTTTATTTCCATTAAGGGCTTGTCTCTTTTTCCCAAAGACAACCACAGGACTAGATAAGGGGGAGTGAACTGGTCTATGCCCTACACTATCCAGGACCTCTTATGAGTTCATTCTTTTGAGTACCCAAGTTTGTGTGTCAGACAAAGTTCTTAAAACATGAGAAATGCCCCTTATCTAAGACCTTGGACAATGTCAACGATATAAGTTTGCAATATGCAAGATCAGTTGAGAAACGTATTTAGTTTGAAGTACAGCCGTGATAACATCGTGGCAAATATATGAAAGTTACTGTTAAGTATAATAATTGAATAAAGTTGAAAACATTGCAGAAAAATAAAAAATTGTATGAGCAATTTCTCCCTTTGCCACAATGTTTTCATTAGTCTGCATAGGCTTCAGAAAGTGTCTATATGTGGGAAAGGGTTAAATGAAAGTAACATTACTGAAAATTTTTGATAAATTTGCCGCAAAGTTTTTAACATGTGTCTGCAATTATGTAGAGAGGCTTCCATAATGTCAGTGATTTTATTTTTTAGTGTTTTTATATTAACTTTATTTATTAATCTTTAACCCTTTCCCTCATACTACAATTCTGCAGCAGATGACTGGACATATTTTGTTAAAAAATAGAAAATGTCTATAATTAAATGGACAACCTATGACTATAAGTGGAAAACATTGTGGCAAAAGGAGAAATTGCTCGTATTGAGCAATTTCTTCTTTTGTCACTATGTTTTGAAAAAGCCTTCTGCTGCAGAGGCGTCAGAAAGCATCCATATGAGGGAAAGGGTTAATACAGGCATTTCTCAGATACGTACTGAGATCTTTATCAAGATGTTTTTTGTAGTCATCGTCTCCAGTTTTGTTGTAAATGGGATGTGGGAAAGGGTTAAGCATTAAGCATTAATTATGCTTAAGTGTGTAAATCAAAACCTTAAATAGGGGATAGACTACAAAGTGCAAGTTTGGTACTTTTTTTATACTCCTGTATTACAGGAACACTTACTGGGGACAGATGGGCAGCGTCCACTTGTTGTCTGCTCTCTAAGTCAAACAGTTTTTATATGATCTTCAACCCTTTCCCTCATACGACAATTCTGCAGCAGATGACTTTGAACATATTTTGTCAATAAAATGGAAAATCTCTATAATTTAATGGATAACCTATGACTAAAAGTGGTATTTTAAAAAGGTTTCAAAAGGAGAAATTGTTTGTTTTGAGCAATTTCTTCTTTTGTCACTATCTTTTCAAAAAAGCTGTCTGCTGCAGAGGTGTCAGAAAGCGTCTATATGAGGGAAAGGGTTAACAAACTTGTTGAACATGTTTGAGGGCATAATGTCTAGGACCTTGCTTTGGCCCTTGAAATGTCCCAAAATGGCCAAATAGGCAAATATCTGCTATTTAACTTCAACAGTTCACATCCAATCTTCATGGAACTTGCTGTTAAGCATGTTTATGAACATAAAACTCAGTTACAATAAAACTATCATAAAAGACTGGCCAGATCATTTTTGACATTCCAGAGTTATGCCTCCCAGTCCCTGACGGGCGTATTCTTTGACAGTTTGTTAGTCTTGATACCTGCTATACTATAATTTGAGTCGCTTGCTTTGAAAACTGCAAACATCTTAGAAATAAATTGTGACATTTGGAAAACTGGATGAATACCATGTTTGTGGAAAAAGGAGAATTGTTGTTCAGAGCAATTTTTTTTTTCTTCCTCATTATTTTCAAATTCAAATATCCTCAAATGTTGTCTGTATCAGATGAAGGGATTGCATTGTCAAGTCAGAACATTTTTCAATCTATTTAATCCATGAAATTTCAGAATTAAAGTTTCGCTGTTGTTTGAATAATAGATGAAAATAGAGGAGACTTCATAGGAAGGCAGTTGTACTTGGTGAACTGTGTTTTATTAATGGCCCATGGACATGAAACCGCAATTATCCAGCTCTCAAAAACAGTATACAGAGTTCTTAATTCTTTATTTGCCATTCAAACCTATGTTGTGGGTACTCAAAAGTTCTTTTGAGTACCCACAACATAGGATTTGATTTGATATTAACCCTTTCGAACATACAACCCAATCTGAAGCAGACAACTTTGAAATCATCTGGGAAAACATACGGAAAATTAAAATATAATTAGATAATTACTGAATAGGGTTGAATATATTGATGGGAGAAATACTTTATATGCGAGGCCCTCAATGTTTTCAAAAGTCTACTGTCGCAGATGGGTATTAAAGATCAGTCTGCAAGTTGGTTAAGAGAGATATTGAGACAAACTTACTCCCATTTATTTACACCTTGCATAGCCCTTTCCTTCATATAGACGCTTTCTGACATCTCCGCAGCAGAGGACTTTTTGAAAACATAGTGACAAAAGAAGAAATTGCTCAAAACAAGCAATTTCTCCTTTTGCCACAATATTTTTTCAACTTTTTGGTTATCCATTTAATTATAGAGATTTTCTATTTTTTGACAAAATATGTTCAAAGTCGTCTGCTGCAGAATTGTCGTATGAGGGAAAGGGATATATGGAACAAATCGTACTGATTAATCTTGAATGATACTGCTTTATTTGTTATTTATGCTTCTGTTCAGTTCCCTTCAACTTGTTTAAAACCCGAGGCCCCGGTAGCTCAGTCAGAATCGAAGTTGGCTGTCAATAAACGAGTTTCAACGAGGTTATCCATTCAATTATAGAGATTTTCTATTTTTTGACAAAATATATTCAAAGTCGTCTGCTGCAGAATTGTCGTATGTGGGAAAGGGTTGAGGGAAATCTGATGCATCTGTAGCATACCACTGTTGATATCATTGTGGAAAAATCAAAAAAAAATCCTCATAATTTATCCTTTTCTACAGTGTTTTCTACTTTAACCCTTTCCCTCATTTAGACCCACTCTGATGCCTCTGCAGCAGACAGCATTTTTGAAAACATGGCGACAAAAGAAGAAATTACTCGAAATGAGGAATTTTCCCCTTTTTATCACCATGTTTTCAACTCTATTCAATTATTGTTCTTTCATTTAAAGGGATTTTCTGTGCTTTTGCCTAGACGTTTTCAAAGTCGTCTGCTGCAGATCTGTTGTATGTGGGAAAGGGATAAACAAGAACACTCAGTAAATAAAAGTATATAAACTGTACAAAAAAACAAAAGGGAAAACAAGATCTTGAAGATAAATTGGGTTCATTGTATTGATCTTTTAAAAATAGCTGATTGTTTTAAAAGTGACATTATCTGATGCTGATAAATGTGTTCAGGCAATTTTCCTGCAGGATTTTATAATATAATCTTTATACAGATTTTTTTTTTATAAAGATTCAATTAAATCATAAACATTTATCTGATTGGATATATTAAGAACCATCTGCTTTCAGAATATCAAAGAAAAAAATATCTAACAAAATTGAAGTACAATTTGGTACAAAACTGGAAACAATGTGGGAAAAGGAGAAAGCTCAATTTGATCACTATTCTAATTAACCCTTTACCTCATATAGATGCTTTCTGACGAATCTGCAGCAGACGGCTATTTGAAAACATAGTGACAAAAGAAGAAATTGCACAAAACGTGCAATTTCTCCTTTTGCCACAATGTTTTCCACTTTTAGTCATAGGTTATCCATTCAATTATAGAGATTTTCCATATTTTGCCAAAATATGTTCAAAGTCGTCTGCTGCAGAATCGTCGTATAAGGGAAAGGGTTAAAGAGTTAAAAACATTGTCACAAAAAAAGAAATATTCATTATAAAGCATGAGATTGATTTATGTTACTGATAGCAGGTCTATTCATGGAGTCAAGGCGTATCAACAGACAGTATGAAGAAAGGATAATAATCCTGGTTGAATCAGTAGCAACACAGATACAGTGACCTAGTGAAACATTAATTAGTGCCAATTGAAGGACTAAAGAACTTGATCTAATACTGTTCTGGTAAACTCTTTATTCAGTGTGACAAATCAGTGCCAATTAATAAAAGAGCTTTGAAATGAACTAATGATTTTCTGTGGACGAGAAAAGTTTGTCTAAAATTTCAATAGAAGTTCGAACACCGTATACGGTCATGGAGTACCAGGTTCAGATCAATGGACAGTTGGCTAGCACACCGAGCTCCGGGGACTGCAATGTTGTGAGTATATATTTAAGTTTATCTATTGCTGAAAATGGTGCCAAACCCTTTCCCACGTACATTAAATCCGCAGCAGACGACATTGAAAACATATAGGAAAAACCATGAAAAAATCTCAATAAATGAAAGTTCATTTTTAAATACAGTTGAAAACTTTGTGGCAAAAGGAGAAATTGCTCATCATGAGCAATAAACCCCTAAAGTCATCTGCTGCAGAGGCGTCAACAAGCATCTATATGTGGGAATGGGTTAACTCGACAGTGCTTATAAATAAAACAATACAGATGACTTGAGACGTCTATGCAGCAGACCAGACTTTTTAAAACACTTTCCACAATTTAAATTTCAGGTATTTAAATCTTTCCCACATATAGACTTTTTTTACATCTGAAGCAGATGAATTTTGAAAATATTGTGACAAAAGGAGAAATTACTCTTTTAAGTAATTAAACCTTAATTTATAGATATTTTCTGAGTTTTGCCTAGATGTTTCCTAAGTCATCTGCTGCATATTTCTTGTATGTGGGAAAGGGTTATATTAGAGTGAACATCTAAGCATTTAGTTAGATTATTATACTTTTTGTTCTGTTTTAGTTCTGTTTGTTATGCCCCATTGGTCTACTTTGTGTTCTATTAATTCAATTATTTGACCCCATACAGGAGGGGTCAATTGGCCCTTTCCTATATACATGTACATCCTGCAGCTGACAAATTAGGAAACAATGATTTAAAAAGATTGAACATTTAAATAAATCAAGTTTTAGCCTTTCCCACATACAGATGCTTTCTCTGCAGCAGACAACTTTTGAAATCATTGTGGCAAAAGGAGAAAATGCTCATAAAAAGCAATTTCTTCTTTAGCCACAAGGTTTTAAACTTTTTCAGTAATTATACCTTCATTTCTAGAGATTATCAATATTTCTGTCGAGATGTTTTCAATGTCATCAGCTGCAGATTTGTTGTATGTGGAAAAGGGTTAATTATATTGAAGAGAGTTGAAAACATGATAAACAATTTCAATTCTTTTCAATGATTATTCTTTCCTTTATAGAGATTTTTCATTTTTTCCCCCAAGTTGTTTTATCCATCCTTAACCCTTTCCCTCATATAGACGCTTTCTGACGCCTCTGCAGCAGACGGCTTTTTGAAAACATAGTGACAAAAGAAGAAATTGCACAAAACGTGCAATTTCTCCTTTTGCCACAATGTTTTCCACTTTTTGTCATAGGTTATCCATTCAATTATGGAGATTTTCTATTTTTTGACAAAATACGTTCAAAGTCGTCTGCTGCAGTATTGTCATATGAGGAAAAGGGTTAACTGAACTTATTGCAGGGTAATAAGGAGTTACCAGAACTCAGCAAATTAAGAGGACTATCGAAAGATGACAAGACGGAAAATGCTATGCTACGCTCCAGAATTGATGAGCAGTCCCAATTGATTATGATTCTAAAGAACCGGTCCGACGAATCGGTCACAAGAATTCAGACGTTGGAGAGCATCCAAAAAGAGCTTCAGGAGTTCAGAGACAATGCGAAAGAGAACTTATATCATGAGATCAGAAAGTTTAATATTCTGGACGCGAGGTTCAATGATCTGGCTAGTAACCATGAAGAACTCATCAAATTTAAAGATGAATATAAAAGACAGAATGGTGAATTAAGGATTGAAAATGACAGACTGAAGGATGAAAATGCCAGATTGTTTTCCAAAGCCTTGCAGGAAAAGGACCAAACGATATACTCACTGGAAGGGAAACTAGTCACAGCCAAGGATACCATTGCATCATTGGATCAAAAATACAGGTAAAACTAGACATGCGTTATAAAATGTTTTAGAAATATATCAAAATGAGTATAAAATTGATATTTTCTAGAAGAAACAGGCATAATTGGCAATGCCACACACACTTAATTAACGAACATTATGAAAATTCATAGAAATATATCGAAATGAGTATAAAATTGATATTTTCATAATTTGTCATAATTGGGCAACGCCACAATAAAACAGAAATTCAGAGGATTTTACATGAATCACAATAAAGCCTTATAAATCCAGCTGAGCATACCTTTAACCCTTTCCCATGCAACAAAAAAACTGCAGCAGACGACTTTGAAAACAATTTAGACAAAACTGTGGAACATCTCTATATTTGAAAGTACAATGATTCAGAAGACTTGAAACCATTGTGGCTAAGTAGGAGACATTGCTCATAATAAGCAATTTCTCCTTTTGCCACAATGTTATTAAAAGTCGTCCGCTGCAGAGGCGTCATAAAGCGTGTTAATTTGGGGGGAGGGTTAAACAAGATTTACAATATGCTGTATTGCACAACTTTAAACCACATTATTAGGACAATATAGACCCATATCTGTGTGCACATTTTGTGCATTTTAATCTTTGACTACATTGTTCGATACTCATAAATTTATCAATATCTAGTAAAGACTGATCCATGAAAATGCGAAGAACCTGTCAAAAATCGGGGATGATGATGCTGGTTGCATGATGAACAATTATAAACATTTACCTGCAGAGGTAGAGTGTCAGCCTCTCGTACCAAAGGTCCCTGGTTCGAGTCCCTTGATGAGCCGGTTCTAACTGGGATTTTTCCACACAAACGGCGTGAGTACTGGTTATGTTTCCAGAAAGCAAATATTTTGGGTATTATCTGGAGGCTACCAGCTGGATTAATTCTACTAGATAGTGAACATGGAAGATCCTGATCTGATTACACAAAGGTGCATACTGATCCAGATCTTCATTGGCTGCAATATCCTGAGGGTCAGTTTTGTAGTGATGTTTACCTATTTTTCCCTCCTTATTTTCAGACAAAGTGTTCAAGAGGGAAAGAGTAGGGAAGAATCACTAAGGCAAGAAATACGAGAGTTACAGGAAAGGCTGAAAAATGAAGTGAAAACATTACAGCACAAATTAAATGATACTGAAGAAAGGTTGAAAGGTAAGTTTGTCCAAATGTTCACACAATTTAATCTATATGATCTTGTAAGATAACATTTCATCTTAACAGATTTCTACATACATGTATAGTAAAAACTGCAGCAGACAAATTTAAAACAATCTTAATCCTTTCCCTCATATAACAATTCTGCAGCAGACGACTTTGAACATATTTTGTCAAAAAATAGAAAATCTCTTTATTTGAATGGATAACCTATTACTAAAAGGGGAAAATATAGTGGCAAAAGGAGAAATTGCTTGTTTTGAGCAATTTTGCTCTTTTGTCACTATGTTTTCAAAAAGCTGTCTGCTGCATAGGCGTCAGAAAGCGTCTATATGAGGGAAAGGGTTAACTAAAGTATGGATAATCTATAAATAAAAGTATAATTATTGAACAGAGTTGAATTCTATTAGAAAAATAGAAGAAATGCTCATTATGAGTTATTACATTGTAGATCTATGTGTCACAAGAGAAAGTTGATGCAAGGCATCAATGTCGCCGGAAAAGACTGCATTGATTTATTTTTTAACACACATTCTTGACTTTCATTAGTCTAAAGATACACATAATGTTTTCATAAGGACTAATTCCAGGATTTTTGAAATTCCACATAGATCTACAAATTTCAGGATTTCTTTTGGTCAGGATTTTTGATGTTTTGTATTTGTCAATAAAACCACAACAAATTAATACATTTTGGGATTTAAATCTTCATGCAATAAAAAGCTATTAAACCCTTTCCATGTCTAAAGCAACAATGAAAACCTTTAAACGCTTAAAACATTGAGAAAACGGTTAAATTGCTGAAGACATGAACTTCCTCCTTTTTAGCTCGCCTATTCGAAGAAATAGGGGAGCTTATGTTATCACGTTGGCGTTGGCGTTGGCGTTGGCGTTGGCGTTGGCGTTGGCGTTGGTGTTGGTGTTGGCGTTGGCGTCCGCGTTGCCAGCTTGGTCAAACCTTTGCGTGCAAGGCCTTTTCTCAGACACTGTGTATGCTGTTGCTTTGAAACTTCACACACTTATTCAGGATCATTAGGGGACCTTGTATGTCAAGTCCCATAACTCTGGAATGGATTTTGACTGAATTGTGCCCCTTTTTGGACTTAGAAATTTGGTCAAACCTTTGCGTGCAAGGCCTTTTCTCAGACACTGTGTATGCTGTTGCTTTCAAACTTCACACACTTATTCAGGGTCATTAGGGGACCTTGTATGTCAAGTCCCATAACTCTGGAATGAATTTTGACTGAATTGTGCCCCTTTTTCGACTTAGAATTTTGGTCAAACCTTTGCGTGCAAGGCCTTTTCTCAGACACTGTGTATGCTGTTGCTTTGAAACTTCACACACTTATTCAGGATCATTAGGGGACCTTGTATGTCAAGTCCCATAACTCTGGAATGGATTTTGACTGAATTGTGCCCCTTTTTGGACTTAGAAATTTGGTCAAACCTTTGCGTGCAAGGCCTTTTCTCAGACACTGTGTATGCTGTTGCTTTCAAACTTCACACACTTATTCAGGGTCATTAGGGGACCTTGTATGTCAAGTCCCATAACTCTGGAATGAATTTTGACTGAATTGTGCCCCTTTTTCGACTTAGAATTTTGGTCAAACCTTTGCGTGCAAGGCCTTTTCTCAGATACTGTGTATGCTGTTGCTTTGAAACTTCACACACTTATTCAGGATCATTAGGGGACCTTGTATGTCAAGTCCCATAACTCTGGAATGGATTTTGACTGAATTGTGCCCCTTTTTGGACTTAGAAATTTGGTCAAACCTTTGCGTGCAAGGCCTTTTCTCAGACACTGTGTATGCTGTTGCTTTCAAACTTCACACACTTATTCAGGGTCATTAGGGGACCTTGTATGTCAAGTCCCATAACTCTGGAATGGATTTTGACTGAATTGTGCCCCTTTTTCGACTTAGAATTTTGGTCAAACCTTTGCGTGCAAGGCCTTTCCTCAGACACTGTGTATGCTGTTGCTTTGAAACTTCACACACTTATTCAGGATCATTAGGGGACCTTGTATGTCAAGTCCCATAACTCTGGAATGGATTTTGACTGAATTGTGCCCCTTTTTGGACTTAGAAATTTGGTCAAACCTTTGCGTGCAAGGCCTTTTCTCAGACACTGTGTATGCTGTTGCTTTCAAACTTCACACACTTATTAAGGGTCATTAGGGGACCTTGTATGTCAAGTCCCATAACTCTGGAATGGATTTTTTTCAAATATTTGGATTTTTTTCTTTTTCTTTTCTTGTATTTTTCAATTTTGCGTTTAGCTCAACGTTAAAGTTTCGATTTTTTTTTTTTCTCAATAAGTACTGGTTCTAGGGCTTTCATATTTTTTGGGGTAAAACATTTGTTTTTTGCTGGATTTTGAAAATTGGGCATAGCTTCTTCATATTTTGTTGGATTAATTTCATTTTTTTTTTAATTTTCTTGTATTTTTGAACTTTGAGCATTATTTTTTTATTTTTTATTTTTTTTCTTGAATTTTAGAACTTTGTGTTCAGCTCAATTTTTTTTTTTAAATTTCTTGTATTTTCTTTTTTTTTTTTTTTTATTATTTCTTGTTTAAAAATAATTATGTTTAGCTCAATGTTAGAGTTTTGTTTACTTTTTGTCTTTTACACTTGCCTTGATAGTCAAAGCAGGGGACACAGTGAGACATTTAATTACGCGTAATTCTTGTCTTTCTTTTGTAAATTCAATTTCAACTGAATTATTCCACTTTTGGATTTTGGACTTTATACCCATGCTATAACTGTTCTGAAGTAGGCCCTGATAGACGATATCCCTGATAGGCGAGCTATATTGTCCTCCGACAACTCTTGTTAATAATAATTATAATAAATATTTCACAGATGTTAAAATTTATCCTCATATGTTTAAAAAGTAGACCACACTTGAAACAACATATCAGCTAAATTGTTTATCTAAATCGTTGATGCATACAATATATGTTTGGCGCAAGAGAAATGCCAATTGCAAGTCCCATTACTATTTAATAGGTGGCAAGTATGAAATTAATTGGGTGCGAAAGAGCAGATTTTCTTTATTTCTAAATTTATTGTTTATCAGAGGTTGTTCTTCTCTTAATTTGTTTCAAGCCAAATAAACATTTATAATCACATATATTTAATCATTCAAGTGTGTAATATTAGCTATCTATCTGTTATAAGGTGTTTGAGCATTCTTTCGAAATGTTGACCCTCGTGTGTCAAATCGAGGCGTAGTGTCAGACATCGAAGACAGTGAATAAAAAATCAGGCAAAGCTTTAGTGCATGTTTTATTCCACTGCATTCGAGTGAAAAAAGCATTTCTATATTATCTTTCTTTCTCCTACATTCGACCCATGCACTCGTTTCGTGACGTTTAAGAAATCAATTCGTTGTGCGACATTTTTTGTCTGCATAAACAAGTCACTTTTCTAAGTTTACATTTTACTTCCGGTTACTTCGCTTTGTTTACATTTTGGCATTATGAAACTAGGTCACAAACTGAGGAAAAGGCGTTTCGACGTTCACGACCGATAAACAGGCTTATATTTGAGACATATTTTCACAAAATATTTCTTATTTTTGTTTCCGTTACCAGTTTATGTTGATACTTATCTATTAAAAGGAGAATTCGAAGTGATTGTCATATCGATAGTCTTCTGCAAGCAGGTGCGCGTATGTAAAAATTAGACGTAAAGGTTTGTAGTTATCGCCTTTTGATTACATAGTTTATGAAAATAAAGTATCGCAGTCTAGCTAATAGGGACTGTTTTGTCTTCGTAAATAAAACACAAAAACGTAAATGCAAGTCAAAATAAAGAAACTGCACATACTTAAAACATTGGAATATTTATTTCATTTTGAATGTGTCATAACTTAGTGTTTTTAAACAAACGCAATTGTAATATATGTTCAAGACATTTAAAAAAAAAAAATCTAATAATAACCCCCCCTCCCATGTGATTTCCGAAAACCTATTAAAAATAGAAGTCGCGGGCTTCTGCCCGGCGACTAATAATTTATCTGCATGTAGAAAAAGGTTATTTTTGAGTTGCATAGCATCTTATCGCAGCTTCTTTACCAAGATCCATCAAATGAATGTGTTTTCAGGTGCTAATTACAAGTTACAGAATCAGATTGACGGTAGACAAAGTGCAATGGAAGATGCCTCGAGTAAGCTACAGCAGTTGACCAAAGAGAAAGATGAAATGTTGGAACTGGCCATGCAGAGAGGGAAGATCATTCAGGTAATAGAATTACCGCAACACCTGTGTTAAAGACCACCTTGGAATAGCAATTCCTTGTCTATACCATCTACACATTTAATTTCCCAATGTTTGCATACTATTTGATGACCCTGCAAATAAAGATCACCTGTGAACAAAGACCAGATTGTTGTCTTCCCCATGGTAGATTGATTGGTTTGGGTTTTATTCCGTTTTTCAACAGTTTGTCATATCACGGCAGCCAGTTCACTTTCTCATTTGTTTCATGGCATTCTCACACCAGTACTCCACACAACAGACTTTCCAAGCAACTGGCTGCTTGTACCTCATAGACTATTAGCCCATTTGTGAAAGATTAACGATGCTTGTCACAGTGCTTTTGTCAAATGTTGGAAAGAATGTTGGCCAAGCTGGGGTTCAAACTCAACAATCCCTGGATTGACAGCCTGCATCGCTACAGGCTGAGCTACCAGGGCTGGGCTTCCCATGGTAGGACTTCACACACAGGTTACACAGTATTAATTATAATTTATCTGATCAAAGTTTTCAGTTTCCCTCATATAAACGCTTTTTGATGCCTCTGCAGCAGACAGCTTTTTGAAAACATGGTGACAAAAGTAGAAATTGCTTCAAACAAGCAATTTTTCCTTTTGCCACAATGTTTTTTTAGTCATAGGTTATCCATTCAATTATTGAGATTTTCTTTTTTTTGGCAAAATGGGTTCAAAGTCGTCTGCTGCAGAATTGTAGTATGAGGGAAAGGGTTAATTCACAAAGTTACATTATTTTTGATTGGCTGAATCATATTAGTTTGTAATATTCTACTTTAAAATTGAATAAATTTAGAATGATTGGAGTACATACACCCTAGAAAATTGGAAGAATTATTTAACCATGGAATTGAAAACATTATTGGTCAAAGAGAAAGTTTTAATTGCATCAGGTTAACCCTTTCCCACATACAACAAATCTGCAGACGACTTTAAAAACGTATTGACAAAATACTGAAAAAAGAGTTTACTTAAAAAATAGAGTTGAAAACATTGTGGCAAAAGGAGAAATTGCTTGTTTTGAGCAAATTCTTCTTTTGCCACAATGTTTTCAAAAGTTGTCTGCTGCAGAGGCGTCAGAAAGCATTTACAAGTAGGAAAGGGTTAAGGCTGAGCTATGGGAAGACAAACCATTTTTCTCATGTTGGTCAGTGCTGACGTAATATCTTAAATTGTTGGTATTGACCCAAACTCACCAGACCTAAACATCGCTGCAGTAGCAAATACTCAGCTAGATCTGACGACTGCTTATTACATGTCGTCTCAGAGTGACCATTGCATCAGCCAATCAAATTGTCGCCTACAAAATCATGTGGTATTAACAGGGGAGATAAGCCATATATGAATAATTGCGATAGAAAAGCAGTGATTGCAGAGTCTTCAAATTGTAAAGAATATTAAAATGTATAGGGTCAATTTGAGACGACTTTTATGCAGTGTTGTCAGGTTCAATATACATACTTGTAAGAAAGTATTTTGATCTAATTTCAATGTGATTTGGTATTGACCCTGGTCAAAGATGGTTGGAGTGGATGACAGTGCTACAGTGGAAGAGCGTCGGCCTCTCATACCAAAGGTCCTCGGTTCGAATCTAGTGATGAGCTGGTTATGCCTTTTTGGATTTTTCCACACAAACGGCGTGAGTAATGGTTATGTCTCCAGGAAGCCGACATCGAGCATGATTACTATATTAAAGCTTGTTTTGCAATCGAAGTAAAATAAATAAGTTTTAACTTTAATCGTGATTTCTGTAATTTCAGAGAGAGCAAACTGATAATAAAAAATTAAAGAAAAGGATAGAAGACATGGAGAAAGCTGTTCAAGAAATGGAGGACAAATTTCAGTAAGTTTTCTGTGATCACTATACATACTAAAATGAGTAACCTGATATGATCATTTAACCCTTTCCCTTATATAGACGCTTTCTGACGCCTCTGCAGCAGACAGCTTTTTGAAAACATAGTGACAAAAGAAGAAATTGCACAAAACGTGCAATTTCTCCTTTTGCCACAATGTTTACCACTTTTTGTCATAGGTTATCATTTTTGTCATTCAATTATGGAGATTTTCTATGTTTTGACAAAATACGTTCTGAATGTCGTCTGCTGCAGAATTGTCGTATGAGGGAAAGGGTTAAGTGTCATCTTGTTTTATGACAAGCATCTGAGTTGAAAAGGATACATTGCTTAATGAAAAAAAACATACGGTAGGATGTTAAGATTTGATGGAAATGTTTGTATTTTATAGTATAAATAATATATGAACCCATTTTGCGGGAAGAGGTACTAGTTGACTTATGTGATTGATGCATATCCAGATCAATGAGATATGATCCGTCCCACGAGAAAACCAACATTGTGGACTCTCCATAATGTATCGACCCAGATCAGCCTAAGCATGTCTAGCAGGCTTGCCCTGAATGACACTTTTTGCCTCCTGTGGATTTTCTGTTTCAGGAATCATTACTCTATACCTCTATCCCCCTTAGATGGAAAGTGCCGGCCCGGATCAGTATGCGCTGACTGCGCAGGCTGATCTGGATCGATACATTACGCAGAAGCCATATAATGTTGGTTTTCTCGCGGGATGGTTCATATGCACCTCATCCAGGCCTACCCTGAGTCCATGTTTGACTGTGTACCATTTCTATTTATAGACGCGAAGCAGCAGCTGTAAGTTCGAACTTGCAGGTCCGTAAATTGAAAACAGATCTAGATGATGTGGAATTAAAAGCCTCGGAAACAAAAAAGGTAACACGTTTCTGCTTTTATTGTGTATAAGTTATTCTTTCCCTGCTATCAGAGTCATCCGTTTCGTAAAAAATAGACAAAAATATAGCAACATCTACTAATTTGGAAGTAAACATGTTATGACAGGTAAGAAACAATGTGGGAAAATGAGATGTTTGCTCAAATTTGGAAGTAATTCCTTCCCTGATATTCCAATGAAAGAATATTTTTACTAAATTGATAAAAAGGGGAAAGAAAAAGATGAACAGAACAGTGAGCATCGGTTTGAGAAAAAAAGTAAAAAGTGTAGCACTTTCTATTAACCCTTTCCCTCATATAGACGCTTTCTGACGCCTCTGCAGCAGATGGCTTTTTGAAAACATAGTGACAAAAGAAGAAATTGCACAAAACGTGCAATTTCTCCTTTTGCCACAATGTTTTCCACTTGTTGTCATAGGTTATCCATTCAATTATGGAGATTTTCTACGTTTTGACGAAATACATTCAAAGTCGTCTGCTGCAGAATTGTCGTATGAGGGAAAGGGTTAAAGCAGACGGCGTTTTGAAAACATAGTGACAAAAGAAGAAATTGCACAGAACGTGCAATTTCTCCTTTTGTCACAATGTTTTCCACTTTAAGTCATAGGTTATCCATCTGACAAAATACGTTCAAAGTCGTCTGCTGCAGAATTGTCGTATGAGGGAACGGGTTAAAGCAGACAGCTTTTTGAAAACATAGTGACAAAAGAAGAAATTGCACAGAACGTGCAATTTCTCCTTTTGCCACAATGTTTTCCACTTTAATTCATAGGTTATCCATCTGACAAAATACGTTCAAAGTCGTCTGCTGCAGAATTGTCGTATGAGGGAACGGGTTAAAGTGTCATTCCTGTTGAAAGGAACAGTCATTTGTGACTTATGAGAAGCCTAAGCAAGTTTACTTCGCAAATCCTAATTTACATAATTCCTTATGGAAGTGGTTATGTACAAAGTAGCATTTGCTAGCGAAGAGGCAGCCATTTGGTACCATTAGTAGCTACCATTACTAGCTGGCAGCTCACCAATCGACCATATAGGAATAGAACCAACTGTCGCCACTGGGATTCCAACCATCATCCACTGACTCCTCAAGTGGATGCCTTTACTCCTTCCCAAGTTTACGGCAGACAACTTCGAAAACATCTAGACATAAATATGGAAGTTATCTATGAGTTTTACCATATTTTTGCCAAGATGTTTTAAAAGTAGTCTGCTGCAGATTTGTTGGAGAGTCTTTAGATGACTCAATAGATTGATGGAGCTTTGTTCAAAGAATACCAACCATAGGGTCTTTACCACAGGGTTCAAGATAAGTTCTACTATCAGATGCTTCTTGGTTGCAAACAGTTCAGATTCTGATCAGACTGCATGAATACCCACAATGTTCTTGATTTATACTGCTCCCTCATACACTGTGGTTGATTTCATGTAAATGTAATTATTGAGGACAAGCATCTGACATTGTAGTGTAGATTATTTCAAGAGACATATTTAGATACAAGGCAGTCCAGGTTCGATACGAAAAGACCCTTTGGTTCTTTTACATACTCAGTGTATAGAACTGATACACATGAGACACTTTTTCCTGGAAAGGACCAGTACTTCAGCTCTAGTTGAGTTGGAGATTCTTAAAAGCACCTCAGAAAAATCCAGAACCTGGACCAGTATTTGAACCCCAGACCTCTGGATTGACAGTCCAGCGGGTTATCTACTAGACCACCAGGCCACTTTGATGCCTGGTCATGCCCCTTAGTTATTGATTATTATGATTAATAATAAAATCATACAAAAAATGTATTTAACCCTTTCCCTCATACGACAATTCTGCAGCAGACGACTTTGAACGTATTTTGTCAAAACATAGAAAATCTCCATAATTGAATGGATAACCTATGACAAAAAGTGGAAAACATTGTGGCAAAAGGAGAAATTGCATGTTTTGTGCAATTTCTTTGCATGTTTTGTGCAATTTCTTCTTTTGTCACTATGTTTTCAAAAAGCCGTCTGCTACAGAGGCGTCAGAACGCGTCTATATGAGGGAAAGGGTTGAAAGTGGAACAAGAACTGTTCTCTAGTCTTTTCATTATATTGTTATAAATAAACATCTCTTTTGTTGTTAGATATTAAATAATTGTTTGTATATTCATCTATAATCATGTTTATATTTTTCAAATTACATTTTTCTATTAGTATATGTATGCTATGTTAAACTATTTTTGTAAATAAACAGGGTATCTCCTGGCAGGACTTGTAAATAAAACCTACCCAAATACTGATGGATGATAAATTGGCAATTATGTTGTAACTTTTCATGTTATCTACAAATGAAAACGCATGTATTTTCTTTTCTTTTGACACAAATGTTTCCTTTCTTAATTGTCAATATTTAATACATGTATTGCCCTTGTATATAGTGAAATATGTTCATTGTAAATATTTTATGCTGAGGCACATAGGGAAGACTGGGTTTACCTAACTATGTTGCATCTTTAAATAAAGTCTTTATTATTCTTATTAATATATTATTATTATTATTATTATTGATAATAAATTTGTTTTTCGTTAGACCAAAGACTGCATCACTACATCGGTAAATTTATCGTTGTGTCACCTGTGTTTATATATGTTTCACAAAGTATTCCGCATTATGTAATTAGTTACAGTTTCTATGATAAGAACAATCGTTTACCCTATTGAAGCAAACCATTTTAGAAGACATTGTGAGAAAAGTAGAATTAGATGTTGTTTTACAGAGTTATGTCCCCCTAGTTATTAACCAACATTCTCTAAGCTATTTCTCAACATCAGAAGTGCTAAATTCAATAACAAAAATTAAAGGAAGCTTCTATGCCAAGAGAATAATGTGCATATTGTTGGATATATTCCAGTTGGATGAGATTTTATTTCAGTTAGATGTTACCAAAATTCATGTCTGTGCTATATCTCAGCAACTGCTGAACTCTGCAAAATTGTATGTGCAGCTTTCAATTCTTCTTAATAATTTTCTGTATTTTAGTTTAGATGTTTTCAATGTCTTCAGCTGCAGATTTTATGTATGTGGGAAAGGGTTAAGATATATTTGATTAGCAGATATGCTAATTTACCTGTTTTAATTATGAAAAGATTTACATAAACCCTTTTCCAAATACAACAAAATTGCAGGAGAAAACCTTCAAAGCATCGAGATTTTTTTTGGAAAATCTCTATAAATTAAAGTATGATAATTGAATAGAATTTAAAAACTGAGGAAAAAGGAGACATATAGGTGTTTTTTTTCATTATTCTATTTTGTTAAGTGTATGTTTTGCTATACACATGTCGCTATTATAAAATATTTATTTACCTGCTATACATTTATAACCTTATGAAGTAGGTATTTTTTTTGTATTATTGGGGTTTTACTCATTACTTTCAACATTATTTTAGTTATATCATGGCAACAGTTCACTTATTCATGATCCCTGGGTTAACAAACCAGTACTAGGCTAGGAAATGTGCCTTGCCCAAGGGCACTACACCATAACTGTGCCTTGCCCAGCGACACTCCACCATAACTGCTGCAACTTGGGATCAAACACTGGACACCCAGTTTCAATCCAAGACCCTAACCACTCGGCCACGGCGAATTCCTATGGGGAATGTAAAAAGCCAGTAATACATTTTACATGACATATTGCATGTATCATGAAGAATTGCTTAAATGCTTACCGGTACATAACACTTCATTATTCTAATGAAAAAGTTTATAGAATACAGTCGAACCTGTGCTAAAGCGACCATACTTTTAGTTTCCCAAATGCTCATTTTCTGTTTAGATGACCCTGTAATTAAAGACCGCCTGTGAACAAAGACGATAATGTTCACTTCCGATGGGTGGTCTTTAAACACAGGTTTGAATGTATACACATTGATCACAATATAAAGTTCATCGTGTCACCTACCTTGGCAAGATGACACATAAGGATCCTATTTAAAGTCATCTGTCCATTTGTATGTCTGTCAATCAGGTCCAGATAAGAAGGGGGGTAAACAGCTCTTTCCCCACAATATCTCTCATATTATCCAACCAAACCCTATGATGTGGGTACACAAAAGAATCGTTGCAATGAGGTTATATTATCTGATAAAGATTCTAGAAAATGCAAAACGCCCCTTATCTAGAACTCTGCTGTCAATCAGGCCGCTTGTTTGTATTATTATTATATGCAGCAGACGGCTTTTTGAAAACATAGTGACAAAAGACGAAATTGCACAAAACGTGCAATTCCTCCTTTTGCCACAATGTTTTCCACTTTTTGTTATAGGTTATCCATTCAATTATGGAGATTATCTATGTTTTGACAAAATACGTTCAAAGTCGTCTGCTGCTGAATTGTCGTATGAGGGAAAGGGTTAAAGGTTTAATGCATTTTCAACAAATGTTCCTACAATTGCTCTGTATGTCTGTCAATAAGGCTTTGACTTTTGTTATAACTATTGGTTATTTGGCAGCCAACATAATTTATGTGTGTTCCTGCAAATACTTTTGTTTGCGTAAATGTGGCATTGGGGTTAACTGTGGGTTATTTTGAAGTCAACATATGTGTTTCCTGCAAATACTTTTGTTCGCGTAAATGTGTCATTGGGGTTAACTGTGGGTTATTTTGAAGTCAACATATGTGTTTCCTGCAAATACTCTTTTTTGCGTAAATGTGTCATTGGGGTTAACTGTGGGTTATTTTGAAGACAACATATGTGTTTCCTGCAAATACTCTCTTTTGCGTAAATGTGTCATTGGGGTACATATGTGTTTCCTGCAAATACTTTTATTTGCGTAAATGTGTCATTGGAGTTACCTGTGGGTTATTTTAAAGTCAACATATGTGTTTCCTGCAAATACTTTTGTTTGCGTAAATGTGTCATTGGGGTTAATTGTGGGTTATTTTAAAGTCAACATATGTGTTTCCTGCAAATACTCTTTTTTGCATAAATGTGTCATTTTGGTTTCCAGAAAGATAAAAGAGAAGGGTACAAAATGAATATATTCCTCAAGAGACATCCTAACGATGAAGGGCATGTCTACGATGTTGTTAAAACACCTTTAGAGAGAACCACCTACAAACTAGTTAAAAATAAACAACCAAAACATACCTGATATTTATAGCTGTTTATCTGATATGACATTTTAAGCCTCCCTTTATCTCGTACAGACATATTTTGAAAAGGTTTAGGTAAAAGGAGAAATGGCTCCTGTGAGCAATTTATGCATAGCTTTCAATTATATCCAATAATAATAATGTTTAAAAAAGTCGTCTGCAGCAGAGGTGTCGAAATATGTGGGGGAGAGGGTTAATCATAGAAGCTAAAAGAAGCGCTTTTCAAAGGTTTACAATATTACTCTGCAAAACTTGCCATGACCTTGACCTTTGAGTAAAAAAATGTTTTTATGAAGTACATTTTATTCCATCAGATTTACACTGCATGTAATTCATCCCAGAATGTGTATTTAACCCCCTTTTCCCCACATATAGGCTCTTTCTGATGCCTGTGCAATAGACGACGGCATTTAAATCATTGTTGCAAAAGAAGAAATTGCTCATAATTCCCCTTTTTCAACCCTGATTCAATAATCATACCAGTACTTTCATTTAAATAGATTCTCCATATTTTTGCAGTGATGTTTTTAAAGTTGTATGCATATTTGTTGTATGTATGTGTGGAAAGCATTTATCATGATTGAAAAATGTATGTAACAATGACCAACTGCTGAAGGGAAAGAAAATGATACGAGAATCCTATTATCTAATATTATAATTTATCATTGTGTTGATTGTCTGTTTTTTACAATGACCCACTGCTGAAGGGAAAGAAAATGATACGAGAATCTTATTATCTAATATTATAATTTATTATTGTGCTGATTGTCTGTTTTTTACAATGACCCACTGCTGAAGCAAAAGAAAATGATACGAGAATCTTATTATCTAATATTATAATTTATCATTGTGTTGATTGTCTGTTTTTTACAATGACCCACTGCTGAAGCGAAAGAAAATGATACGAGAATCTTATTATCTTATAGTATAATTTGTTATTGTGCTGATTGTCTGTTTTTTTTTTACTTTGTTGCTGCATACACTGTTTGTAACAATAGTTCAGGCTGTGTCCAAAATGTGAGTTTTATGTGAACCAGGTAAAAACCATTGTACCGACACTGTATTTAAATCGTCACAAAAGTTCACCCATTGCCTGATATGTGGCTTCCCAATACATAGTTCCCTCAACTACAATAATTATCTCCCTTCAACTGAGTCGGCCATTTTGATAGGCAAATTTAGGCAAATTCACAATTGCGTGTGCAAAAATAATTAACCCTTTCCCTCATATAGACACTTTCTGACGGCTCTGCAGCAGACAGCTTTTTGCTTTAAGTCATAGGATAAACATACAATTATAAAGATTTTCTATGTTTTGAAAAAATATGTTCAAAGTTGTGTGCTGCAGAATTGTTGTATGAAGGAAAGGGTTAAAACACGAAATCGAAATAATGCAGTTATATAGAGTTTCCATATTTTTGCTTAGAAGTTATCAAAGTCGTCTGCTGCAGAATTTTTGTATGTGGGTATGTGTTAAATATACACTTTATTTTTTTAAATTTGATATCACTGCTTAAATTCTCTTGATTATTCAACATTATAGGGTGTTTAGAAATGTTTTTAAAGCAGGTAATTGGAACTGGAGTGTTATATCTTGTAAACTCAAAGAATTCTTGTAATTCCCAGATAAAAACCGTGTAGGAAAAGTCACCTGCTGCAAAGGCACCAATTGTCATCTTTATTAGGGACTGTTTTTTGTGGAAGATAGTGTTGAAAGGGACGAAGGTCGATCTCTCGTACCAAAGGTCCCGGGTTGAATGTCCCTTGATGAGCAGGTTTTTGCCTTCAGTATTATTCCATACATATGGCATGAGATCTGTTAACGTTTTCTGCAGGAAGCAGACATCGAGTGTGATTTATATAAGCTGAAAGCTTAATTTTTAATCAATTTAAAATGAATAAGTTTTAACTAAGAGTTCTTATATTCGTTGTATTGTTTTCATATTGTCACTAACAGGGCATTTGATAACAGTGTATCTATATCTTTTGTAAATTGAATGTTCAAAATGTGTAAAACTATATATTAACCCTTTCCCTCATATAGATGCTTTCTGAAGCTTCTGCAGCAGACAGCTTTTTGAAAACATAGTGACAAAAGAATAAATTGCTCAAAACAAGCAATTTCTCCTTTTGCCACAATGTTTTCAACTTTCTGTCATTGGTTATCCATTCAGTTATAGAGATTTACTATTTTTTGACGAAATATGTTTAAAGTCGTCTGCTGCAGAATTGTCGTATGAGGGAAAGGGTTAAACCTTTCCCACTTACAGATGCATCTGCAGCAGACAGCTTTTGAAAACATGGTGGCTCTAGGAGTAATTATTGCTCATAATGAGCGCTTTCTTCATTAGCCACAATGTTTTCAACTCAATTTGATCATTATAATTTCAATTATAGTTTCTCCAAATTCTGTCTGGATGTTTTTGAAGTACTGCAAATTTGTTGTATGTGGGAAAGGGTTTAAAATGAATTCATTTCACTCATTGTTTTTTATATATTTCAACACATCTATATCATAATTTACTCTAAATTTTACCTTTTCCCACAAACAGCAAATCTACAGTAGACGCCTTAGGGCCGAGCCCCGGTAGCTCACTCGGTAGCAACGCGGGTTGAAATCCAGGGGTTGCGAGTTTAAATCCCGGCTCGCCCAACTTTCTTTCCGACGATTGACAAAAGTCAAAGCGACATGCGTCATTCGTCTTCCACTAATGGGCTAAGTCTATGTGGAAAAGCAGCCAGTTGCTTGGGAAGATTGTTGTGTGGAGTACTGGTGTGAGAATACCAGGAAATGCATGAGTACTGGCCGCCATGATATCACTGGGAAATTGTTGAAAACGGCGTTAAACCCCAATCAATCAAAACAGACGCCTTAGAATAAAATTGAAAACATTGTTCCAAAGGTAGAAATTGCTTGTTTTGATCAATTTCACTTTTTGTCACAATATTTTTATAGTTTCTTTGCTGCAGATGCCTCAGAAAACGTTGGAATTGGTTAAAGGGTTAATTTGATGCATACCAGTAACTTAAATGAAATAATTAGAATATCTGTGATTGTAGTAAAAAGTAAAATCAGCTTAGGAGACATTTTTAAAAGGAAGATTTTAATTGTTTTGAAATATCAAACAACCAATACTTAACCCTTTCCCTCACATAAACGCTTTCTGACACCTTTGTAGCAGACGGCTTTTTGAAAACATAGTGACAAAAGAAGAAATTGCTCAAAACAAGCAATTTCTCCTTTTGCCACAATGTTTTCCACTTTTAGTCATAGGTTATCCATTAAATTATAGAGATTTTCCATATTTTGACAAAATATGTTCGAAGTTGTCTGCTGCAGAATTGTTGTATGAGGGAAAGGGATAAGCACACTAAGCATGATATCAGTGGGAAAAGGTAGAAGTTGCCTTTTTGGAACAGTGCAGACCCAGATCAGCCTATGCACCCACACAGTTTGATCAAGATCTCCACTGTTCACATG
The DNA here is from genome assembly GCA_031761405.1 of Serripes groenlandicus. Taxonomy (NCBI): domain Eukaryota; kingdom Metazoa; phylum Mollusca; class Bivalvia; order Cardiida; family Cardiidae; genus Serripes; species Serripes groenlandicus. The sequence goes on along the minus strand of JASEVX010000079.1, from coordinate 652,942 downwards.
TTTACAAACGTTGTCTTTTGCAAATGCATACAAATTCATCTGTATGCTAGAAAGGGTCAAGTAAGAATATTTTTCTTATTCTAATTTCATTAAGAAATAAAATATCTGATTGTACTTACTAGTTTATAAGGTAATCTCTTATTAGTCTCTAATTAGGTTTGTGGACTATAGGTTTGGTCGATTCCATCTGTTCATCTGTCTGTCTGTCTGTCTGTCTGTCAGTCCCACCTAACCTTGTTTGATAAATAACTTACTCTATTGTTTATATCTTACAGGAGTTTGAGGCCTATAAAAGACACACATCAGCACTGCTGAAGAAAGAGAAAGAATTAAACGAGAGGCTACGTCATCTTGTTGGTTGATGATCATGATAGGACGCGAGGTCATGTCAGGATTTTTTTCATTTACTCTTTCCCACATGCAGATGCATCTGCAGCAGACGACTTTTGTCAAAATGTTTCCAACTTTTTCAATAATGAAGCTCATTTATGTAGATGATCCATTTTATTGCCTAGATGTCTTCTAAGTGATCTGCTGCAGACTAGTTAAATGTGGGAAAGAATTAACCCTTTCCCGCATATAAACGCTTTCTGACGCCTCTGCAGCAGACGGATTTTTGAAAACATAGTGACAAAAGGAGCAATTGCTCAAAACGAGCAATTTCGCCTTTTGCCACAATGTTTTCCACTTTTAGTCATAGGTTATATATCCATTTAATTAAAGAGATTTTCTATTTTTTGACAAAATATGTTTGAGGTCGTCTGCTGCAGAATTGTCGTATGAGGGAAAGGGTTATAACACTTGGTCTTAACTTTCCAGTACAATGAACATCTAAATACTGATCGTTTATGCTTCATTATCTACTGCGTAGACATACCCAGTAAGCCAAATTTTGTACATTTTCTTTGACTTTCAATTGACTGTTTTTCAACATTTACTGCCAAAATAGTATTTATTACTTATTTCGTTGTCACTATTAGCAATATTTGCAGAAGTATCAACATTTCAAAATTTTGATCTCCATCTGGAGTTCAGCACTTTTAATGTCTTAGAGACTTCAGATTAAAGAATAGTCTAGATTATGAGATTGAATTACATGACTTTCAAAACATTGTGGATAAAGAACAAAATAGCTCAAAATTAGCAATTTCTCCATTTCCCCAACAATATCTTACATAAAAAAAAATGCTTCTAAATTTTCAGGTGAATACTATTAAGTTGCAATACATTTGTGATTAATAATGTTTTGTCTTCCAAAGAAGTTTCAAAGTGTTGCGTTGCTAAATGTCCAAAACGTAGTGAAAAATGGAGGAATTTCACATAATTAGCAATATCTTATGTTCATAATGTTATCTTCTTTATTCAAAAAAAAATCATATTTTATTTAATTGTTAACCCTTTTCCTCATATAGACGCTTTCTGACGCCTCTGCAGCAGACGGCTTTTTGAAAACATAGTGACAAAAGAAGAAATTGCTCAAAATGTGCAATTTCTCCTTTTGCCACAATGTTTTCCACTTTTTGTCATAGGTTATCCATTCAATTATGGAGATTTTCTATGTTTTGACAAAATACGTTCAGAGTCGTCTGCTGCAGAATTGTCGTATGAGGGAAAGGAATAAGAAATTTTGTTTTGTATTTATGTACTTGCTGATTTGCAATTTAAGAATGTTGGTAGTGGCTTTTCACTCCTGTTCACACAGATATCATTAAACCTGATGCCAAAATAGATTTAGTTTACCTGGGAAAATGCCATGAAATGACTGTAATACTGTTGAGAGTGCATAAAACAACATTCAAATAAGCTAATACATCCTGAATTACAATTTACAAAAATGGTAGTAGTGGCTTCTGTCTTTTGCATTAACTATTGTGTCGGTTTCATTTTGCCCGATGCCAGAATAAATTCACCAGAAGTGCTGGTAGTTTACCTGGGGAATCCCATGATATGACTGAAATAATGTTGAAAGTGCATAAAACAACATTAAAAAAAGCAAATACTTCCTGAAGTGGTTTCCGTCCCTGGCACTCATGATTGAAGGGGATATCATTACACTTGAGGCCCTGATCAACTCACCAGAAATACTGGAAGTTTACCCTGGAAATGCCATGACTGAAATATTGTTGAAAGTTTGTAAAACAACATTCCAAATGTGATTACTTCCTGAACTAATGTTTGTGTCGAGCTCACCGCAAATCGAGCCCACTTGCGGTGAGCTCGACATGGCTGTCAGTCACAATGGCGGTTTGGTGTATTGGCGTGCATCTGAACATTGTCTGGCACACATCTTAATCATACACCATAGGATTTCCAAGAAATTTGGCACATATTATGTTCACCATGATGAGGCCGAGTGTCACACAAAGACCAAGCCTGTACCTCAAATGTCAAGGTTACACTTAGAGATCAAATGTCAAAATCATTACTGTTTGATAGGACTGTACCTTGACAGGCCCACATCTCAACCATGCATCATTCGATTCCCAAGTTATTAGGCACACATATTCACCATGATGAGGTAGCGTGTCGCGCACAAGACCCAGGTCTGTACCTCAAAGGTCAAGGTTACAATTAGAGGTGAAGGGTTGAAATGAGAAATATTTGATAAGACTACCTTTTCCGGCCCACATCTCAACCATGCATCATAGGATTCCCAAGTAACTGATCACACATGTACACCATGATCAGATAGCATGTCAAATGAAGACCCAGGTCTGTACATGAAAGGTCAAGGTCACACACTTTAAAGATGAACATTTTGACAATTGATTGTTTGACTTCGAGACACGCAACTTTCATTAAAACTTAGTGTTTAACAAATTAATGAAAATACAAACAAACATTTGGGTGTTTGATTTGTCAAAATTCTTCAAATTGAAAGAGAGGAATTGAATAATTGAATTTTCAATACATGTGTAGTGTGTAAAATTATTCCTATGTTAAATATGCCTGAACCTTTCATACACAAAACATACTAAAAATGATCATGTATGTTAAACTTCAGAATAATACGATATGTCAGAAATAAAAACAAAATGTTGGTTTATTGTACTTTTGACATTTTACAACCACTTCAATATCGCGGAAGGCCGTTAATCCTTTCCCTCATACAACAATTCTGCAGCAGACGACTTTGATCTTATTTTGTAAAAAAATAGAAAATCTCTATAATTAAATGGATATCCTATAACTAAAAGTGGAAAACATTGTGGTAAAAGGAGAAATTGCTCGTTTTGAGCAATTTATTCTTTTGTCATTATGTTTTCAAAAAGCCGTCAGCTGCAGAGGCGTCAGAAAGCATCTATATGAGGGAAAGGGTTAATTCACTGCTATCAGGTCAACTCTTTGTCAGTCTGTGTTGCACTTGCATGGAAGAGCACTTCTGTTTCTGTGACAAAACCATTGTTGCCTGTGGGCATCTAGTTCATGTTAACATTTAGTTGTAGAATTAAGTACTTAGCTTTCAATAAAGGGTTCTTATAGTCAAATAAATGGACTACAAAATATTATTTTCTTATTATCAATATATATCCCTTTTACCACACTCAAGACACATTTTGATGCGTCATAGGTGGTTTCTGTAAACATTGTTTGAAAAGGACAAATGTCAAGTTTGAGGGCCATGGGTGCAGGCAATGTTGAGTTATCACTCGGACAAGCTTTTCAGGTTCAAGGTCACTGTGACCTTGACCTTTTACCCAATTACCTCAAAATCAATAGTGGTCATCTACTTATTACCCCAAGCCTCCATGTCAAGTTTGAGGTCCATGGGTGTAGGCAATGTCAAGTTATCACTCGGACAAACTTTTCACGTTCAAGGTCACTGTGACCTTGACCTTTGACCTGATGACCTCAAAATCAATAAGATTCATCAACTGGTCATTCCCAACCTCCAAGTCAAGTTTGAGGACCATAAGTCGAGGCATTGTTGAGTTATCACTCAGACAAGCTTTGGTCTACTGACGGACGGACCGACCTGTGCAAAGCAATATACCCCTCTTATCTTCTTCGAAGGGGGCATAATTATTATATCAAGTTGGAAACATTATCAGCAATTTCTTCTTTTGTTACTTATCAATAATTCCAGTCCAACGTTATTTGAAAATTGGAAAACTTTTTTATCATCACAAGATAAGTTTTAGGGAGGGATCATGAGCAATCTCTCCTTTAGCTGCAATGTTTTCAAAAGTCTTCAAATGCATTTATATGTGAGAAAGTATAATACAAAATACATTCGACTGCTCTGCAGCAGACAACTTTTTGTAAACATTATGAAAAATATAATGAAGTTATGTTAATACTTATCCACATAAATCATATCTGCAGCAGAAGATTGTGATCCCACACTACAATTTATATTGTTAAAGTGAACAAGCATTTCCATATAGGGGAATGCATGGAGAAGAACCAATTTTGCATTCACCTGGATGGCAGATTAGCCCATATCAAATGTCAATTATACCTTGAAATATTTCCGACCAGGATAATCCTTCTCTTTAATGCACATCCTCAGGTTGTGTACTGCAACTGTGTAAAGTTTCATCAGTATCGGTCCAACCGTTCAGGAGGAGTTGCGCTTACGAGACCTGTCGCCACATATTGCAATATTGGACTAAGTAATGGCAATTGTCTCCCTTGAAATATTTCCGCCATCCTTCTTCATGCACATCCTCAGGTTGTGTACTGCAATTTTGTTAAGTTTCATCAGAATCGGTCCAGCCGTTCAGGAGGAGTTGCGCTTACGAGACCTGTCACCACATATTGCAATATTGGACTAAGTAATGGCAATTATCTCCCTTGAAATATTTCCGACTGAGATAATCTTACTTCATGCACATCCTGTCCAGCCGTTAAGGAGGAATTGCGCTTACAAGACATATGGACAGACAGACGGCCGGAGAGACGGACAGGGTTTGTTTGCGGGGGGTTATAATAATGCTTAATTATTAAACGGAGTTGGAAACAGTGTGACAAAAGGCAAAAAGATACTCATTCAGAGCAATTTTTCTATTTGCCACATGGTTTTGAAATGTCATCTGCTGCAGATGCTTCAAAATGCATCTATATGCGGGAAAAGATAAACCCTTTCCCTCATACAACAATTCTGCAGCAGACGACTGAACATATTTTGTAAAAAAAGAAAGAAAATCTCTATAATTGAATGGATAACCTATGACTAAAAGTGGAAAACACTGTGGCAAAAGGAGACATTGCTCGTTTTGAGCAATTTCTTCATTTGTCAATATGTTTTCAAAAAGCCATCTGCTGCAGAGGCGTCAGAAAGTGGTCATGAGGGGAAAGGTCAAAGCAGATTACCCTGGAAACATCAGGTCAAGTAAACGGTTCATCAACAAAAGAAAAACAATATAACTTATAGCAGTTACCACAGTAACAATTTTTTATTACATATTCAACTTTAAAATTAACAAGATTCATAATTATAATCATTTATATTTAAAAAATATTTGGGATTTCCACAACTGGTAACAATGAACTGGACATGAGGGACGTACACCTACCCTTAACCTGCAGTGGGCAAGATTTGAAAACTTGGTGGAAAAAGGAGAAATTGCCAAAAACCAATAGAAAAGTGGAATATGCTCGGGTTGAGCAATTTCTCCGTTTTTCCATAATGTAATCTGTTTCAGTGTTTGCCATTTGGTCATTGAAGCCCATCTGATCAACTGTATTGACACAAACAAGAATTGTTCAACCATGTCAAAAATGATGCTACTTTTTGACGCATTGTCAACAAGACAACATTTAATAACAATGTGACAAAAGGACTGTGTTCAATCACTTCTTTCATTTATAGAGATTTTAAATTTTATACTTTGATTTATTAATATATATTTACGTTAATATCTATAATTGAATGGATAACCTATGACTAAAAGTGGAAAAACATTGTGTCAAAAGGAGAAATTTCTTCTTTTGTCCGTTTTTAAAAAGCTGTCTGCTGCAGAGGGGTCAGAAGGCGTCTATATGAGGGAAAGGGTTAACCATTTTTCCTGGTCTAGTCAATATATGATCCATGAACAGCAGACATCAATTTTAACCCTTTCCAACATACAGAAGATTTCTGAAGCCTCTGCGGCAGAAGGCTTTTGAAAACAGAATGACAAAAGGAGAAATTGCTCAAAACAAGCAATTTCTTCTGTTTGCCAAAATGTCTTTAATTTTTTTCAGTAATAATACCTTTATTTATAGATATTTTCTGTGTTTCTGCTTAGATGTTTTAAAAGTCATCTGCTGCAGATTTGTTGTTATGTGGGAAAGGGTTAAACATTTTTTGAAAAAGAAAATGCTCCTGATGTGCAATTTCTCATTTTCTTACACTTTTTTTTAACATAGTCAAAGTTGAGACAGTTAACAATATACACAATATACACTGATGTACATCCCCAATCCTTTGTTCGAAAATTACACATGGAAATGATAAAATATGGATTTTGCTTATAAAACATAAATAGAAATAAATGTATATCTATAATAATTACAAGCCGATTGCTTTCATACAAAAACGGTGGTAACTCAATATTAAAATAAGATTAAACAAACTGCCACAAATTATGACTCAAGGAGCTATCCAAGTGTTTAAGACAATCGGGCTGGATATCAAACATTGACGAGATCATATGCCCTAAAAAATTGTAATCAAGCTTGGCAAAGATTGAATTTACAGATACTAATAAAAAGAAACATGCAGTTATACAGTTTGGTGTTTCAAAAATCTTTTTAGCACAGAATTTAAGGTTAAATATAAATTTACAAGGACAAAAAGTATTTTCTTGTGTCCTTCATTATATATGACTGTAATTTAATATCACTACGATTTATTGACTGACTCGACTTATACATGGACGGAAAAAAATAAATTTGTTCAAATAAAATAAATAAAATATAAAACAAGAACGACATGCTAAAACATAGCAATTCATTTCCCCACTCCCCTCTATAACCCTTTCCAACGCAACGACAAATCTGCAGCAGACGACTTGGAAAACATTTAGACAAAAAAAGGATAAAGCTCTATAGATGAAAATGTAATTTCAACATTGTGGGAGATGGAGAAAATGCTCGTTTCGAGTAATTTCTCCTTTTGCCACAATGTTTTCAAAAGCTCTCTGCTTTAGAGGCATTAGAAAGCATATGTATGTTGGAATAAGATAACTCCAAAACGACAGTTGTAGATAATGAAAATAAGTTATTAACCGCTTTCTGATGCCTCTGCAGCAGAGGGCTTTTTGAAAAAAATGTCAACAAAAGAAGCAATTACTCAAAACGAGCAATTACTCCTTTTGTCACCATGTTTTCAACTCATTTTATTATAATTTTTCTTTCATTTAAAGGGAGTTTCCAAATGTTTTCAAAGTCGTCTGCTGCAGATTTGTTGTATGTTGAAAGGGCTAAAACAATAGAGATAAGGGGTCTTTTTGCAGTATCACAACAGTATCACATTAAACCGTTCCCGCTTACAACAAATCTGCAGCAGACGACTTTTAACCCTTTCCCTCATATAGACGCTTTCTGACGCCTCTGTAGCAGACGGCTTTTTGAAAACATAGTGACAAAAGAAGAAATTGCACAGAACGTGCAATTTCTCCTTTTGCCACAATGTTTTCCACTTTTTGTCATAGGTTATCCATTCAATTATGGAGATTTTCTATGTTTTGACAAAATTCGTTCAAAGTCGTCTGCTGCAGAATTGTCATATGAGGGAAAGGGTTAAATTATCAAGTCCAAAATTCAGAAATTCTCAATAAATGATGTTATCATTATTGAATAGAGTTGAAATCATCGTGGCAAACGGAGAAATTGCTCGTTTTGAGCAATTTCTCCTTTTGCCACAATGATTTCAAAAGTCGTCCGCTGCAGATGCGTCAGAAAGCTTCTGTTTGTGGGGAAGGATTACATTGCTCATAATGAACAATTCCTACTTTTTCCACAAACTTTTTGAAGTCAACTCAATAATAACAGTTTCATTAATGCTGTGGATTTGTGGTATGTGGGAAAGGGTTAATGCACTTAATCACCAACAATACTGGCCTACTGAAATATTCCTGATTATGGGTATTCTATTCACTGCAAAAAAGCATTGACTGTTCAATCGTGATGGACCTTCATTACAGTCATCCTTTTTTTATCTCTCATTTTCCCACATACAAATGCTTTCTGCAGCAGGAGACTTCTGAAAACATTGTGGCAAAAGCAGAAATTGATCTAAATGAGCAATTTCTCCATTTGCCGCAATGTTTTCAATTCTGTATAATAACTAAACACTCATTTATTCAGTTTTTTCATGTTTTTGACAATATGTGTTCAAAGTTGTCTGCCGCAGTTGGATCAAGACAGGTTGTCTGTATGAGACAATGGGTAAATGTTTCATAGTATGGAATGCAAAATTAACCTTAAAGTCTCACAGAATGTCATGCGACTAGTCAAATTAGTATTTACAAAATAAAATGTAAATAGGAATAAAAATTTCTTAAAAAGCTTGAAATAAATAATTAAAATACACAAAAAAAAAAAATCCATGGACGGTTTAATGATTGAGACATATAAAATAAAATACATAATCATGCACTAAATAAAACGACAAATTTTAATACTAACATCAGATTTAATATATTGAGCTTTGAATGCCGTTTAGGCTTAAAAGCTATGTCCCACAAATGACTAATCAAAATCTGCAACAGACAACTATTAAATGGTTTTGGTAAATTATGCAAAATCTCTATATATATAATATAGCATAGAAAGTACAATTGTTGCAAAAGGAGAAATTCCTCATTACAAGCAATTTCTCACTTCACCCCAGTATTTCTTAAAAGTCCTCTGCTGCAGAGGCCGCAAAATGTATCTGTATGTGGGAAAGGGCTTATTGTTTACATGATAGTTTTTTGTGTTGATTTATTTCGAAACATCTGACCGTAAAAGTGTAAATTCTGGGTAATTGCAAATACGATTGTGATACAGAGATTGAAAACATAGTGGGGAATTGGAGAAATTGCTTGTATTAAGCAATTTCTCGTTTTAACCATAATGTTTACAAAATTTGTCTGCCGTAAAGGCATCAAATATGATATATATTCCTTTAAATTGCAATTTATATCATTGCCAAATATTTACTTAATTTTGTTTGTAGTAACAAATTGCACAGATTTCACTTTTTAAAGGACAGTTCAAAAATCAAAATTCTAATGCTAAAATCTATCAGGACTAATTCATCATAAATAAATGGAATTTCATCTAACTCTACAATGCACTCATCTTTTGAAGATGTGTGAATATTTACAAACTTTCAACACTAATGCTTAACATAACAACTCAAAAATAAATACTTAAATATTACTCTATATAACAAACAACGCTTGTCTAACTGACATACTGGCGGTCTCATGCAAAACGATAGTAATTACATCTTGTAATTAGCATAAAACCAACAATACAAATATTATAGCACAAAAATAGATTTTATTTTACAAGAATATCTTCAACTGCTTATCACTTTACCACATGCATCGAATCTGTAGCAGAATATTTTGAAAATATCTACAAATGAAGGAATAATTATGGAATAAATAAATACATTTGTAAACGCAGATATTTCTCATTCAAAAGTGATATGCTGCGGACGTGTCGAAATGTGTCTGCATGTGGCAATGGATAAAAATTCAGCTGCTAAAATTTTAAACAAAGAAAAAACAACTGGAAAAGTATTTCTTTCCAAAGATTTGAAAATAGTAGTTATGATTGCTCTCGGTTGCTGGGTTAACATAACTACTGACTGGCTTATGTCAGGATATATGGACCAGTAGTTCTGGTAACTTACCCAGGAAACGCTGAGATATAACTGATTTTTTTTTAAAGTAGCGTCAAACACAAAATAATTTACTTCAAATATTTTTTTCTAAAAGGGACAGTGTCTCACGATTATTGCATCACAATTTTTTCACTTGAAGTTTAATCCATTCCCACAGTCATACAATAAATCTGAAGCAGAAAACATCCAGACAAAAATCGATCCTTTTGCCCCAATGTTTTCATATGCTGTCTGAAGGGTTAAATTAGGCATAGCAATTATACTTTGATTATAATCAAGTAGAATTTGTATGGATAGTTAGTTTTATTGAGCCAAAAATGTCCAAGTTTAAACTAAGACATAATCTTCTAGGTCAAATATTGCCATAAAATCATGATAAACCCTTCCCCCATATGCAACAAATCTGCAGCAGACAACTTAAGTCAAAAATACATACATATTGGAAGTATAACTATTAAATAGAATTGAAAACCTTGTGACAAAAGGAGAAATTGCTCATTATGAGCAATTTTTCCCTTTGTCACAATGTTTTCAAAGTCTGTTAGCTGCAGATGCGTTGAACTGTGTCTGCAGCTGAGAAAGGGTAAGAGATTACTTCGCCATATAAGGTGATCTGCAAATATAAATCACTGTTATTGCTTTTAACAAAAACGTGTTTCTTTATTAGTTTTTAACCTTTCCAACATAATATAGACTCAATTTGACGCATTTGGAGCATACAACTTTTGAACAATTCTTGCAAAAGGATAATTTGCTAATTATGACTGTCCCTCATATGACAAATCTTCAGCAGACGACTATGAAAACATTTAGTAAAAAATACGGAAGCTCTCAACTTATGGACATACAATTATTGCATAAAGCTGAAAACATTGAAGCAAAAGTAGAAATTGCTCATCAATGTTTTCAAGTCTTCTGCTGCAAAGACCTCGGAAAACGTCACTACGTTGGAAAGGGTTATGAGTTTTCTTCTTTGAAAATATATGAAGAATAGAAATTATCGCATCTAAAATGTTAAAATTAAGGTTTTGCTAAAGAGTTTTAAAAAAAAAGTGGAAAAAGGAGAAAGGACTTGTGAAAACATCGCGAAAATAGTAGAAATTGCTTAACCCTTTCCCTCATACAACAATTCTGCAGCAGACGACTTTGAACGTAGTTTGTCAAAACATAGAAAATCTCCATAATTGAATGGATAACCTATGACAAAAAGTGGAAAACATTGTGGCAAAAGGAGAAATTGCACGTTTTGTGCAATTTCTTCTTTTGTCACTATGTTTTCAAAAAGCCGTCTGCTGCAGAGGCGTCAGAAAGCGTCTATATGAGGGAAAGGATTAAAAAAGCAATATCACGTTTTTCCAATGATTACTTAACCCTTTCCCTCATACGACAATTCTGCAGCAGACGACTTTAAACGTATTTTGTCAAAACATAGAAAATCTCAATAATTGATTGGATAACCTATGACTTAAAGTGGAAAACATTGTGGCAAAAGGAGAAATTGCACGTTCTGTGCAATTTCTTCTTTTGTCACTATGTTTTCCAAAAAGCCGTCTGCTGCAGAGGCGTCAGAAAGCGTCTATATGAGGGAAAGGGTTAACACTGTATCAAATTAATGCTTCTAATTTATCGGGTTCAACAATCTTTCCATAAGATCATTCAGGAGAAGATTCTAACAATATCAGATAAAGCTTCAAATATTAACAAATTGTGTTGAGCCTAACAAACGACTTCTCATCGACTCCATTGCCCCGAGGGGTGGCGTTCTTTCCCTGCCATGGGGTGACACACTGTAATACCCACATTCAACCAGGACAGTTTCAATCATCGACTGTAACTGTTCATACGCTATTGCATCATTCTGCTCCAGGTGACTAAGTCCCATGTCTATATTCAGTGTTTTTGGTATGTCCGCCTTTAAGGTAGAACCCAACGAATTATCCGAGTCCGAGCCAGCGGACCCCACTCTCCTATCTATAGATTTTCCCCGTGCATGAGATGCACCACGGGCACGTGACGACGATGAGCTTCTATCCCTAACCGAGTCAGCTCGTGGAGTTTTGTCATCACCAGAGTTCAAATGAGTGTTTTCTGTGGAACTCAAACTGGAGCTAGATCCCCGTCGGCTGTCCCGACCAAGGCTTGTATCAGAACCAGCTGAATTTATCCTCAGATCCAGGGGACCAAAGTTGAGATCTATCAAATCTCGGGAACCAGTATTAAGCTGCAATTGGAAAATATCAATAAAATGAAACATTTCTAACAACATTTAACAAAAGGATATTACCAAATACATTATTTTCCATGTAGTACCAGAAAATCAATCACAAAATAATCTGTATGAAACCAACATGATATACGTTAAGGATCTGATGCCTCTGCAGCAGTCAAAATTCGACAACACTGTGTTCAATTTTATTTAATAATTGTCCTTTCATTTATAGAGTTTCCATATTTTTGACTAAAACTTTTCAAAGTTTAAACTTATTTAATTTACTTCGATTGCAAAACAAGCCTTTGGCTTAGATTTATCACTCTCGATCACTTCCTGGAGACTTGACCAGTACTCGCGCTGTTTGTGTAGAAAAATCCCAAAGTCAGGACCCGCTCGTCACAGGATTTGAACCAGGGACCTTTGATACAACAGGCCGAAGCTCTAGCTCTGCACCACTGTCGTTTGCTGCAGATTGTTTGTACATGGAAAAGGGTTTAAATAACAAGAGGGCCATGATGGCCCTGGATCGCTCACCTTAATTATACAATGTACTGCAATGCAAAACACATCAAGACAATTATTCTGAATGCAACCTCCACAGTGTTAACAACACTTTCCTTCATTTGGCCTAGTGATCTATATTTTTTACCTGATATGACCCATATTCCAACATGGACTAGATATCATCAAGACAAAATTCTGACTAAGTTTCAACTTGCTCAAAGTAAAAATGCGGCCTCCGGAGTTTGAACAATATTTTCCTTTATTGACCTAGTTTCTGATCCAATATGACCCATATTTGAACTTGACCTAGATATAATTCAGACAAACATTCTGACCAAATTTCAAGCTGCTGAAGCAAACAATGCGGCATCCAAAGTGTTCACAAGATTTTCCTTCAATTTGATCTAGTGACCTAGTTTTTGATCCAGCATGACCCATATTCAAACTTGGCCTACATATCATCAAGAAAAACATTCTGATAAAGTTTTATCATGCTGAAATTAAAAATGCAGTATCCAGAGTGTTAACATGATTACCCTTCAATTTGGTCTAGTGACCTAGTTTTTAACCCGGCATGACCCATATCCGAACTTGGCCTAGATATCATTTATACAAACATTCTGACCAAATTTCAAATTGCTGAAGCAAAAAATGCAGCTTTTACAGAGTTAACAAGATTTTCCCTCAATTTGGCCTAGTGACCTAGTTTCTGATCCAATATGACCCATATTTTTACTTGAACTAGATATCTTTAAGACAAACATTCTGACCAAATTTCAAGCTGCTGCAGCAAAAAATGCGGCATCCAAAGTGTAAAAAAGATTTTCTTTCAATTTGGACTAGTGACCTAGTTTTTGACCCGACATGACCCATATTCGAACTTGGCCTAGATATCATTCAGCTCAATATTCTGAACAAATTTCAAGCCGCTGAAGCAAAACATGCGGCTTCTACAGAGTTAACAAGATTTTCCCTCAATTTGGCCTGGTGACCTAGTTTCTGACCCAATATGACCCATATTTGAACTTGACCTAGATATATTTAAGACAAACATTCTGACCAAATTTCAAGCTGCTGCAGCAAAAAATGCGGCATCAAAAGTGTTAACAAGATTTTCTTTCAATTTGACCTAGTGACCTAGTTTTTGACCCGGCATAACCCATATTCGAACTTGACCTAGATATTTTTAAGACAAACATTTTGACAAAATTTCAAACTGCTGAAGCAAAAATTGCGGCCTCTGGAGTGTTAACAAGATTTTCCTTCAATTTGACCTAGTGACCTACTTTTTGACCCAACGTGACCCATGTTCGAACTTGACCTACATATCATCAAGACAAACATTCTGATAAAGTTTCAATATGCTCAAGTGGAAAATGTGGCCTCCAGAGTGTTAACAAGATTTTCCTTCAATTCGACCTAGTGACCTAGTTCTTGACCTCATATCGCCCAGTTTCGAACTTGTCCAAGATTTTATGTTCTGATAAACTTTCATGAAGATTGGATGCAAAATGTAGCCCGTAGAGTGTTAACAAGCTCAAATGTTGACGATGGACGACGGACGACTGACGACGGACGCCGGACAAAATGTGATCACAATAGCTCACCTTGCACTTCGTGCATAGGTGAGCTAAAAATTCACCAATTAATTTTTTCCTTTGACTTTCTTTATAACTTTTCCTACAATAATTTCAGTTGAAGAGGCATACAAAATTTACCCTTTCCCACATACAGACGCTTTTTTATGTCTCTGCAGCAGAAGACTTTTGAAACGTTGGAGGAACTCTATTTAATAATTTAACCCAGAATCATTTCAAAGTCGTCTGCTGCAGATTTCCTGTGTGTGGGAAAGGGTTAAGGATAAAGGTGATTTTAGTCCATTACCTTATGTAACTCTCCTTTTAAGTTGAAAGACGAACTCTGCGGACCAAACAAGGCTCTTTTAAACCGTTCTATAATTCTGCGTTTCGGGTTTGGGTTGAGTGTCGGTGGTAATTGTGAGATGTAAATGATTTTATGTAGCGTGTGTAGCATCTGTGTAATTGGGTCGCTGATCTGTCGCACTTTCTTCTGCGATATTGTCAGTGTTGCCGTGTTTGCACTCTCTGTAAAAGAAGATAATGAAATTTCTTTTTAACCAAGTTTGTGGATTTGAAGCAATATATATGAATTATCATTGGAAGCTTATATTAATTAATTTGACAACAAAAAGATGAGGCATTTTATGAGCCTTTAACCCTTTCCCTCATACGACAATTCTGCAGTAGACGACTTTAAACATATTGTGTCAAAGCATAGAAAATCTCTATAATTGAATGGATAACCTATGACTAAAAGTGGAAAACATTGTGGCAAAAGGAGAAATTGCTTGTTTTGAGCAATTTCTTCTTTTGTCACAATGTTTTCAAAAAGCCGTCTGCTGCAGAGGCGTCAGAAAGCGTCTATATGAGGGAAAGGGTTAATCATTTTACCCATGTGAAGATTCTTTAATGTGCAGATCTTGAATCCAGATCAGACTGCACACGCTAATCTGGATCTAAACTGGTTAACATAATCCAAAAGCCTTTTTGCCTGCACTTTGGCTAACATTATGGAATTACTTTTGCTCTTCATCTGTTATTAACTCTTTCCCACTTGCAGACGACTTTTGAAAACAAGGGAGAAATTCCTCATAATGAGCAATTTTGCTTTTTACCACAATGTTTCAATAGTTATAATTTTAAGTATTGGGTGTGTTTGCCAACATGCTTTTTAAGTTGCCTGCCGCAATTTTGCTGTATGTTGGAAAAATAAGATGCAATCAAAAGCACTTACTGGGTCGCTTACTTGTTTTTGATTTCTTGGATTTTGAATTCAGAACTCCGTTCCCGGCGGGTGTGCTGTTTGAGCGTACATACGGTTTCCCGTCTAACAAATGGTCGGAATGTTCCGTGAGGTGGGAAATACTTGGTGAATGGCTATTTATAGGCGATGGATCACCCGACCCAAATCCACTATCTCGGCTTGCCTTGGCTGTAAAGGAAAAGTTTTTGAAGATTATGGTATTTACCCCCGACAAACTGTTGCATGCATCTTATTTCACAAAATATATATAGCTGATTACTTCTGTGCCAATGAGATTCGCGATAAGCAAGTTCCTAAATTGCAACAGTGTTTTCAACTTTATACAAGAAAAAAAATGGTCTGGATACTTTTGACTAGTGTAGATTTGTTTTTTTAATATTATTTAACCATTTCCCGCTTACAGAGGCATTTTGATGTATCTGCAGCTAGACAACTTTTGAAAGCATTGTAGCAAAAGTACAAATAGCAATTTCTTCTTTTGCCACAATGTTTTTAATTAACAATTATAATACATTTATTTCTTGACATTTTTAAAAAAAATTGACAAGACGTTTTCAGAGTCGTCTGCTACAGGTGTGATGTTTATGAAATGGGGTTAAGACAAATGAAGATAAATATATGCTTGTTCATCGATGCCTTCTGATCCAAATAAACAACAAGTGTCAGAAGTTTCTTGAATCCTTTGGTGAACAGTAAAAATCAAGATCAAACTGACCTAATGCACCGATTTATAGGGATCAACGATTGATTGGTATTTAACCCCATTCCCACATACAACAAATCTGCAGCAGACGACTTGGGTGAACAGTAAAGATCCAGATCAAACTGACGTAATGCTTTTTTTTTTTTTTTTTTTGGAGTTTAACGCCGCTTTCAACAGCTTTGGTCATATCACGGCGGTCAGTGCACCTACCCATGTTTTCCTGGGTTTCCCACACCAGTACTTACACAACATTCTTTCGAAGCCACTGACTACTTTCTCACATAGATCAGAGGTGAGAGGCAATGGAAAACATCGCCCGAAAGAATGTCGCCGCAACCGGGTATCGAACCCGTGACCTCCAGATCACGAGTCAGATACGCTACCAATTGAGCTACCCGGCCGGGCCTGACGTAATGCACTGATTTGTGGGGATCTTTCTTCGATTGGGATTTAATGCCGTTTTCAACATTTTTTCAGTCATGCAATGGCAGCCAGCTCACCTACCCATGTGTTTTCTGGCTTTCTCGCACCAGTACTCCAAGCAACTGGCTCCTTTTCCACTTATACTGCTACCCTATTAGTGGCAGACGAGTGATGTTGTAGCATTGACTTTTGTTAACATTGGAATACAATGCTCAACAAGCTGGTGTACAAACACACAACCCCTATAATAACAGTCTGTGTCGCTTCAGACTGAGCTACAGAGGTCAGGCTGATCTGGTCCTACATTGTTCGGTCTATGGTTTGCATTTCTGGAGCAGGGCTCAATAATTGATTAAACTTACAACTTGGTATATCCACCACAAGCTGTTGCGAATACTGATCACGGTGATGAGCCATCCGTGGTGTTGGAACTGGCGGGAGCTGTGACAGGGTTTTATTGCGACGGAGCATGGCGTGAGCTCCACGCGTACTTCCAGCGCTGCTCTCTCGACTCTCGCTCCCACTGCTTGGACAGCCCTCGTCATCATCGGATGACCAACCTGTAACAATATATTTATTAACCCTTTCCCTCATATAGATGCTTTCTGACGCCTCTGCAACAGACGGCTTTTAGAAAACATAGTGACAAAAGAAGAAATTGCTCAAAACAAGCAATTTCTCCTTTTTCCACAATGTTTGCCACTTTTAGTCATAGGTTATCCATTCAATTATAGAGCTTTTCTATCTTTTGACAAAATATGTTCAAAGTCGTCTGCTGCAGAATTATCGTATGAGGGAAAGGGTTAACTATTTCCCACTTGCATACATATTCTAATACGACTTCAGCAGACGACTTGAAATTTAAAAACATTTGGGCAATAGGAGAAATTGGCCATCATGATCAATTTCCTCTTTTGTCACAATGACTTCAAGTCTATCTAATGTTTAAAAATTTATATTTAAACACAATCCATATCTTTTCAAAGATATTTTCAAAGTCTTATACTTCTGATTTGGGAAATAGTAACATAGCATATCAAGTTATAAGTTAATTTTTCTTATCTTCCTATTCAAACTTAATACAAAAAAAATTCAACTTAAAATATTTATTAACAAGGTTTCGTCATTTTGGCCTTCACCAGGTTGTATGTATACAATATGACTTAAACGTCATTAACAGTCAACGGCGATAACGTCAAAATGTAGCATACAATTTTGTGCAAAATATTGTTATATACGATCTACAGATATACACGTATACTGGTAAAATTCAATTAAGATGCAAAAATATCAGTAAATCTTAAAACAACCTAAAAGTTGCTAAACAAAGCTCAATTCCTTCCTTTCTTAATTTTTCATTTTCCGAATTCTGCTCAATTCTGCTCAAAATCTGTTACAGGACAGCATTATAGCTTGACACAATGTCGAAAAGCTGCCTGTGTAAGGGCCAGGATCAACCCTTTTCCATCTGCAGCAGATGACTATTTAAAACATTGTGACAAAAGTAGAAATTGCTCATTATGAGCAATTTCTCCTTTTGTCACAATGCTTTCAACTCTATATGATAATCAAACTTTCATTTAAGGTGTTTTTTTATCTTTTTGACCTAGATGTTTTCCAAAGTCGTCTGCTGCAGATTTATTTGCGTGTAGGAAAGAATTGAAAAGTGTGTCATCCTTCATACCTTGCTCTGTATCCTCGGCCCCAAAGATTGACGGCGAAATCTGCGATTCGAACATGTCCGTCAGGTTATTTTCCTTGATACCCGAAGCGCCGCCACTGCCCGCTAAATTAGCGAGCTTATCATAACGCTCTTGAGAGACAAGGAATAACCTGTGGTAGTTTTGCATGTTTTGATTCGCTTCCAAAAAATGCCTGAAAGTACAATTTCAAGGAGTGAATAAAGGTCGAGATAAGAAGTAGTATTTTTCATATTCCCTCATATTTAACCTTCCTTACATACAACACTTCTGCAGCAGACCACTTTGAAAACATCTATGAAAAATATGGAAAATCTCTATAAATGAGCACAAAATTATTGAACTGAGTTGAAACAATGTGCCAAAGGGAGAAATTGATCGTGATTTCCAACAATATTTAACAATGTAGACTGCTGCAGATGCTTCAAAATACCTCTACATGTGGGGCGGGTTAACCCCTTACTAACTTCCATTTTGATACAAAATACATCTGCATGAGGGAAGGGGTAACCCCTTACTAACTTCCATTTTGATACATCTGCAGTTGACAATAATTTCTGGCAAAAAGGAGAAATCGCTCAAGACGAGTTATTTCTCCTGTTGCCACAATGTTTTCAGCGCTTTTCAATAATAAGACTTTCATTTATAGAGATGTTCAGAGTTTTACCTAGATAAATATTCAGTTGCCCGCTCCAGTTTTTGATGTTTGTTGGAAAGTGTTGTTTGTTTGAAAATATCCGAGTTAAAAAGTCAGAAACTGTTGAAAGTTTATGCGAAGTTCAGACAACAGAGATGCAATCCCTTCTGAGGCAGGCAACACAAAAATGGATTGATTATTCGGTGTTTTAAGCTGTTTTAAAAAGAACAAAATGTCAGTTATACCACAGTGTTTCCTGGGTAAGTTACCAGTACTACTGGTCCGTTTATCCTGACACCAGACAGTCAAGTTACCAGTACTACTGGTCCGTTTATCCTGACACCAGACAGTCAAGTTACCAGTACTAATGGTCCGTTTATCCTGACACCAGACAGTCAAGTTACCAGTACTAATGGTCCGTTTATCCTGACACCAGACAGTCAAGTTACCAGTACTACTGGTCCGTTTATCCTGACACCAGACAGTCAAGTTACCAGCACTACTGGTCCGTTTATCCTGACACCAGACAGTCAAGTTACCAGTACTACTGGTCCGTTTATCCTGACACCAGACAGTCAAGTTACCAGTACTACTGGTCCGTTTATCCTGACACCAGACAGTCAAGTTACCAGTACTAATGGTCCGTTTATCCTGACACCAGACAGTCAAGTTACCAGTACTAATGGTCCGTTTATCCTGACACCAGACAGTCAAGTTACCAGTACTACTGGTCCGTTTATCCTGACACCAGACAGTCACGTTACCAGTACTACTGGTCCGTTAACCTGACACCAGACAGTCACGTTACCAGTACTACTGGTCCGTTTATCCTGACACCAGACAGTCACGTTACCAGTACTACTGGTCCGTTTATCCTGACACCAGACAGTCAAGTTACCAGTACTACTGGTCCGTTTATCCTGACACCAGACAGTCAAGTTACCAGTACTACTGGTCCGTTTATCCTGACACCAGACAGTCAAGTTACCAGTACTACTGGTCCGTTTATCCTGACAGTCAAGTTACCAGTACTACTGGTCCGTTTATCCTGACACCAGACAGTCAAGTTACCAGTACTACTGGTCCGTTTATCCTGACACCAGACAGTCAAGTTACCAGTACTACTGGTTTATTTATCCTGACACCAGACAGTCAGTTGTAATGCTAACCCCGCAACCCTGAGCGCCAAGGAGGGCAGCTAATACTACCATTTTTAGTCTTTGGTATGACTTGACCAGGGATCGAACATGTTACCTCCAGCACCTGAGGCAGACACTCTTCCACTACACCACCACAAGTAAAACAAAAAGTTCCACTCACTTTTGTGTCCGTCTCCTCTCTCTGTCCAACTTCCGTTGCAGGGTGTGTTGGGAGGACTGAAGATTATCCATATGTTTTAACATTATATCCGACATGTCCGCCGCCATCTCCACTATATCCGGTCTCTCCGTGGCATTCGGACAAATACATCTGAAATGGACAGAGGCGTAGGTATAGAGGGATAAATTGTATTTGTCTAACATCATCTTAATTCGTCTAAATTCTATGTTGTTGGTACTCAAAAGAATTGCCTCGTACGGTAAAGAAGTCGAAATAAAGAATAAAGAACATGAACTAAGGTCTCTATGTAGGGAGCAAATAGATAAGATTAACCCTTTCTAACATAAAGACACCTTTTGGCGAATTTTAAACAGAAATGTTTTACGATATTGTGGCGAAATGAGAAATTATCACAATAGACAGTTTCCATATCATTGCATTGATGTTTTCAAACCTGTTTATTGCAGATTTGTTTTATGCAGGAAAGGGTAATATTATGTAGATACAAGTCAAGGGTTTTTAATATAAGTTTCTAAAGAATTTAAGAAAAGTAGATAACCTCTCTATGACGTATTATGGACTAAATTGAAATACACCTGTTGCCCTCAAACAAACTTTTTTTAATTAACCTGGTTATTATTATTACTGAAAAAATTTCATATATTCGATTTGCATTTATGATTAGTGGTTATTCAAAGAAATATTTATAGAAATTTCGCAGTGAATTAAATATACAAAAATTCCCATATTTTGACAACAAATATACATATAGGGATTATGAATTAATTAATTTTTTTAACCCTTTCCCACAATAAGATGCCTCTGCAGCAGACCACTTTTACCAGGTTTCTCCTTTTGCAAACAATGTGTTTCACTCTTTCCAAAGATACTGTCATTTACAGATATTTTCTATATTTTTGTCTATTAGGTCATTTTAAAGTGGTTTGCGGCAGATTTTTTAAATGGGGAAAAGGGTCCATAGCCTACAAAGTTGAACAGATTTTTGAAACTAATAAAATAATTATCTGATATATATAGATGCAGAAGTAGATGTCTTTTGAAAAAATTGTTGCAAAAAGAGAAATTTGCCCTGCTTTACAAAAATTGTAAATGCTTTGGTTTCAATAAGTTTTCATTTCATTAATTACCCCTTTCCCTCATATAGACGCTTTCTGACGCCTCTGCAGCAGACGGCTTTTTGTAAACATAGTGACAAAAGAAGGAATTGCAAAAAACGTGCAATTTCTCATTTTGCCACAATGTTTTCCACTTTTTGTCATAGGTTATCCATTCAATTATGGAGATTTTCTATGTTTTGACAAAATACGTTCAAAGTCGTTTGCCGCAGAATTGTCGTATGAGGGAAAGGGTTAAACATCTGATAAGAAGTTGTTATTATGATGAAGATTGAAGTATATATATATACCTTTTAACAGTGTGTATAAGTCTCTCGGAATAGGATCCCGCGGGAACTGGTTTGTATTTCCCTTCAACAATCTACAAATAAAAGATCACAATTGATTCCACTCATATTTCAAGACGAAATTCAAGATGATTTTCGAGGACCAACAATATCACAATGTTGATGTATTCATTTTACATATACCTTTTCCACATACAAACGCTTTCTCAATGAATCTAAGTATTATTATCAACTATAGTTGAAAACATTGCGGCAAATGAATGCATCATTGTTTGATTAATTGTTTGGTGTTCTATGCCCCTTTCAACAATTTTTAAGTTATATCACAGTGTTTCCTGAGTAAGTTACCAGTACTACTGGTCCATTTATGCAGACACCAGCCAGTCAGTTGTTATGCTAACCCGTCATCTCTGAGCACCAACGACGGCAGCCATTACTACCATTTTTGGTATGACCCAACTGAGGATTTAACCCGCGACCTCCTGCAACCGAGGCAGCCAAATGAATGAATCAACACTGGCATATTGTAACTTACACTTTTAACTAAGGTCAGCATGTTTGTATTGTAGAAGGGTGGATCCAGAACACACATTTGATAGAGTACACAACCGAGGGCCCACATGTCCGCCTTCTCACCGTAGGGATGTCCTTCTACCATCTCAGGGCTGGAAAATACATATAACATATTTTATCAGACTTGTCTGGTTGTTATGTTTAACCCTTTCCCCCATATTGACGCATTCTGACGCCTATGCAGCAGACGGCTTTTTGAAAACATAGTGACAAAAGAAGAAATTTCTCAAAACAAGCAATTTCTCCTTTTGACACAATGTTTTCCACTTTTAGTCATAGGTTATCCATTCAGCTATAGAGATTTCCTATTTTTTGACAAAATATGTTCAAAGTCGTCTGGTGCAGAAATGTCATATCCTCATAAAGGGTTAATTACATACCCATCAAAAGACATATTCAATATCAATGACTGCTGCAGATTTATTGTATGTAGGAAAGGGTTAATGCCTTCCCACATACAACAAATCTACAGGAAATACCTTTTAAAACATCAAGGCATAACTATGGAAATTCTCTAAAAATAAAAAGTTTAATTATTGAATAGTTTTGAAAACAATTCTGGCAAATGGAGAAATTGCTAATTATAAGCAATTTCTTCTTTTGCCACAATGTTTTCAAAAGTGATCTGCTGCAGTAGCATCATAATGCCTCTGCCGGTTGAAAAAGGTTTAACAGAAAACTTACCAAGAATAAAGGATAGTTCCACAGACGGACGTCATCTTGCTCGTGTCTGTACCTTTAACCTTAGCTAGGCCAAAGTCAGCTGTAATAATAATAATAATAATAATAATAATACAACTTTATTTTATAAGACTACACATTTGAAGAGTCCCAATCTTCCATGTGGGCCTCAGTAAATATGGTAAGGGTAATAATCAGGTAGCAAATCTAGAAACGTTTACTCTGTACTCAAAATTTGTACACAAGTGTCTGATTGGTCAGGATTAAATTCATTCTCAAAACTGACCATTAAAATGCCTTTATTTAAGTTCAGATCAAAGAGTATATTTTAAAAGTACATGTATCATAGTTTCGAGGCAAGTTGGTTCAAACTCAGGAAAAGAAAACATTATCATGCAACTAATTCCTTTGATGCACAGGTACTCAAAAAAACCTTAGGTTTTGAGGTCAAACAATGGCAAAATCATATACATGTGAAGAGATATGATCATCTAGAATGAATCTTTGGAATGACTCGAGAGAAATGGGTTAATTAATGGCTATACTTACTTATGGTGACCTTGTCATTTTCTCCGAGCATGATGTTATTCGGGGTGAGATCTCGATGAACGATGCCTTTGTCTTTATGCAGGTAACGTAATGCTAAAACCATCTAAGGAATAAAAAAGTTAAGAAGTTCAGATTTCAGTCATGTTTTTGTTCCACATATAGACGTTTTCGGACGTCTCTGCAGCAGATGACTTTTGAAAACATTATTGGAAAAGGAGATATTACTCAAAACAAGCAATTTCTACTTTTGCCACAATGTTTTCAAATTGATTCATATATTTGTCTAGATGTTTTCGAAGTCGTCCGCTGCAGATTTGATGTATGTGGGAAAGGGTTAAGTCGTCTGTATAAGGAAAAAATTTGAAAAGAGAGAGAAATTCTTAATGAACCCCATCATACGACCTCAACATATACATTTTTTACAGCAGACAACTTTGAAAAAATATGTGAAAACCACTAAAAATGACAGTGTAGTTATTGAAATCACTGTGTTAAAAGGAGAAATTGCTGATCATGAGAAATTTCTTTTTTTACTACAATCTTTCAAAAGTCGACTGCTGCAGGAGTGAGAAACCATATGTATTTCGAAAAGAATTAAACACAAATGAGCCGTTCCAAGAGAAAACCAACGTTATGGACTCTGCATAATGTAACGAACCAGATCGGCCTGTGCAGTCCACACAGGCTAATCCAGGCTGACACAAGGGGATAGAGGTATAGAGTAATGATTTGTGAAACAGAAAATCCAAAGGAGGAGAAAAGCGTCTGTCCAGGTTAGCCTGCACAGTCTGATCCGGCTCAATACTTTACGCAGAGTCCACAATGTTGGTTTTCTAGCGGTATGGCTCACATTTACCTTCTCCCTGATACAGATTTTTTAAACATTGTGGGAAAAGGGAAAAATGCTCCAAACTAGGAAATTCAACTTTTCCCACTATATTTACAACCCCTTTAGATTATACCTCAGATGTTCTAAATTGTATGCATGTTTCATCATACATTCTGTAAAGGTCACTAAAAAAAAAAAGGTTTTTTATGCAATTATCAGTAATATAAATGCTTTTTGAACACTTTCCCACCTGCTGTTATATATTTTGATGAATACACAGCAGACAGTTTTTGAAAACATTGTCGCGAAAGGAAAACTTGCTCAAGAGGAGCAATTTCTCCTTTTTAAACACACTTTTGTATTTTCAACTCTTTTCAATAATTTAACTTTCAGTCAAAGACATTTTTAGATATTTGTGAAAAAATGCAAGTTTGTTGTTTGCGTAAATGTTTATGCCACTCACCTGTATGAGAATGTTCCATATTCTACTTTCAGAAAACTTGTCCTTTTTCTCTTTAAGAGAGTTGAAATGTTCGTTAAGAGGGGCGCCCTCGATCAGATCCATGATAATGTACAATGTGTTTCCTGTAAGGAGATAATGTTATCTTTATTATTATTGGTCAGCAATGTCATCTTTTATCACAATGTTTCCAACTCTTTTCAATAAGTATTCATTCTATTATAAAGGTTCTCTATAGTTATGCCCAGATGTTTTCAAATGTTGTCTGCCTCAGATTTGTTGTATGTTGGGGCTTGAAGAATGACATCTCATATATCTTGCTAGTAGTGCAGGAAAAATATGCATTCATTTTCCCACATGCAGACACATATGCAGCTCAAATAATTGAAGCAAAAAGAGAAATTGCTCAAAATTAAAAAAAATCTCCTTATGCTACAATGTTTTTAACTCTATCCTATAATTATACATCATTTAAAGAGATTTTCTGAAAAAATTTAATAGACATAAACGTTTTGAAAGCTGTCTGCTGGAGATTTGTTGTATGTGATTAATTTGAAAACATAATCTTTTAAAAAACATCAGTTATTTCACGTCGGCCAGTTCACCTATTCATGTGTTTCCTGGCTTTCTCACACCATTACCCCACATGACAGTCTTTCCAAGCAACAAACTGCTTTTCTCCATAGACTGTTTGCCCATTGGTGCAAGACGAATGACAACTGTTGCATTGAATATTGTCCAAAGTCTGAAAGAACGTTGGCCAAGCTTGGGTTTTTAACTCACAACCCCTAAATTGACAGCCTGCATCGCTACTGACTTGTTGTAAGTGAGAAAATGATTTAAGAAGATTTCACAAACCTATGCAACAGTTACCTTCTCTGAATGTTTTATGATATCTAACTATGTTGGGATGCCGGATGCCCTGTCTCATGATCTGTAACTCGTTGATCATCTCCCCAACGCTCTGATCTCGGTCATTTGTGGTTTTACCGAACGCCGGGTTCAGCAAATCAATCTGTAAACACGTAAATAATGTACCTTAACAAGTTTCATATATGCCATGCCAAACGAAAATATATCTGTTTGTTTGTAATGTGTTTTATGTCGATTTTTACAATTTTGAGTTTTATCACAGCATTTCCTTGGTAAGTTATCCAGCAAAGAAAGTCAAAATGCTAACACCATAACCCTCAGCATTAAGGATGAAAACCTTTACCGCCATTTTTAAGTCTTTGGTATGACCCGGCGAGGGATTGAACTTGCAACCTCCTGAACATGAGGTCGACGCTCTACCACTTTACAACTAAGGCAGTCCATATTTTTGCCTAGATGTTTTCAGAGTCATCTGCCACAGATTTGCTGTATGTAGGAAATGGATACAGAAAGGTGAACAAAATTTTACAAACCTCTTTTAAGGCAAGAAATGACTGTCCTGCTCGTTTTCGTACTTTATACACGCTTCCGAACGCTCCACGTCCTAAATGTTCAAATACTGCATAGTCCTGAATGTAGTGGGTGGGAGTCCGATTTTGATTTAACTCCAGAATACTTTCGTGAATAGAGGTAACTTTTTCACTATTTAATCCGTTAATTGTTTGAACGATGGGTTTATAGGCCGATAAATCACGGTTGTAATGTCCGACGTCGATGAATATTGTGTATAACTGTGGTGGGAAAAGTTTTTTGAAAAGTCTTCTGTTCCTTTCCATACTAAACAGGAATCTTAAAGCTCGGAATGCAAATCTCTGTAAATGTAAAAAGAAAACTGTTAACCCTTTCCCTCATACGAAAATTCTGCAGCAGACGACTTTGAACGTATTTTGACAAAAAATCTCCATAATGGATGACAAAAAGTGGTAAACACTGTGGCAAAAGGAGAAATTGCACGTTTTGTGCAATTTCTTCTTTGGTCACTATGTTTTCAATAGGAATATGCAGGAATAGTTTACATGCAATCTTGTTCAATTTAAATGCCAAGCTCAGTCGGTAGCAACGCGGGCTGTCAATACAGGGGTTGTGAGCCCAGCTTGGCCAACATTCTTTCCGTCATTTGACAAAAGTCATTGTGACAAGCTTCATTCGTCTTCCACCTATAGGCTAGCAGTCTATGTGGAAAAGCAGCCAGTTGCTTGGAAATATTGTTGTGTAGATTACTGGTAAGAGAAAGCCAGGAAACACATGAGTATGTTAACTGGCCGCCATGATATGGCGCTAAACCCCATCAATCAATCAATTTGTAAGTTTCTAATTTCATGTGTATCCATTGCTCCTGGAACAGTTGCTACCAACACGGCAACCATAACGTTGCTATAGGGATACAGCATTTTGACGCGTCTGCAGCAGACGACTTTTGAAAACATTGTGACAAAAGAAGAAATTGCTCAACACGAGCAATTTCTCCTTTTGCCACAATGATTTTTCATCGTTTTGTTCAGTAATTTTACCTTCATTTCTAGAGATTTTCTGTATCTTGAGATGATTTCAAAGTCGTCTGCATCAGATTTGCTGTGTGTGGGAAAGGGTTAATAAAATATCTTTCCCACATCCAGACGTTTTCTGACGCCTCTGCAGCAGACGACTTTTGAAAAACATTGTGGCAAAAGGAGAATTTCATATATAAATAATGGATGTTTTGAAAGGGGTATACTGCAGATTTTCAAACAACCCTGGTATATGGGTCATCATTTGATATCATCAAGGGGACCGATAGCTTCAAATGTGATTTATTTCTCTTTAGGAATTTATAATCCTTCATATACGCAGATATTTCTATAAATCTTGTCTGTATATGTAATATATAGAGGATATTTCATGAGTGCTTATTTATTATCAGCTTAGTAAAGGAGTTTATTAAAAAGTGATCATAAATAAACACGAATGGGATATTCTATTTATCAAAAAAGTGATTTATGAGACGTATTTGAAAAAATGTACATGAAAAATGCCGGTTTCTGTGCCAAATTGACTAACGTTCTATAAATCTTCAAACTGCTGATGTGACGTCTATTTCATAGTTTGATTACCACGTTTAAACAAAGACTTGAGCATTAGACTTGAAATTAAACTAGAAGTGTCATATGATATTAAAGTAACGGAATTTTGACACTCCCAGAGAGGGTTTTATGTGATAAAAATGGATACAAACCTGTGTAAGTTGAGCAGCTTTTCTCTCCCTACTTGAGCACTCGATACATGGGGGCAGAATAAGAAGCCCTATGGTGTAGATACCGTTGGCCTGAGCTATCTGCTCGGCGTTCGTGTCGTTCAACACCAACTCAGCTAGGGCACCACAACAGGCTGGAAAAATAAGAATTAATTTAAGTATTTCAAAATGATTCTACTTTTAGAGATTTTCAATATCTTTCGACGAGAGGTTTTTAACCCTTTCCCTCATATAGACGCTTTCTGACGCCTCTGCAGCAGACGGCGTTTTGAAAATATAGTGACAAAAGAAGAAATTGCACAAAATGTGCAATTTCTCCTTTTGCCACAATGTTTTCCACATTAGTCATAGGTTATCCATTCAATTATGGAGATTTTCTATGTTTTGACAAAATACCTTCAAAGTCGTCTGCTGCAGAATTGTCGTATGAGGGAAAGGGTTAAAGTCCTCTAGCTGTACATATGTTGTATGATGGAAGGTTACATGCAGACGTATCTTGATGTATCTGTAACATCAGCAATGAGCAATTTCTCCCATGCCACAATGTCTTCAAAAGTCATCTGTTGTAGATGCATCAAAATGTTTCTACATGTGGGAGAGGGTTAACGCCTCTGCAGCCTCTGCAGCAGACGGCTTTTTGAAAACATAGTGGAAAAAGGAGAAATTGCTCAAAACAAGTTTTTCAGTTATTTTACATACAATAATAGATATTTTTCATATTTTATAGTAGACATTTTTTTAGTCGACTGCTGCAGATTTGTTGTATGTGGGAAAGGGTTAAGCCTGAATTATTCAGAGATAGTATGTATTGCTTACCTTGCTTCAGTTTGTGCTGCAGTTCTGTCACTTCTTCAGCCTGTGGAAACAAATCAGAACATAAATCAGAACAAGTAAGTTAACTATTACTTTCATATGATGTTCCACCCTTTCCTGAATGCAGACACATTTCTCACACATCTGCAGCAGAAGTCTTTCGGAAACATAATGGGAAAAGGAGACGTTATTAAAATGAGCTTTTATTTATAGAGATTTGCCTCAATTTTGCCTTGATGTTTTAGAAGTATTCTGATTTGTTGTATGTGGGAAATGGTTTTCAGTCTACCCAATATGAAAGCGTAAGGATAATATTTGATAAGAGTTCCATATTTAAGCTGAGAATAGTTGTCTGCTGCAGATTTAAAATATCGGGGAAAAGATTAAAACCCACAAATAGAATAGAAAAGTATTTATTTGTGAACTGCACTAACAGCAGTTTTGAAGAGAAAATGATAAGAAGTAATGCCCAAGGTTAGCTTAATTAATCCTTTCCCACTTGCAGACGCCTTCCGACGCATTCGCAGCAGACGAGTTTTGAAAACATTCTGGCAAAAGGTGAAATTGCTCATGATGAGCAATTTCCCCTTTTGCCACAATGTTTTCAACTCTATGTAATGTTTAAAATCTCATTTATGGAGATATTTAAAATTTTTGCTTATATGTTTTCAATTTATTTATTTATTTATTGGGGTTTTACGCCGCTTTCAACATAATATGTTTTCAAAGTCATCTACTGCAGAATTGTCGTTTGTGGAAAAGGGTTTTAAAATAAATTATCTCTGATTTCCGTTCTATTTCTATCCATTAACCCTTTCCCTCATACGACAATTCTGCAGCAGACGACTTTGAACATATTTTGTCAAAACAAAGAAAATCTCCATAATTGAATGGATAACCTATGACGAAAAGTGGAAAACATTGTGGCAAAAGGAGAAATTGCACTTTTTGTGCAATTTCTTCTTTTGTCACTATGTTTTCAAAAAGCCGTCTGCAGCAGAGGCGTCAGAAAGCGTCTATATGAGGGAAAGGGTTAATTAAAATTTCTACCGCTGTCTTTTTTGTCAAAATGTTTTCAATAGGTGTCTACTGCAGAGATACATGGAAACTGATGACCAATACGGCTCCACCCTTTCCCAGACGTCCTTAGAAAACATTATGGCAAAATAATTAATTGCTCGTAATGAGCAATTTCTTCTTTCGTCACAATCATTTCAACTTTATTTGATAATTAAAGTTTCCTTTCTACAGATTTTCCATATTTTTGCCTATGTGCTGATCTGTTGTATATGAGAAAGGGATAACCAAAAGACAAAACTGAACCAAAACTTGCTATAAAGCTAAATATTCCTTTGGTCGTCAGCTTCGAAAACATTTCCAGACAAAAAAATTAATCTGGAAAATTTGAAGCATAATTTTCCGTACTGAGGTTACGTTAAATCTTTGCACATAAAGAAGACATTGGTTGTTTCGAGTAATTTGTCCTTTTGCCATTGTTTTAGAATTTGGTCTATTCAAAAAGAAGTCTGCATAAGGGGTTCTGATCATAGAAACAATCTTTAGTAGAAATCGTTCCTGTTATATGATGAATAAGTTGACAATGAAGATGATTTTGGAATAATCACACATATTACTGATCTAAAAACACACAACACGAAATTGTGAATGGGAATGGTATACATGGACAGTTTAATGTCATTTCAATTCAATTCAATCATTTACTCTTTCTAAGGATTCAAAATGAGACATATGAAAATAACAATATCATGTACAAAATATCAAACTATTAACCCTTTCCCACATACAGACGCTTTCTGACGCCTCAGAAGCAGATGACTTTTGAAAACATCAAGGCTAATGAAGAAATTGCTCATGATGAGCAATTTCTACTTTTGCCACAATGTTTTCAACTCTATTCAATAATTAAACTCTCAATTATAGAATTTGTTCACATTTTCACATATATATTATAACCCTTTCCCACCTGCAAACGCATTATTATGCAATAGCAGTAGATGACTTTTGAAAACATTGTGGCCAAAGGTGAAATAATGAAAAAATTATCCCTTTATCACAATGTTTTCAACTCTATTCAATAATTATACATTCATTTTCAGAGATTTTTCCATCTTCTGCATTGATTTCTACTAAGTCATCTGCTGCAAATTTGTTGTACATGTATGAGGGAATTGGTAAAATACTAGTCCTTCTTTTCAAGAATCCAATAAACCTTGGATAATTATGTTTATGATTAATTAAGTTTTTTTTACAACTTGTAGCCTTTTTTTAAATACTGAAAAACAAGTGTTACATTTTTGTTTCTATTTGACAGTGATATATGTATAATGAAGTTATACACAGTGTGCATGGTAGATGGTAAAATTAGTGCAAAGCAGTCAAGACCTGGAATCTGTAACGCTATTTTTGCTATGAAACCAGTCTGTTATAAATAACCTTTGATTGGTCAGATGAACTAGTGATTTAATTCTAACCTATCAAATGTTCAAACTTTCAGACTGGTTTAAAGGGACTGAATCCCATATGAGAAAAAAGCGGGAAAAAAAGAAAATTGTTAAAAATTGCTTTTACCTTGATGTTTTTGCATGTAAGGCATTGACATTTGCTGACTGACGTACTACAATATATGCACACTATTAATATTGCAGAGATTTTTCGTTATTTTGCATTGTAAAATCTACTGGGTTAGTAACCCAGTAAATCTATAAATATCACTGTATATTTATCATGTGAACCGAATTGACAATCTCCTTCGCAGAGTTTTCGTTCCTTACACTCACGCATACATGAATGTAATGAGTCAATAGTGTAAGAGAATGCCAAATTAAATCCACAAATTCAAATGAGCAAGAGGAAATTTCACGGTATTTCTAAACGGGAAAACACGGAGCGGACGTTTTTTTAACTGCTTATTTCCTATGAAATAATGAAAAACAAGACTTGTACGACCTTCTACAACATTCTGTTACATATATATTGACGTATTGTGGATTAATTAGAATAAGTATAAAATATAACAATTTTGGACCATTATGGTGTTCAGTCCCTTTAAGGGATAATTGTAAATGAACCAAATGTAAAGAAATAATGAGTTTCACAGTGACACAAAACCAAATGAATGATGCCAATGAATGAATGATAAGTGCCCAAATGAAATCATGTTAGCAGGCTGCTGGTTCCACACACTCAATATACCTTGGTTTTGGGTTCTTTAACAGTGGGGGTACCAAATTCAAAATATTTCTGAAGACAAAATGTTTATACAAATATTATTTTCTAAAATGAGCTTATCTGCTTGGGAATTTATAAAAAATAAGCCTTAACGTAGTACAATATAATTCTTAAGGTTATTTGTTTGTTTTGGTTTAACCATTTCCTACATAAAGATGCTTTTTTTTTTTGATGCCTGTGCAGCAGACGACTTTTTGAAAACTTTGTGACAAAAGGAGAAATCGGTCATAATGAGCAATTTCTCCTTTTGTAACAATGTTTTCATCTTAATTCCATAATTAAATATATATTTCTATTTTCGAAACAAATGTTCATATAAGTCAGCTGCTGCAGATTTGTTCTATGTGGGAAAGGGATATGAATATTCGTTTGTTTCTGGTTATTTGAGTGATCTACAGATTCAATCATTATTTCACTAGGGGCAAAGCTAAATAAAGATTACTAGGACTTGGGTGAAATAAATTTTAATAATTCAAAGAAGGATAGAAATGTTATTGGTTATTTCAAGCTTTTTAAATTGATGACTTAAAATTCTTAGGGAATTCAGAAAATTGCCAACTCTGTTGGTGCAACCAACAGCTCTCGATAAGAGGCATTTTTCCTTTTCTAAAAACTTTATTTGACACTCAAACCCTATGTTGTGGGTACTCAAAACATTCTATTCAATGAGACAATTCTTTTGAGTACCCACAACATAGGGTTTAATTGAGTAATAAAAGAGATATTGTGGGAAAAGACGAGCTTACTCCTCCTCATCCAGTCCTCAGTATCTCCCAATGAAGATCTCCATTGAGTTAAGCAAACTCATTCTTTGGAGATCAATTACAGCCAAAACCTGTGCTAAAGACCACATTTGTATAGCAATTGCCTGTCTATAGAAATCATACTTTTAATTTCAAAATTACTAATTTTCTGCACAAATTACCCTGTAATTAGAGACCATCTGTGAATAGAGACAAATATTGTCGTCTTCCCATGGTTGGTCTTTAAACACAGGTTGGACTGTATTGTCAATTACGAAAGATGTCCATGATGATTTTAATGAAAAAAAAAAGGTTTTATCTCTACATTGATTGATTGATTGATTGGGGTTTAACGCCATTTTTAACAATTTCTCAGTTATATCGCGGCGGCCAGTTCACCTACTCATGCATTTCCTGGTTTTCTCACACCAGTACTCCACACAACAATCTTCCCAAGCAACTGGCTGCTTTTCCATATAGACTTAGCCCATTGGTGGAAGAGGAATGACGCATGTCGCATTGACTTTTGTCAATCCTCGGAAAGAAGGTTGGCCGAGCCGGGATTCGAACTCACAACCCCTGGATTGACAGCCCGCGTCGCTACCGACTGAGCTACCGGGGCTCGGCTTTTTATCTCTACAATAAGTTTGATTAAATATATGTGACAGAGGGTGCGGTACAGCTTGGGCTGAATGAAACATTCAAATAATATCTTATAAAATCTCACTTGTTAGAAACAGGGAGTATATCTGGCTATAAACCATCAATATGTCTCAATAACCCATCAACATGCATGTAATAAATAGACATCTTGCAAATTAAAAATCAGTGAATCAAAATGTGAAAAAAAAGCCAAAGATGGTGCAATACAGTTTCTTGTCTTTAAGATTATAAAACAATAACTATCAAGCAAACTCATTATTACAGGCAAGTATGACAAGATTACATTTTTGCTTAAATAAAAGAAAGAAATGCAATTCATCCGTTAGCCACAATCTTTTCAAAATGCATCTGCTGCAGAAGCATCAAAAAAATGTTTGCATGTAAGAAAGGATTCAACATTTCCCTGATAAGCCCGTCTCAGATGCGGGTAAAATAACTCGGTATCTGGAAAATTGATAGAACAGTTTTATTACAGAGTTGGATATATTGTAGGAAAAGGAGAACTTTTAAACAAAATCTTCTGCAGCAGAGGCATCAAAGTCGTCTGTATCTGAGAGAGTTAACCCTTTCCCTCATATAGACGCTTTCTGAAGCCTCCGCAGCAGACAGCTTTTTGAAAACATAGTGACAAAAGAAGAAATTGCTCAAAACGAGTTTTTCCTTTTGCCACAATGTTGTCCACTTTTAGTCACAGTTTATCCATTCAAATATAGAGATTTTCTGTGTTTTGACAAAATATGTTTAAAGTCGTCTGCTGTGGAATTGTTGTATGTGGGAAAGTGTTAAACATAGGGTTTCATTCATGCTACAAGGTATTTTGGGTTTTTCTGGTGTTTTTGGGGTGGGGGGTTTCTATCTATTTCTGAGATCCATAGGCGGATCCAACTATGTATATATTAATGAAACAAAAGCTTGACTTTGTCTCATAATAATGTTTTGTTACTCAGAGGTCAAGGACAGGTCAATTTTTGTTAAGTAATACAATGTACTTACGTCATCATGAGCTGGTGAGCGACCATGGATACTAGCACTTGCGCAACCGCTCGCCTCATTCCTCTCACTCACATAGGTTCTGTCACTGTGAAAAGAAGTAGCACACAAATTGACTCTTAGTTGAAATCAAAAGATGGATGGACAAAGTAACAAGAGCTGTCCGTAAGACAGCGCTTGACTCTTTAAGTGCTTGACAATATAAAACAAAACTTTTTGCAGTAAAAAGGTAAAACAAAAATCCTTAAAAGAGTTACCTTCTCTTGTCCTCATATGGGGTCATTATGGTAAACAAATATTCCAAGTTTCACAGCAATGTCCTAAAGGGTTAAGTCAATAATTGGATTTTACCCAGATTCAATGTATTTTCTAAGTCGAAAAAGGGCCATAATTCTGGCAAAAACCTTCTCAGATTTATGTACTCTTGTATGTAAATGGAGGTAATAATGGTTAATAAGTATTGTAAGCGTATAAGCTATGTCTCTAATCATAATAGTTTTTAAAAAAAGTGGAGTGGAACGAAAAACTTAAATAAACTTCTAAGTTGAAAAAGGGCCATAAGTCTTACAAAAACATTGACAGAGTTATGTACTCTTGTCTGTTGATGGAGGTTATAATGGTGAAAAAGTATTGTGAGTTTCAAAGCAACATCTCTAATGGTTTTGAAAAAAAGGGAGGTGGTATGAAAAGCCGAGCTTAAAAATGAGGCCAATCTTTAAGTTGACGGTACGACCCGGCCGGGGTAAACCCATGACCACCTGCGACTGAAGCAGACACTCTACAAGTACACAAGGCTGTTGTATTCGGGAAAGGATTAAAGCAATGACAAATGGTTAAACTACAAGGAATGTTTGTGTGGGGAAAGCAGTACTCACTGTAACAATGACAAAAGCAAGGGAATTCCGCCAGTCTGTCGGACGTCTTTACTGATCTCTGGGTCCACACACACTGTAGCCAAACACCAGACCACCTGGCACAGCATGTTAGCGTTGTCGGACACCAGCTGACTGAGGAGTATTGGGATGCCGTCGTGTTGTTTGACAAGTTCCCGCGTCTGCATGTCCTGACATAGTAAACCGAGTAATCGCGCTGCATGCCTGGAAGGTTCAGTAAAATCAGTTAAATTATATATTTTCACTTGACACAGAAAAAATAAAACGCTTTGTCATCAATACTATTTTTGCAAACAATGCAGATTCAAGTGAGTCAGCTCGTAACAGGCTGTCTCACTTGAAATCAGCATTGTTTGCCTTTAAAAACAGTGTGGAACAAGGGGAACAAATGATCACCATGTACACTCTTTAACCCTTTGCCACATATAGACATCTTTTGAAAACATTGATTTCCACAAAAGATAAATTCCTCAAATGATAATCAACAAGAAAATTACAAATTAATGGGCCATTACTCTGGTGTCTGGAAATCCAACTTGGCTGAGATCTTGTTCCCACAGTTGTCTGCTGCAGATTTGACAATTCTGCAGCAGACGACTTTGAACGTATTTTGTCAAAACATAGAAAATCTCCATAATTGAATGGATAACCTACGACAAAAAGTGGAAAACATTGTGGTAAAAGGAGAAATTGCACGTTTTGTGCAATTTCTTCTTTTGTCACTATGTTTTCAAAAAGCTGTCTGCTGCAGAGGCGTCAGAAAGCGTCTATATGAGGGAAAGGGTTAAAAAATTTGATTAAAAATTCCAAGTCACCATGAGTATGTCATTGGGTTTAACATAGTGCACAAGATAAACATATTTTACATAGATAAACAATGTAATATTTAAACTAATAAATCAGTAAATATTTGTAATATTGCTTATCTGTCTTACAGTTGAATTGATGAGTGTTTGTGTCAACTTGACCTTAACCCACTCTAACAGACAACAAGTCTGCAGCCCACGACTTTGAAGCCATTAAAGGTAAATAATTGTATAATTATTGAACAGTTTTGGACAAAATTGTGGCAAAAGGAAAAATTGATCATGAGTAATTTCTCCTTTTGCTGCAGGAATCCGCTGTGGTCGAGTGGTTAGCGTCGGGGATTTCGAAACCGGGTGTCCCGGGTTCGATCCCCAGTCGCGGCACTACGGTCATTGTGGAGTGCCCTTGGGCAAGGCACATTTTCTAGCCTAGTACTGGTTTGTTTACCCAGGGATCATGAATAATTACATTTAATTGCGCGCTAAATGACCTTAGCTGTCGATGCGCCATAAAACAATATACATTCATTCATTCATTCCTTTTGCTGCAATGTTTTTTTCAAAAGTCTGCTGCAATTGCGTCAAAATGCCTTTTGCATTATGGGAAAGCGTTAACTGTTTTCCACTAGCAGATGCCTCATTGTGTACAACTTTATTTAATGATTTTTAAATGTTGTCTGCAACTGAAAAATTGTATGCAGAAAAGGGTTAACTTTTTTATTGTTCCACAACATTTTTAAAACATTTCTGCTCTTGAGTCATCTTATCAATTTGGAAAAGAAGATATTGATCCAAACTGTCTACTGCAGCGTTGTCAAGTCTTTTCTTGGACAAGTCAATACTATGGCCCATATCACAATGACATGGGTGAAATATATGTATACCATCCTTGGACAAAAAACTACCATCCTATATATATTGACTATTTTTTTTGCACTTAACCTTTTCCCACATACAACAAATCTACAGAGGACAATTTCAAAAAGATCAAGGCAAACATATGTAATAGCTCTTATCATAAATGAAAATATCATTATTGAATAGAGTTGAAAACATGATCGTAGCAAAAGGAGAAATTACTCAATACAAAATGTATAAGCAATTTCTTCTGGGAAATGGTTAACGTAACCTTTTATAAATATAACTTTAGACTTACTGTTAAGTCATCATCATATTTAACTTTTATCCCTTTCCTACTTTCTAACGCTTTTTATGGCATTTGCAGCAGATAAAGGAAGGAAGGAAAAGTAAAAATTGCTCCTTTCTACAATGCTTTCTACTCTACTCTAAAATTAAGAGATATCTCATATATGTCCTTAAAGATATGTTTAAAGTCATCTGCTGCAGATTTATTCTATGTAGGAAATGGTTATCCTGAGTACAGAGTGCTTGTTTATAAATTATCATAATTAGCAATTTCTTCTTTTGCCACAATATTTTCAACCAAATTCAATAATAATACTTTCATTTCTAGATATTATCCATATTCTTCAATGTTTTCAAAGTTGTCTGCTGCAGATTTGTTTTATTTGGGAAAGGGTTAAAATGTCTGAGGGCTGTTTTTTGAGTGGCACTGATAACACAAACATCCAATATTTACTTACTTTTTTTACAATGATCACTTAACTTTATACCCGATTAAATGTTTTTTTGTCCTTTTAGAATTGTCCTCATTGATGGACTCATGAATTTTAGGATTGAATTACTCACTTTTTGGAGACATTGTCATACTCCTGTATTATCCTGAGTAGTTGTTCCACACAGTTTAATTCGCCAATCATCAATCGAGGCTGTGAGCTGTAGAGAAACAAATAAAATATGGTTAATGCTTTTCCACATACAGTGAAATTGCAGCACATGACTTTGAAAGCATCTAGGCCAAAAAATGTCTCTATATCTATATAATTGAAAGTATAATTGCTATATTCACACACACACACACACACACACTTTATTGCCCAACCAGATTACATAGTAAAACAAGAAACCGCTGAAGACAGTAGGCCGGATCTTCGGCAGTTTGACCTTGAAAATCGACAAACCAAGGTCAAGGTCAAAGTAACCATAGAAATCAATAGAACTTGTTACTGGTTACCTTCAGGCAAAGTTACAAGTTTGTAACCCTTTCCAGTGCTGAGATTTTGCCTCAACCTGAAACTTTAACCAAAATGTTGATGGACAGACAGACAGGCGGACAGACAGACGGACGGACAGACAGACGGACATCGCCAATCTATAGACCGGAATTGCTAGAGCAATCCGGCCAATAAAATGCATACAATAATAAAATACAAAAGTCAGCGGGTACTTTTGATTATACATAATATGTAGTAGATAGTTTATAGAACTAGAATACAATTTCAAAAATGCATATTTAAGTAATGAAAAACAGTTTTACAGCAAACCAATCCGTAAATAAATCAAAATCATAGGGCCAGTTTAACCCTTTCCCTCATACGACAATTCTGCAGCAGACGACTTTGAACATATTTTGTCAAAATATAGAAAATCTCTATAATTGAATGGATAACCTATGACGAAAATTGGAAAACATTGTGGCAAAAGGAGAAATTGCTCGTTTTGAGCAATTTCTTCTTTTGTCACTATGTTTTCAAAAAGCTGTCTGCTGCAGAGGCGTAAGAAAGCGTCTATATGAGGGAAAGGGTTAAGCCATACTCATGCGAGCATACCCTATACTGACTCTATGATATCCATCCTTCTCAATTTGAGCAATTTCTTCTTTTGCCGCAATGTTTTCACAAGTCGACAGCTGCAGAGGCGTCAATATGTGTCTACATGTGGGAGAGGGGAGTTAACTATACTCCTAGATTTTAACTTCATTTCAGACTTACCTTTGAGCAAGACAAACTAAGGCCAATAGAGAGCAGTGTAGCACAATAACATCGTTGGATGACAGCAGTAATACCAGGGACTGAAATATTCAGATTTAATTCAGATTACAATGCCAGCAAACTTTTTCAAAATCACACAATAATAGCAAATTATTTCAAAATCATAATATAATAAATAATTTCAATATCAAACAATGATAGCAAATGGTTTCAAAATCATACAATAATGGCAAAATATTTAAAAAATATACAATAATAGATTTTTTCTTATTTTTAAAACCATACAATAATAGCAAACTTCATACAAAAATAGCAAATCATTTCAAAATCATTCAATAATAGCAAATTATTTCAAATTCATACAATAATAATAATATTTTGTACCAATATTCATTTCATTAACCAAATCCCATCAGCAGAGGCATAATAGATGAATCTTAAGTTGATAACTTTTGGAAACATTGTGGTAAAAAGGAGAA
The DNA here is from genome assembly GCA_031761405.1 of Serripes groenlandicus. Lineage (NCBI taxonomy): Eukaryota > Metazoa > Mollusca > Bivalvia > Cardiida > Cardiidae > Serripes > Serripes groenlandicus. Next base: position 613,607 of record JASEVX010000079.1, on the reverse strand, counting down.
ATTGATCCTTTTGCCACTATATTTTCAACTGTAATTGAATTCTGTTCATTCAAAGTGATTTTCAAAGTTTTTTGCTGAAATGCTTTCAAAGTCAGCTGCTTCAGTTTTGTTTATATGCGAAAGGATTACAGAGATTTTCCAGTGTTTGCTGCATATTCGTTGTATGTGAGAAAGGTTAACTTTTTAACCCTTTCCCACCTGCAGACGCATTTTGATGCAATAGCAGTAGACAAATTTTAAAACATTGTGGCCAAAGGTGAAATTGCGCATCAATTTCTCCTTTGGCCACAATGTTTTCAACTTTATTTAACAATTAAGCTATCTTTTATGGAGATTTTTCAGGTTTATGTCACCATGTTTTCAAAATCGTCTGCTGCAGATTTTTTGTATGCCGGAAAGAGTTAAGTGAAAAAAAATCCCGATATTTTAGAGTATTTCAAAGTAGAAGAATCTAAAATATGGCATTAACGGTAAAGTGTGTGAAGTGTCAATTGAGTGATTTTAATTAACAAATGTTTGAAAATCAATGGCTACAAGAGCTCTAGCATTTATATACAAGGACATCAAAAGGTTTTCAACACTTGTCCTTCCTGGTTCCGAAATGCACTGTCAAGGTACAGCGAATAAAACATTTTTTAGATGTAATTTCACAAAAAGAAGCTATGATTTGTGTCAAAAAACAAAGGCTTCTCTTTCAACATTGTTTTAACCTCGAAGATCAATTTTGGATTAAGAAAATAGCAGGATTATTTTAAAGGTGTTCAAGAACCCCCTTTTGCTTTAAGTGGAAAATAATTTGATATTCAAGCCAGGAGTAAAAACCCTTCCAAGTAAATTGATACCTTAAACAATTACAATTCTGATTGTGAGGAGTCTTTCAAGTTCATTAAAATCTTCCCTTTATATTTCTCTACTGCTTTTTTGCAGACATATTTTTTACGAACAGAACGCAGAAACATATTTTTTTTACTTATATATACAACGTACATGCAATTTTGTGTCTCATCATACAAAACATATTTATACATTTATACGCATCTGCAGTAGATGACTTTTGAAAACACAGTGACAAAAGGAAAAATAGCTCAAAATGAGCAATAATGTGCAAGGTACACTTTCGCCACAATGTTTTTAGCTGTAATCACTAATTTTCCATATTTTTGCTAAGATGTTTTTAAAGTCGTCTGCTGCTGCAGATATGTGTAGGCAAGGGTTAATTTATGTTTGTCTAATTCACTGAAGCTGAGTCCCCCAATGTTATCATTCAATGGCTTATGCCTTAGAGAAAAGACAAAACTGTCAACGCAGAGAATAATCTTTGTGACATTTGACTACAAGGCCATCTGGTCTTGAGCCGTTTGTTTGTTTGTATGGTACATGATTGACGCCACTATCGACAGCCTGCTCGGGTGGTGTAATGGTAGAGTGTCTGTCTCGGTGCGAAAAGTTGCAGGTTTGATACCCGGCCAGGTCATATAAAAGTCTTTAAAAATGGTAGTAAGGGCTGCCCTCACTTACTGGCTGGTGTTAGGTAAAATGGACCAGTAGAACTGGTAGCTTACCCAGGAAACACCATGATATAACTGAAAAATTGTTGAAAGGGACGTAAAGCACCAAACAATCAACTATCAACAGTATTTTCTGGGTATGTCCGGCTAAGGGATTGAACCATGGTGCACCTGCTCTCGAGGCTGAAGTTCAAACAACTAAACCACAAAGATGATCTGATTCTGAGCCATAGTCACACTGTTGTACAGAGAGTACAGTCATTCAATTAGACAGCCAATCAAGGAGGGAAAACCCCCATAATGCAACAAAATATCATCACATTATGTACCATTTAATTATAATAATGGCTTTACTTTCTTGGTCTCTACACTTTCTGCATCTATAAACTTTGGAAGCATCTGGGGGGAAAAACATGGAAATGTCATTTAACCATGGAAAATCTCTTTAATTGAATGGATAACCAATGACTATAAGTGGAAAACATTGTGGCCAAAGTTGAAATTGCTCATCATGAGCAATTTCACCTTTGGCCACAATGTTTTCAAAAGTCGTCTGCTGCTATTGTGTTAAAATGTGTCGGCAGGTGGGAAAGGGTTAATGAAAGATTTGTCATTGAATATAGTTGAAAACATTTTGCCAAAAGGTGAAATTTCTCATAAAAAGCTATTTCTCCCTTTACCGCAATGTTTTCAAATGACATCGGCTAAAGATGCACCAATATGTGTCTGCATGTGGGAATGGGTTCATAATAAACCTGGCAAAAAATACAACAAGAGATTTTGATTACAATATTATTACACAGAGACGTTTTCTTTTTAAGATGTGTTAAAACTTGTATTAAGAGCCCCCCCCCCTTTGCACATTATTTCTTCAGGAAAAATTATCCTACAAGTAAGAATTTCACAAGATTTATGAATTATCTACATTTTGTCAATAAGAGTGGGAGGGTTCATAAAGTGTAAAGCAAATTTGATCATGTTTTACTCTTAACTCAATATAATTTGTTTCACTCAAGCCTTTCCCTCATACGACAATTCTGCAGCAGACGACTTTGAACGTATTTTGTCAAAACATAGAAAATCTCCATAATTGAACGGATGTTACCTATGACAAAAAGTGGAAAACATTGTGGCAAAAGGAGAAATTGCACATTCTGTGCAATTTCTTCTTTCGTCACTATGTTTTCAAAAAGCTGTCTGCTGCAGAGGCGTCAGAAAGCGTCTATATGAGGAAAAGGGTTAACTCAAAATAATTTGTTTCACTCTTTAACCCTTTCCCACTTGCAGACGCTTTCTGATGCCTCTGCAGCATTTGACTTTTGAAAACACTGTGCCAAAAGGAAAAATTGCTCAAAATTAGCAATTTCTCCTTTGGCCACAGTGTTTTCAACTTTATTCAATGATTTTACTATTAATTATAGAGATTTTTCACATTCTTGCATAGATCTTTTCAAAGTCGTCTGCTGCAGTGTTATTGTATGTAAGAAAGGGTTAACCTTTTTCCACATAAAACAAATTTACAGCAGCGATCTTAGAAAACATCTAAATAATACATGTATATGGAAAATCTATATAAACGAAAGATCATGCAATTATTGAGTACAATTAAAAACATTGTGGTAAAAAGGAGACATTGCTCATTTTATTCAGAGAGATTTATCACGTTTTTGCCAAAAGAGTTTTGAAAGTCGTCTGCTGCAGATTTGCTGTATTGCGGGAAAGGATTAAAAAAAATCATCTGTAATAGTCAATTGTTGTGGATGGGTGGCATTAACATGATTTTAAACCATTCCCCCCCCTCTAGCTGATTTTAACACATCTGCAACAGAGAACTTTTAAAAACATTGCAACAATGTTTTCAACTCTATTCAAAAATTTAATATTATCTATAAACATTTTCCATAAAAATTGTATTGATGTTTTTAAAGCAATTCTGCTCCATATTTGTCGTATGCAGTAAAGGGTTATAATTATGATATAGATTCAAGCCATGTGTCCAATTTAATAAGTTTCTAAAGAATTTAAGAAAAGTAGATAAGCTCTCTTTGAGGTCTTATGAACTAAATTAATATATACCTATCGACCTATACAACTTTTTTTTAATAGACTTGTTATAATTATAACTGAAAATATTTCATATATAGAATTTTCTTTTATGATTATTTATATATAGAAATTGCTAAGTGAATTATATATATAATATGCCCATAGTTTTACAACCAATTATAGGTATAATGAATAAAACTAATTTTCTAAAGGAAACAATAATTCTAATACGTCATTGATCAGTTGTTAGAAGAATTAATCAATGTTTTTGAACTCTTTCCAAAATGCAGATTTATTTCTATGCATCTGCAGCTGACGACATTTCAAAACATTTGTAAGCAATTTCTTCTTTTTACACTATTTCTTTTCAACTCTATTCAATATTCCTACTTTCATTTATCAAAATTGTCCATTATTTTTTGCCCAAACGTTTTCAAAGTCGTCTGCTGCATTAAAATAGTTGTATGTGGGAATGGCTCAAATGGAAAACAGATCGGGCACTGGATAAAATTCAAAGCTCTTAACCCTTTCCCTCATACGACAATTCTGCAGCAGACGACTTTGAACGTATTTTGTCAAAACATAGAAAATCTCCATAATTGAATGGATAACCTATGACAAAAAGTGGAAAACATTGTGGCAAAAGGAGAAATTGCTTTCTTCTTTTGTCACTATGTTTTCAAAAAGCTGTCTGCTGCAGAGGCGTCAGAAAGCGTCTATATGAGGGAAAGGGTTAAAACAATATTGACAACATAGTTTTAACCCTTTCCCACCTACAACAAACCTGCAGCAGACATCTTAGAAATATTTTGGCCAAAATGCAAAAAATCTCCATAAATCTAAGTTCTATTATAAACAATAGTTTGAAACATTGCAGTAAAAGGAGATTTGCTCACTATGAGCAATTTCTCCTTTTGCCAGAATGATTTCAAAAGTCGTCTGCTGCAGTCTTAGACGTCGGAAAATGTCTGTTTGTTGGGAAGTGTTAATAAAAGTGACTCAGTGACTTTAAATCCCTGTTTGTCCTAAGCGTTCAAGTCACTTTGATGACTAAATGTAACATTCTATCATCTATAAATCAATGATAAGACTGCCAATCAACACCTCTAAATCAATAAAAAGTGTCAATACACCTATCTCCACTAACAAACACCGCTATCTTAACATGTAAATAAGACAAGGAATTTTAATACTTGTGACATACTTAACCCCCCCTTTCCCATATACAACAATTCTACAGCAGACGACTTTGAAAACATCTAAGCAAAAATATGAAAAAATCTCTGTGAATGAAAGAATAGCAATTGAATAGAGTTAAAAACATTGTGGCACATTAATGTTTTCAAAAGTCGTCTGCTGCATGCAGAGACGTCGGAAATGGTTTGCATGTTGGATAAAATTAAATTGCTGCATCAACATGGGTCTTTAAGTCTTATGACCTACATTGTACTTAACCCTTTCCCTCATACGGCAATTCTGCAGCAGACGACTTTGAACGTATTTTGTCAAAACATAGAAAATCTCCACAATTGAATGGATAACCTATAACAAAAAGTGGAAAACATTGTGGCAAAGAGGAGAAATTGCACGTTTTGTGCAATTTCTTCTTTTGTCACTATGTTTTCAAAAAGCCGTCTGCTGTAGAGGCGTCAGAAAGCGTCTATATGAGGGAAAGGGTTAAACTTTTGCATCCCAAACCTGATCAATATCATATTGGGTAAACTATTGGTTATTTTTCTTTCTTTCTTTTAAATAGTGTTCAATGCCGCTTTCAACATTTTTTCAGTTATATCACTGCAATTCCTTATTAAGTTACCAGTAATACTGGTCCATTTATGCAGCGACACCAGCGAGAAAGTCATTACAACGCCAATCCTGAACACCAAGGAACGGCGATAATATAATTTATGGGGTTTCTAAGACAAAAAAAAAATAAAAATTGTCTAAAATTGATTCGAATATTTAAGTTTTGAAAAATGGGTTGGAAAGAAATCCTATTTACTTCTTTCTTTTACACCTTTCCACAGTATTTATGACTAACATAAATGTTTTCAAAGTTACCTGCTGCGGAATTATTCTAGGTGGGAATGGGTTGTGTTGTTTTTTTCCTCTCCTATTTTTGAGAAAGCAGACATGTCTCTGAAAATGTGTTCTAACATGTATTCTATTTCCTATGATGATATATTTTCATGCTATGGTCTACATGAATAAGCAGTCTCTTTGTTTGCACTTTGTGGTTTTTGGATTGAGGGTATAAAACAGAACCATGTCAGGAGGAATGGGGTCTTTCGGTGTCTTCTAGCAAATGAATTACCCTTTCCCTCATATAGACACTTTCTGATGTCTCTGCAGTAGATGGCTTTTCAGAAACATGTCGACAAAAGAAGAAATTACTAAAAATCCATGTCACCATGTTTTCAACTCTTTTCAATTCTTGTACTTTCATTTAACCCTTTCCCTCATATACATGTATATGCTTTCTGACGTCTTTGCAGCAGACAGCTTTTTGAAAACAGTGACAAAAGAAGAAATTGCTCAAAAATAGCAATTTCTCCTTTTGCCACATTATGTTTTCCACTTTTAGTCATAGGTAATCCATTCAATTATAGAGAGTTTCTATTTTTTGACAAAATATGTTCAAAGTCGTCTGCTGCAGAATTGTCGTATGTGGGAAAGGGTTAATATAGGGAGACAGTGAAGGCTCTGTTGAGACTATGTGTGTTCACGCACGTCCACTGTAAGTGGATGTAAATGTATAGACCCTTTATCTGCTGACGTGATTTACACTCACTTTAGGATTATAATTCTTTTCATTCTTTTATGTTGACAATTTTGCTTCGTCAAATAAAATAGATTCATTACCATGGATTGAGTGAAAAAGGTTGTCAATGTATATTGGTCACAAAATTGTAATGCATTGCAACAACAGAGGTAAATTATTAACCCTTTCCCACATACAACAATATTGCAGCAGACGAATTTGAAAGAATTGCGATAAAAACCTGAAGAATCTCCATAAAAGATAGCAATTAGTCTTCTGCAGATGCATCAAATTGCGTCTACAAGACTTAGTGGGAAAGGGTTAATACAATTGAAAGAAAAATAAATGTAATGCACTATGCTCATTGTACATTGTGTACGTGTGCCATCAAGGTCAGGAATGAAAAGTTTTGCTTATATTTGAATAGAGTTGAAAACATGGTGACAAAAGGTCAATTTGTTTTTCCCGCCATGTTTACAAAAAGCTGTCTGCTGCAGAGGCGTCAGAAGGTGCCTATATGAGGGAAAGGGTTAAAATCATTAATATTGAATATATTCTTATCAGCAGAAATCAGCCGTTTTCAATGGTTTTTATGTTACATCACAGCAGTGTTTGTTCACTTAACATGGCTTTCTAATACCAATTCTCCACACAACATCTCTCTCTGCCCTTTCACACATACAACCCATTTTGTAGCAGAAGACTTTGAAAACATCTTATCAAAAATCTCCATTAAAGACAGTTTCATTATTGAAAAGAGTTGAAAACATTGTGGCAAAGGTAGAAATTTCTCCTTTGGTCACAATGTTTTTAAAGCCGTTATTGAAGAGAATGAATGGGAGTGCAAGAGTTCGAACTCACGACTCTAAATTGATAGACCTCATCGTAACTGACTGAGCCATTGCAGCTCGAATCAAAACAGCCAACTCGAGATAAATCACATCAGGTAAACAGTAAGAATATTGATTGATAACCACATACAGCAAAACTGAAGCAGACGGCTTTGAAATCACCTACGAAAAAATACGGAAAATCTCTATAAATGAAAGGTTAATTAGTGAATCGAGTTGAAAACATTGTGGCAAAAATGAGAAATTGCTCATTTTAAGCAATTTCTCATTTTGTCACGATGTTTTCAAAGGTCGTCTGCTGCAGAGGTGTCAGAAAGCATCTATATGTGGAAAAGGGTTAACTAAGCAATAACCCCCATAGACTTCGGAGCAAGTCATAAATGGCCAATAAATGTGTTATAAAAGGGCAGTCAACAATTCTTCTCAATAACTAATGAAATAGGATGCTCCCATTGATGGTCACATAAACATTATATCTCATACTTTACATGATGTTTATGTCCTATAACAGATTTCTGCCATACTATATATATGATGATGATTTATTGAGAATGAACACCCGTCATTAAAACCCTTTCACTGGCGTTGACAACAGTTTTCTACAATGCCTGTGTAGATGACCTTTGAAAACTTTGAGGAAAATGGAGAAGTATTTTTTAAAAACACGCAACTTCTCCCTCCCATTCTCTATTGATGACACGAAGGACGTGTGTGATTCCTTCGTGTGTGAAGTTTCAATCATATATCACCAGAACATGAAAGAAGCCTATCACTACATAGTGAAACAATAAGCCATCCAAAAACTTTTAAAGAAAACCATGAGCAATTTTTACAATACTTTCAAAAGTCGTCTGCTGCAGATTCGTCAAAAATGCATCAGCAGGTAGGAAAGGGATGAATAATTATTGCTCTGGGTACAGGTGAGCTTAACCCTTTCCCTCATATAGACGCTTTCTGACGCCTCTGCAGCAGACGGCTTTTTGAAAACATAGTGACAAAAGAGAAAAAAGAAAAGAAGAATTATTGCTCAAAACGAGCAATTTCTCCTTTTGCCACAATATTTTCCACTTTTAGTCATAGGTTATCCATTCAGTTATAGAGAATTTCTATTTTTTGACAAAATATGTTCAAAGTCGTCTGCTGCAGTATTGTGGTATGAGGGAAAGGGTTAATATTCATAAGGACCCCCATTGACCATGATTGTGTAACTCAGTCAACACAGTCAATAAGTATGAACTTAACCCTTTCCCTCATATAGATGCTTTCTGATACCTCTGCAGCAGACAGCTTTTTGAAAACATAGTGACAAAAGAAGAAATTGCTCAAAACGAGCAATTTCCCCTTTTGACACAATGTTTTCCACTTTTAGTCATAGGTTATCCATTCAATTATAGCGATTTTCTATTTTTTGACAAAATACTTTCAAAGTCGTCTACTGCAGAATTGTTGTATGAGGGAAAGGGTTAACTTTCAATACATCAATACGAAGAGAATTCCAATCTTTATGTAGGCCGATATTGAACAGCACAATTAGTGACAATCCCCTTTCAGCAGGTATTTCATTGACCAGTTCTCCTATTTAACCATTTTCTATATCCAGATGTGGTTTAATGTAACTGCGCCAGACAACTTTTGAAAATATTGTGGCAAAAAAGAGAAATTGCTCATTTGAAACGATCTCTCCTTTTGCCTCAAGTTATTTAACGTTACTCAATAATTATACTAGAGATTTTCCTTAATATTACTTGGATGTGTTTAACCGTTGCCCACATTCTGACGTTTTCTGACACCTTTGCAGCAGACAACTTTAGGAAAGCAATGCATCAAAAGGATAAATTGCTAATGCAATTTCTCCTTTTGCCACAATGTTTTCAACTTTATTCAATTATTGTTCTATCATTTATAGAGAGTTTCCATGATTTTGACTACATGTATTCAAAGTTGTCTGGTATATATTTTGGGAAAGGGTTTAACTGGAAATATTGAAGAGCTGAAATCATTTTGAGAAAAGGAGCAAGTGCTTGTTCTGAGCATTTTCCTAGAATAATTCTTTTCTACAGGTGCCAATAACTGTCTGTTACAGTTGTAGAAGAAATATTCATCCAACAAAGGTGGATGTTCATTTTACAGATATATCTTAAACAGTTGGTTACTTCAAAATTGTATGATGATAAAATTGCAATATCTTGAAAATTAAAATATTTTCTAGAGTTGCCTGTTGCAGGGGTGGCAATATTTGTCTTTATCAGGGAAATAGGTAAATCAATTTACCATTTAATATTTTTGTGGTTCACCGACTCTCAAGTACCTGTCCACAATTCATGGTTTATTCAGGGAAACGGAGAAGAAAGCAAGAAAATCAATCACAAGAAAAACAAGCCATACTTTCCTCTTGAAATCAATCAGAGAATTGCTGAATAATCACCAAAGATCCTAGTTTGCAATGCATAACCATAATTGAATTGTTGACCGTAATCCCTAGACCAATGACAGTTTAATAGGTTAAATCCTTTCCCTCATACGGCAATTCTGCAGCAGACGACTTTGAATGTATTTTGTCAAAAAATAGAAAATCTCCATAATTGAATGGATAACCTATGACAAAAAGTGGAAAACATTGTGGCAAAAGGATAAATTGCATGTTTTGTGCAATTTCTTTTTTTGTCACTATGTTTTCAAAAAGCCGTCTGCTGCAGAGGCGTCAGAAAGCGTCTATATGAGGGAAAGGATTTAACCCTTTCCCTTATACGGACAACATTTTTTGGCAGACAACATTTAAAATCTTGTGGAAAAAGGAGAAATTGCCTGTTTTGTATACTAGTTCATTACAGAAATAATTGTTGTACTATAATTAAGAAATTATGGATAAAAGGAGAAAATGCTCATAATGAGAAAATACTTCTTTTTTTTCCGCTACATTTTTTTAAAAAGTTGTCAGCCGCAAAACATATTTGAAGTGGTCTGCATGGAGGAGTTAAAAGGTTCAATTCACATAAAATAACATGTTTATCGGGTCACACCGAATTCTGTTTGATAAGAATTTCAATGCCATGTTTTTTTATTAACCCTTTTACTGACACTGAACTTTTGATGCACTTTTAACCCTTCACCACATTTAACAAATCTGAAGTCGACTTTTTTGAAAACAAATATGCCGAAAAAAATAGATTATCTCTATAAATGAAAGTGTAGTTATTGAATAGAGCTGAAAACATTTAGGTAAAAGGTGAAATTGTTCATCTCATTTGGCCTTAATTTTTTTATGTATGATGCAGAGGCATCAGAAGGAATCTGCATGTTGGAAAGAGTTCAATGACATGTATTTATTTACCTTTTTTTATGCAAAAGAAAAATAATCTTTCAGACAAAACTGTGCACAGTTTAATGAATAATTATATACAATTATTTAAGAAGGTGTTTTAGGTGTTTTTGAAGCTGAAATTGTTATATGTGGTAAAGTTTCAAAGTCAAGTCCTAAATAACAATGAGAAGTAGGTATCAGTTTAGCACGGGTTAGTTGAGAAGGATGTATTAATTTAAGTCTATCTCCATTTTCAACGTTCATCAGTTATATCACATCAGCCAGTTCATCTAATGTGTTTCCTGGCTTCCCCGCATCTGAACTCAACACAACATTCTTCACAAGTAACAGGCTGCCTTTCCCTAGACTTCTTTCAGCCTATTGGTGGAAGACAAATGATGCTATGTAAAATTAATTTTGTCAATCATGGGACAGATTCAATGGCCGAGCATGGGTTTGATCTCACGACCCCTTGTTGAGCAACTAAGCAATGACAGCCGACATAACAGGAAAAGTCAAGAGGGGGGGTATCAAACTTCCCTTACCTTGTGAGCACCGCATGCTATTAGCCATTCTTGTTGTTCTACAATCGATGACAACTTCTGGAAAATATCTGAAAGGAGAAGAGCACATAACTAAATTAAGAGGGAATATGCCTTAGTACATAAGAAAAAGGAAATAGCTTTCTTAGCCCTTTCCCCACATTAAGCCGCTTACTGATGCATCTGCAGCACATGACCTTTGAAAAAAATTGTGGCAAAAGCAGAAATTGCTCATCATGAGCAATTTCTCCTTTTGCCACAATGTCTTCAGCTGTATTCAATTTGTATTTCCCACATACAGACGAAAACAGTGTGGCAAGTAGATAAATTACTCTCAATGAGCAATTTCACCATTGGCCACACTATTTTCAACTCCATGTAATAATTATACTTTCCTTTAGAGAGATTTTCCTCATTTATGTGAGTATGTTTTCAAAGTCGTCTGCTACAGATTTGCTGTATGTGGGAAAGGGTTAAATATTGCAACAAGTCAGGGTGGGAAAGTGGTGTGCAAACCTTATTTTGATCTTCTAAACAACATCGTCCTTTCCTTTTAGAATTCAAATGCATTTGAACTCCATACTTATATGCATATTGAGGGCTTGGCGTGAAACGGTTGTTACTAAAATAGTATTTTTTTTACCAAGGTTAATCACTCCATATAAGCCCTAAATCATTTTTCTTGGTAAACAATGACACCTAAATTTGCATTATTTACAAAGAGGTAAAAACTGCCCCTAAACCAGGTTTTTAGTTACAACCATTTCACACCAAGCCCTCGATATCATCATTAAAGAAAAAGAAATCTTGAATAAATTCCTAATTGCCAAATGTCAAGGTCAGATTACTCACTGGTCATTTCTTTAAGGATGTCCACCACGCAAGGTCCATCCCCATACTCCAGATAGCTATCAGTGGCCGCAGTAAAATGATCGGACAAGTGTTTCACACCGCTGAGATCGAAGAAATGTTTCTGATATTCCGCATCTCTCATTAAAATCCGTAAACACATGAGGACATGGAGAATGTTTTCTGGTGCCGCCCTGGTCATCCATTCACTGGAAATAACATATATTGTAAGAATTAAAATGGTCAATTGTCTTTATTAACCCTTTCCCTCATATAAACGCTTTCTGACGCCTCTGCAGCAGACGTCTATTTGAAAACATAGTGACAAAAGAAGAAATTGCACAAAACGTGCAATTTCTCCTTTTGTCACAATGTTTTCCACTTTTAGTCATAGGTTATCCATTCAATTATAGAGATTTTCCAATAATTGACAAAACATGTTCAAAGTCGTCTGCTGCAGAATTGTCGTATGAGGGAAAGGGTTAAAAATGTTTGAAGGAACACATGTATAGCCTGCCAATTTAAGATCAACTGCTTCAGATTTGTTGTATGTGAGAAAGGTTATACAGACGTCAGATTTCTCCTTGCCAAGGGCAAATAACAAAACAAAGAGTGTTTCATGCTTCATAAATGCTTCCTGCCAATATCTCAGTAAATGAATGGTTGACGGACAGACAGCAAACAGCGAAATGATCCCTATGGCTTCTGACATGGTAAGGGACACATAACCAGATCACAATTTGGTTCAACCTAAAAGGTTGATTTTCAGAAGGTTTTCTCCATTTACAAACTGTTACCGTAGATTAAAATATATACAAATTATACAGGGCAATATGGGTTATGCATTGTATTATGAGCACTTTCTCCTTTTTCTAAAATGTTCTCCAAAGTCTTCTGCTGCAGAAGAATTGAAATAAGTATGGGAAAGGGTAAATAAAGGGTAAATAAAGGGTGAGCTTACCTGTTACATAATCTATGTTTGATAACAGCTTTAAAAAGCTCTAAAAAACGGGCATGATTGGGGTGTTTGCTAAAGTTTCTATCTGCATGGTATTTTGTACTGGAAGAAAACAAAACAAATCATGATTTGAATCGCATAACATTAACCCTTTCCCACATACAGACGCTTTCTTATGCCTCTGTAGCAGACATATTTGGAAACATTGTGGCAAAAAGGAGAAATTGCTCATGATTAGAAATTTCTCCTCTTTGCCACAATGTTTTGAATTGTGTTCAATAATTGTTCGTTCATTTACAGAGAGTTTTCATATATTTGAAAATAGTCTGCTGCAGATTTATTGTATGTAGAAAAGGGCTAACTCTTTCAGCGCCGAATTGTTAAAATTAGACTCTTCCATGTTCAAAATAGGGCGTCTACATTTCTCATGTAAAAGTTTGGACTATTTTGATAACTAAAAGGCAAACAATGCTGATTTCAGGTGAGACAGCTCGTTACAAGCTGACTCATCTGAATCAGTATTGTTTGCAAAAACCTCAATATTGCCTTTGGCGCTGAAAGAGTTGAAAATAAAAAAGCACAAAAACTGTGGCCATGCTCATCTGATTTATGAAATACCAAGAAGTCAACAATTCGTCCTATGCATACTGAGCATGTTGTGACCCATGTTATAAGAAGTCCAATTATAATGTCGAAGAGTTATGGCCCTTGCAATAAATAGTTGCTTTATGATGATAAACAACTGTTCCAATTTATAGCAAATTCACAGCTTGTCCAGTTTTAAAGGAAAAAGGACTTAAAAAGCAAAATTCGAAGTAAAAAAAAGGACAATAATGCAGGTCCTTGCAATTATACAATTGCATTATGATGTTGAATATCAGCTCAACGTTTTAAAGTCATAGGTTTTACAATTTGGGAGACGCGTAGACCTAAACACAAAGGTAAATGAACATTAGACATTCAAGTGACATGAGATAATCTTTTCTTGTTTAAGTTAAACATTACTGTAATATTGACATTGGTAGGGGTCAAACTTGCTGGACATTTTCTTGAGCCACTTTATTTCTTTCTTATAATTATTGTCTCAATGATTTTTACCATTTTCTTAGAAACAGAACATTCTATCGGAGTAAAACTTGCAATTATTCTGTCCATTTTTGTTTCTGTCTGGATGAAATTCGAAACATGGAGGACTTACCTGAACTGTTGAAGACAAAATATTTCTGAACTTTGAGTCTGACTGGCCGCCAATTTCGCCTGCGGGGCTGGCCATTGTCGACTAGATGTAGTTCTTTCATTTCTCTCACATTTGATAGAAGGTAGCTGGAAAACAAAAGTTTATTCTTTTATCCATACCAACTAAAGCGCACCATTTCACAGATACAAGCAGATACCCTTTTTTTTTGCAGCAGTCAACTTTGAAAACATTGCTTTTTTGAAGAAGAAGAATCCCTACACATGAAAGTATAATAAATTACAGTTTAAAACATTGTGGAAAAGTGAGAAATGCCCCATTAGGAGTAATTTATCCTTTTGCCGCAATGCTTTCAAAACACATCTGCTGCATAATTATGCTTCTGCAAGTGGGAAAGGGGCAATTTGTTATCAGAAAAAGAAGATAATTATACAAGGCAGGGGATTATCGTAACCATTTACCTGCAGCACAATTTTTTTATTGACAAATTAAGTAAATCTTTATATGAAAATGTAATCAGTTAATAGATTTGAACACATTATCAGGTAGCAGAATGAAAAACATTTATAATGAGCAATATTTTATTTTGTCATTGAATGTTTTCGAAAGTTGTCTGCTGCAGAGGGTCAATTTTTTTTTAAAGACGCAACAAAAATGATAAAACTAGAAAATTTGAAAAATATATGACTTTCATACTAAAACATTATGTAACTAGAAAGGTTGTTTTTATGAAAAAACATATGTCTCCCCATTGCAGTTTGTCAATGACTATTAAAATATTGAACAAGGGGAGATAACTTTGCAACCAAGTAGCCCAGAGTTATAATTCTTGCAAGGTGCACAACTTCACATTGCCATCTGTCTATATTCCAAGTTTCAATAAATTCCTTTAAGTACTTTCTTAGTTCTGCTCTGGAGAAAGTTTACACTATTAAAATATTGAACAAGGGGAGATAACTCATAATTATTGCAAGGTGCACAACTTCACATTGCCATCTATCTATGTTCCAAGTTTCAATAAATTCCTTCAAGTAGTTTCCGAGTTCTGCTCTGGACAAAGTTTACACTATTAAAATATTGAACAAGGGGGAGATAACTCATAATTATTGCAAGGTGCACAACTTCACATTGCCATCTATCTATGTTCCAAGTTTCAATAAATTCCTTCAAGTAGTTTCTGAGTTCTGCTCTGGACAAAGTTTACACTATTAAAATATTGAACAAGGGGGAGATAACTCATAATTCTTGCAAGGTGCACAACTTCACATTGTCATCTAACTATATTCCAAGTTTCAATAAATTCCTTCAAGTAGTTTCTGAGTTCTGCTCTGAACAAAGTTTACACTATTAAAATATTGAACAAGGGGGAGATAACTCATAATTATGACAAGGTGCACAACTTCACATTGCCATCTATCTATGTTCCAAGTTTCAATAAATTCCTTCAAGTAGTTTCTGAGTTCTGCTCTGGACAAAGTTTACACTATTAAAATATTGAACAAGGGCAGATAACTTTGCAACAAAGTGGCCCAGAGTTATAATTCTTGCAAGGTGCACAACTTCACATTGCCATCTATCTATGTTCCAAGTTTCAATCAATTACTTCAAGTAGTTTCCGAGTTCTGCTCTGGACAAATAAAAGTTAAGAAGAAGAAGAAGAATAATAATAAGAATAAGAACTAGAGATTGTAACTGTAGCAACAGTTACGAACGATTCCCTTGCCATTTTATTTAACAAGGGGAGATAACAGACACGAGTATTCGGTCATGCACTAATACACTTGAGAAAGTAGTACTACTTGATTAGAAACACATGAACTAAGTTTCAAGTCTCGATCACTTGTCGTTTTTGAGTTATACAAGTCCGAAAAATCGACCAATCAGAAGCGAGTATTCGGTCATGCGCAAATACACATGAGAAAGTAGTATCACTTGATTGGGAACACTTGTACTAAGTTTCAAGTCTCTATCACTTGTCGTTTTTGAGTTATACATGTCCGAAAAATCGACCAATCAGAAACGAGTATTCGGTCATGGGCTAATTCACTTAAGAAAGTAGTACTACTTGATTAGAAACACATGTACTAAGTTTCAAGTCTCTATCACTTGTCGTTTTTGAGTTATACAAGTCCGAAAAATCGACCAATCAGAAACGAGTATTCGGTCATGCGATAATACACATGCAAAAGTAGAACTACTTGATAAGAAACACATGTACTAAGTTTCAAGTCTCTATCACTTGTCGTTTTTGAGTTATACAAGTCAGAAAAATCGACCAATCAGAAACGAGTATTCGGTCATGCGCTAATACACTTGAGAAAGTAGTACTACTTGATTAGAATGACATGTACTAAGTTTCAAGTCTCTATCACTAGTCATTTTCGAGTTATACAAGTCCGAAAAATCGACCAATCAGAAACGAGTATTCGGTCAAGCTCAAATACACATGAGAAAGTAGGTCACTTGATTGGGAACATTTGTACTAAGTTTCAAGTCTCTATCTCTTTTCGTTATCGAGTTATACAAGTTCAAATCACCCAATTATTAAAAAAATGAAAAAGGGGAGATAACTTTGCAAAAAAGTGGCCCAGAGTTATAATTCTTGCATGTTGTACAACTGCACAGTGCCATCTATCTATGTTCCAAGTTTCAATAATATCTGACCATTCGTTCACAAGATATCGCTCTGACAAAAATTGATTAAAATATTGAAAAAGGGGAGATAACTTTGCAAACAAGTGGCTCAGAGTTATCATTCTTAAAAACTACACAAGTTCACATTGCCATATATCTATGTTGCAAGTTTCGATCAATTCCATCAAGTAGTTTATGAGTATTGCTCTGGACAAAAAAGAGAATAATAATAATAATAATAATAATAATAATAATAAGAAGAAAAAACAATAGAAAAACAATACGATTCCCAACTCTGTTGGGGAATCGTAATAAGAATAACTACAAATACAGCATGTCCCCCCTTTCGGAGAAGGGGAGACATAATAAGGAGAAATGGTTTGATTAAGAGCAATTTCTTTTTCTTTACCCGCCCTGTTTTCAAATATCACATCCAGCGGATTAAGTGTCAAATGTTGTTTTATCAGGAAAGCGACCCTTTCCGATTGGCAGACAAATTCTGACACATCATGACTACTTTTGAAATCATTGAAGCAAGAGGAGAAATTACTCATAACTAGCATTTTTTTCTTTTGCCACAATGTTTTCTTTCCATACATGGATTATACTATTATTTACCTAGAATTTCCATAATTTTGAATAGATGTTTTCAAAGTAATTTGCTGCAGATTTGTTGAATGTGGGAACCCTTTCCTTCATATAGACACTTTCTGACGCCTGTGCAGCAGACAGCTTTTTGAAAACATAGTGACAAAAGAAGAAATTGCTCAAAACAAGCAATTTCTCCTTTTGCCACAATGTTTTCCACTTTGAGTCATTATTAGGTTATCCATTCAATTATAGAGATTTTCCATTTTTTGACAAATATGCTCAAAGTCGTCGGCTGCAGAATTGCCGTATAAGAGAAAGTGTTAATTCAAACATGCCCTTTATCAGACTACATTTTTTTTATCCATGGATAAATTCTAAAACCCACAATCTTCTTCACGACAAATTCCATTGAAATCTTTCTACGTCAGCCTTTTAACCCTTTCCCTTATACGACAATTCTGCAGCAGACGACTTTGAACGTATTTCGTCAAAACATAGAAAATCTCCATAATTGAATGGATAACCAATGACAAAAAGTGGAAAACATTGTGGCAAAAGGAGAAATTGCACGTTTTGTGCAATTTTTTCTTTTGTCACTGATAATGTTTTCAAAAAGTCGTCTGCTGCAGAGGCGTCAGAAAGCGTCTATATGAGGGAAAGGGTTAAAGTTTTATTCATATCTTTATCTTTTCAACAAAGGTTTTCAAGTTCACTATCTCCTAACCCATTTAACCCTTTCCCTCATATAGACGCTTTCTGACGCCTCTGCAGCAGACGGCTTTTTAAAAACATAGTGACAAAAGAAGAAATTGCACAAAACGTGCAATTTCTCCTTTTGACACAATGTTTTCCACTTTTTGTCATAGCTTATCCATTCAATTATGGAGATTTTCCATGTTTTGACAAAATAAGTTCAAAGTTGTCTGCTGCAGAATTGTCGTATGAGGGAAAGGGTCTAAATCAAGTTCGAATATGGGTCAGAAATTAGGTCACTAGGCCAAATTGAAGGAAAATCTTGTTTACTCTGTAGAAGCATCTATTTTGGCTACAGCAGCTTGAAATTTGGTCAGAACTCTATCTAAATGATATATAGGTCAAGTTTGAATATGGGTCATGCCGGGTTAAAAACTAGGTCACTAGGCCAAATTGAAGGAAAATCTTGTTAACACTCTGGATGCTGCATTTTTAGGTTGAGCATGTTGAAACTGTTTTTCTTGATGATATCTAGGTCAATTTCTCACATGGGTCATGTTGGGTCAAAACCTAGGTCACTAGGTCAAATTGAAGGAAAATCTTGTTAACACTCTAGAGGCCGCAATTTCTGCTTCAGCAGTTTGAAATTGTGTCTGAATGTTTGTATTAATAATATCCAGGTCACGTTCGAATATGGGTCACATTGGGTCAGAAACTAGGTCACTAGGCCAAATTTAAGGAAAATCTTGTTAACTCTGTAGAAGCATCTTTTTTGGCCACAGCAGCTTGAAATTTGGTCAGAATTCTATCTAAATGATATCTATTTCAAGTTTGAATATGGGTCATACCGGGTTAAAAACTTGGTGACTAGGCCAAATTGAAGGAAAATCTTGTTAACACTCTGGATACTGCATTTTTAGCTTGAGCATGTTGAAACTTTATCAGAATGTTTTTCATGGTGATATCTAGGTAAAGTTCTAACATGGGTCATGTTTGGTCAAAAAGTAGGTCACAAGGTCAAATTGAAGGAAAATCTTGTTAACACTTTGAGCCAACATCCCCTGCATTTTAGTACTTTCAGTACTTTGATTATTGATTTCTTATCCTTACCTGTTGTTTAGTGGTGTGTAGTTTAATCAGTCCCAATAGTTGCTGTAAGTCTTTGTTTTCCCTGAAATAGAATAGAACAAGAGCACATCAATAAAACTGCTATAAAATTACTACTATACTTGTGAGCCATGTTCAGAGCTTTTGAAAAAGTGCCACCATTTTTGGTCTAAAATCCGTTCTCATGTACAACAATTCTGCAGCAGATGACTTTAAAAACATAACTACACAAAAATATGGAAAATCTCCATAAATTAAAGTATAATGATTGAATATTGTTGAAAACATAGTGGCAAAAGGGGAAATTGCTTATTATTTTCGATTGAATAATTAGACATGCACAAGATTTACCATATTTTTGCCTTCATATTTTCAAAGTCGTCTCATTGTAAAAAGTTTTCCAATTTTCCTCAAAGATTCATTTCTCATAAATAATAATATTTTCAACTTCCACTCCCTATTTTAGACAGTTTTTGATGTAGAATTTTTTTTCCAAACTAATGACTCTTTAATATCATATTGGGTTACCAATTAAGTCATAATTACACAGACAATGCCAGAATAAAACAACTTGGTTGCAACAGATTTTACTTCATTATCCCTCTCCCACCTGCAGACGCATTTTGACACAAATTAGCAGCAGACAACCTTTAAAAACATTGTGGCCAAAGGTAAAATTTCTCATGATGAGCAATTTCTCCTTTGGCCACAATGTTTTCAACTTTATTTAACAATTAAGCTGTATTTTATGGAGAATTTTCCGGTTTTTGTCACAATGTTTTCAAAGTCATCTGCTGCAGATTTCTTGTATGTGGGAAAGGGTTAATTACATAATGGTCATAAAGCGATCACATCATTCTGCCCCTGGTATTTGGAATATGGTTATGAATTGGATTCGATGGCTATTTGCCACTTTTAACCCTTTCCGCATATAACAAACCTGCAGCAGATGACCTTGAGGACAATTTAGTAAAAACTAGAAATATCACTGAAGATGATAAATACCCCCAAAACAGCACCTTGACTCAAAATATGGTTTACGACCGACCAACAAAAGGGCCATAACTCTGTAAACAAGAAAAAGTAACAAAGGGCAATAACTCTGTATTTAGATTAAATAGAGTTATGGTTTCTGTACACTGCACTTTCTCTCAATGTGTTGTATCATCCTATGAAGTTTTATTAAATTCCAACAATTAGTTTTAAAGTTATGCTCCGGACAAGACTCTACGAATATGAAAAAGTAACAAACGGCAATAACTCTGTCATTATGTAAAGTAGAGTTATGTTTCTTGTACACTGCACTTCCTCTGATTATGCTCTACCATTATATGTAGTTTTATTAGATTCCATCTATTAGTTATTAAGTAATTCTACGGACAAGAAAAAGTAACAAAGGGCAATAACTCTGTATTTAGATAAAATAGAGTTATGGTTCCTGAACACCGCACTTCCTCTCAATGTGTTGTATCATCCTATGAAGTTTAATTAAATTCCAACAATTTGTTTTAAAGTTATGCTCTGGACAAGACTCTACGAATAAGAAAAAGTAACAAAGGGCAATAACTCTGTAATTATGTAAATTAGAGTTATGGTTCTTGTACACTGCACTTCCTCTGATTATGCTCTACCATTGTATGCAGTTTTATTAGATTCCATCTGTTAGTTATTAAGTAATTCTCCGGACAAGAAAAAGTAACAAAGGGCAATAACTCGGTATTTAGATTAAATAGAGTTATGGTTCCTGTACACTGCACTTCCTCTCAATGTGTTGTATCATCCTATGAAGTTTTAATAAATTCCAAGAATCAGTTTTAAAGTTATGCTCTGGACAAGACTCTACGAATAAGAAAAAGTAACAAAGGGCAATAACTCTGTAATTATGTAAATTAGAGTTATGGTTCTTGTACACTGCACTTCCTCTGATTATGCTCTACCATTGCATGCAGTTTTATTAGATTCCATCTGTTAGTTATTAAGTAATTCTCCGGACAAGAAAAAGTAACAAAGGGCAATAACTCTTTATTTAGATTAAATAGAGTTATGGTTCCTATACACTGCACTTCCTCTCAATGCGTTGTATCATCCTATGAAGTTTTATTAAATTCCAACAATTAGTTTTAAAGTTATGCTCCGGACAAGACTCTACGAATAAGAAAAAGTAACAAAGGGCAATAACTTTGTATTTAGATAAAATAGAGTTATGGTTCCTGTACACCGCACTTCCTCTCAATGTGTTGTATCATCCTATGAAGTTTCGTTCAAATCCTATGTTGCATTGTTAAGATATGGTCCGGACAAAATATGGCTTCCGACCGACCGACCGACCGACCGACCGACATACCGACCGACCGACCGACACAGTGACTCCTATATACCCCCCCAAAACTTTGTTTTTTGGGGGTATAATTATGATTACTCGTTAAAAACAGTTGTCAATAATGTTTTCAAAAGAGGTCTGCTGCAGGTGTTATTTTGGGTCAATATGAAGTTCTAAATTACCGGTATATAAAATACCAAGAGGGCCACAAGCAAAGCCAACATTCGTTTGCTTTTTTCTAAGTTTAAACATTGGCATTAATGAATAATTATTAAAAGCCGGAGTTATGTGATTTTGTTAATTAATTGAATAATGTTGAAAACAGTGTGGCAAAAGGGGAAATTGATCATTATGTCTCCTCTTGTCATTTTGTTTTCAAAACTTGTCTGCTGCAGTCAGGCTTTAGAAAGCATGTGTGAGTGGAAAAGCGTTTGTATTTCTTGAATGAGGCTTTTATCCTTTTCCTTTCAAAGATCATCTGTAACGTGCCTGTCTTAAATATTGTATAGATCTATTATCAGTGTGTGTGTATACCACGTGACTTTGACGTCACAAATGCTACGGCGGACAGAAATATTTTACTTCGGTTTAAAAGTAAAAACAAAGGTAACTTTTTTATTTCTTCATCATTTGTAATGAAACATGGCGCAGTCTACGCCGCTTACAGAGCCCTATCTCCGGTTTTCAACGGAGTTTGATTAGCGGTTTAGTTTCTTCAAACACTTTGATGAACCTTTTCTCAAAATTTATTAATATCGCCGACAGCCGGAGCTTTATCAAAACTGGATTTTGAGAACAGGTTCGTCGAAGTGTTTGAAAAAACTAGACCACCAATCAAACTCCTGTAAAAGACCGGAGATAGGACATTGTAAGCGGCGTAGACTGCACCATGTTAAAAAGGGTGAAGAAATAAAAAAGTTACCATCGTTTTTACATTCTTAACAAGAGCAATTATTGCTGTCTGACCATGCAAATATGACGTCAAAAGTCACGTGGTATACACACACTGATTATTGAGAGAAAAGAAATAAACAATTTCAAAGACCTTCATAATGTGTACAAAACAATATTCATATCAAAAAGTTACCTTAAAGTATTCATTAAAAAACTTTCTCCAACAGAATTGTAATCCAAATATCCCACTCTAATGTTGTCAGCTGTTTGTGTGAAATTAAATTTCATTCATACTCCCGTAAATGTAATAATGCAATACAATACACATGGAGTTCTATATAAAATGTTCACTCTTTCTAATATATATCTTTATGTAGTTTTAAACTCGGTAAAGTCCCCATTTCACAACTGCAAGGTAATAGGATTAAATTCGATATATACCAGATTAATTTATTGGGTTTATATATATAATTTCCAAACATAAATTACTGATATATTCAAAACTTTGTGTCATGAATATTATTTGCATGAAGCAATCACATACTTAAGCAAACTGTAAACATAATGGTTTTGATTTGTGTGTGTGGTGTTATACGTCGCTTTCAACAATTTGTCAAGTTTTATTATGGCAGTTCCTGGGTAAGTTAGCAGTTAACTTAACCCTTTCCCTCATATAGACGCTTTCTGACGCCTCTGCAGCAGACGGCTTTTTGAAAACATAGTGACAAAAGAAGAAATTGCACAGAACGTGCAATTTCTCCTTTTGTCACAATGTTTTCCACTTTTTGTCATAGGTTATCCATTCCATTATAGAGATTTTCTATTTTTTTATAAAATACTTTCAAAGTCGTCTGCTGCAGAATTGTCGTATGAGGGAAAGGGTTAACTGATCTATTTAACCTGACACAAGCGGGTCTGTCCTAATGCTAATCCCGCAACCCTGACCTGGGGAGCGCTAAGAGTGGAAGGTCATATCATTTTTTGAAGTCTTTGGTATGACCTGGCCAGAAATCGAACCCGCAATCTCCCATACCTAAGGCTCAGTCGCCATCAGGTTTGATGCCATTTGTGTATTATTTATTGGAGCTTAATTTTGTTTAACCCTTTCCCACCTGCAGATGCTTTTTGACGTAATATCATGGTAATTAATGTGAGTTTCCTGGATGTCTCACTACCTGTATTCCTGTGAGCCTTAAAAAATCCCGCTAGCAGACACATCTAAACGCATTTGCAGCAGACAACTTTTGAAACCAGTGAGGCAAGGGAAGAAATAGCCAAGATCCTTTCAAAATTGTCTGCTGCAATTAGCAGGAGCAATTTCTCTGTTTGTCACAATGTTTTAACTTTATTCAGTAATTATACCTTCATTTATAGAGATTAAAAATGTTTTTTCTTGATAACTTTAAAGTTGTCTCCTACAGGTTTGCTGTATGTGGGGAAAGGGTTTTATCTCTCTTGCCATGATCGCAAAACAATTACTTCAACTCTGTTTTTACTAGCAGAAAACCCCCAAACAAAGCTATATCATTTCACACGCTATAACCTATAATTACAATATCACTATATATTTATTATCCCCCCCACAAATAAATTACATGTTTCAGCAAAAAATATTGAGCACTCCTGACTAATTAAATCTAATTTTTTCCATGATAGATTTCATTTGAAACAATCAGACATTATTAACGATATATAATTAGACCACAGAATTTAATCCAAGTCCCTGAGGTGAGTAATCCGAGACGAAAGTAGGACTGTTTAACGTCATAATTGGAAAGTATAATATGGTAACAAGATATTTAGGTTGGTCACTTCTTTCAGTACAGTATAATGCTCACAATCAGCATTGTCTCATTTTTTCCACAATGTTTTCAACTTGTCTAAAATCATACATTCATAGACATTTTCCATTTTTTCCCCCACATTATTTCAAAGACGTTTCCTTCAGGTTTTTCGTATTGCTCTGTATGCTTCCACAAATAGAAATTTTACACTCTTGTTAATTTGAAAATACAATTTATTAAAAACAGCACTATTTATCAAAATCAAATTTAATATTTTCAATAATTTAAATAATTTTAATCAATTAAAATATTAAATTATTTTAGACAGTTGAATAACATCATAATTATGTAGAAGAAAGAAGAAAAAAAGTTGGTTTAAAAATGTTCACTTTTAGTTTAGAGGTTAATGATGCTTTCTACATCAAAATATATAAACACATAATTATTCACAAATTCAACTGTAAATGACAAAACTATATTATAAGCAGTCAACAACCTTAAATAGGTGACCGTTATTTTTAATAACGGGTAAAATATGTTTTATGCTAAACAATTATAACTCTTATCGTGTTTAAATACGTGTTACAGCTGTTTGACAAAACACCTTGGGTTTGATAAGTCTTAAAGTAATGAATGTAGTATGTATTATGAGACTTGACACAGAAAAATAGGCTCTGTGATATTTAACCCTTTCTCACATATAGACACATTTTTATGCATCTGCAGCAGACAACTTTTGAAACCGTTTGCAACAATGTTTTCAACTCTATTTAATAAGTTTAATTTCATTTATAAATCTTTCCCTGTTGTAGATGCTTTCTGACGCCTCTGCAACAGACGCCTTATGAAAACATTGTGACAAAAGGAGAAATTGCTCATACTCGGCTATTTCTCCTTTAGTCACAATGCATTCGACTTTATTCTATTATTATGTCAAAGTCGTCTGCTGCAGAATTATTGTTTGGGGGAAAGGGTTTAAGACCAGTGAAGATCCAGATAAGGTTGTGCAAATGTATAGCTTGATCAGCTACTGCACTGTTTGCCATCTAGTCAATTATACAGCATAATTAACCCTTTCCCACATACAATAAATCTGCAGTAGACGACTTTGAAATTATCAAGTCCGAAATATAGAAAATCTCTATAATTGATAGTAAGGATTATTTAATTGAACTTTTATATTAAGAGATTTTAATATTTTTACCAAGCTGATTTCAAAATCTTCTGCTATGGATTTCTTGTATGTCACAGTATGTGGGAAAGGGTAGTTCTGCAACAGACGATTTATAAAACATTGGGGCTACAGGAGGAAATTTTCACCAAGATATTTTAAAAGTCGTCTACTGCAGAATTGTTGTACATGTATAATTATGTAAATTGCGTAAAAAACATTGCAAGCAGGTCTTTTTTTTAAGACAAATTTTCCAATGTTGAAAAACTAACGCGCCTTTCCAAAAAGTACAAGAAACAAAATTGGCCTATTGAACACTATGAAAATCCATATAAGAGTAGTAGAGTCTATTTGTGTTCTCTGATCAAGTTCTGTGCCATTCACAAATCACTATATATGACATAGCTTCTGTCATCATGTCGAATTGTGAAGGTTTTGATGAGGCTGAGCAGATAAATGTACATGCTGATCAGGCGCGTAGCTGGGTCGATTTGTGAACTACGCATCATTCTAGGGGGGTCCGGAAAAAAAATCGTCTATATGGTCTCAGGTGACTTCTGGCGTATAGTTCACAATATCTAAATGAGCCTACTTGATACCGTTATGTACGGCATATCTACACAAAATACCCTTAAAACGTTTGCAGCATTGGAATTTATTGTTACCAACATTGACTGGCACTTGAACAAAAGTGAAACCTCGAAAAAACCGAACTGAGTGATCGCAGTTCATATGCCCCGGCTTTGGCATAAGTAAAATGTCATCTAAGCTGTCAACGACCGTCGTATACGAGCATTTGAAAGTGTTAAGTGCGACTTTTCCATGCGTTTTATGCTTACTTAGTTTCATGAAAACGCAACAACCGTTTGCCCGAGAAGTAAAACAGAACGCCACTTCTTGAACGGTCTTTATCATGTTTCTGGCAAGTGGCTCCTCGGATGCATGATATAGCAAGGTTTAGACAGTGAGCTTTGCAGTGGTTGTACACTGCGTCGGGAATTATCTGCCGAACTCGCTCGAACACCACGGAACTTTCCAGACATGTTTGATGCTCCATCGTAGCCTACATGACTTGGTTGTAGAGACGAAGTACCTCAAACAGAGCGCCACTTGCTCCATAGTAGACACGTCAGTGGCTTCGTCTGTCATAAACCCAAAGAACAGAACACTTTTGTATTTGCGCAAAATTTCCTCTCTGATTTGATCCCCGCATATCGTGATTACTTCATTTTGTATAGCGGATGAAGTGTATCGCGTCACCGTTCTTCAAATGATCACGCAGCACAGGGTAATATTTGGCTTGGTATTCTAAAAGTGCGTTAAAGCTACTATTTGTATCCTCATGACCACGTATAGCTAGATTGTTTTTACAACAAAGGATATACTACTATCAAGTATGCCTTAATACACGTATGTTCTTGCTAACTAGGACATCATTGGCGTAGGAAACTGATTGGGAAATGCTTTTCAGACATAACTGCAGTGAAATGTTCAGCCGCTTCAAGCGAATGCGCATGTGTCTTGCACTTAATGTGAGCGGTGATGACCTTGCCAAGATTGCTTGGGTCTGTTGATTGTTGCAGGTTGCGACACTTGCGATCTCTTCTCAGATCCAAAAAAATGGCACGGACCACAATTCGCTCCAACAATAGACTTCAAATATCGTACTCCCATGTACAATATGAAAAATACTATATGACTGTATACAAACTACATAGGACATCTAATAATATCAATAAATATAGATTATTCATGTGACAATTTGATCATGTCTGAATTGTTCTGATTTGTCCGTTTTCACTCTTACCCTCCTTAGGGTCCAGTTTTTATTGCAAAATATTTCTTACGCATGTGTGTACGTGCGTAAGCCTAGCTACGCGCCTGCTGATCTCAATCCTTTCCTTCTTGCAGATGCATTAATTCTCATGTGTTTGAAGCAGACAATTATTGAATTTCTCCATTTGCCACAATGTTTTTCAACTCTATTTAATAATGATACTTTCATTTATAAAGAGTTTCCATATGTTTGTCTAGATGTTTCCAAAGTTGTCTGCAGTAGATTTGTTGTACATGAGAAAGAGTTATAATCTATCTGCAAATGCCAACTTGAAACTTTTCACATGAACAGCCGCATATATATATATAGCATTATAAAGATCATTCTATAGACTGTGTAATGAGCCATATACATTGTCAACAATAAGAGTTCAAACAGAATCGCAATGTGACTGACTTCAAACCCTTAATCTCTAAATAAGCGTTCTACCGTAATATGTCATATTTAGATTATTCCTATTTTCTCTGTCGAGCGAGCCCTTGGTAAGTGAGTGAGTGAGTGAAGTAGCTCAGTCGATAGCAATGCGGGCTGTCAATTAAGGGGTTTGGAGTTTGAACCCTAGCTTGGCTTGTAACATTCAAACAATGTCTGACATACATGTAAGTCAATGCGTCAAACTTTATTCATCTTTTACCAATAATATTGAATATGCTAACAGTCTATGTGGGAAAGCAGCCAGTTGCTTGGCAAGACTATTGGAACTGCTAGAGGAATAGTTTGAGACAGCCAGGAAACACATGAGTATAGGTAAAATGGCTTTTTTTTTTTTTTTTTAAATAGCAATTTAACCGGCCAATCAATCAAATAACTTATTTCTGTACTAATCTTGATACAGACAACTCCTACTCCCCTGCTGCAGATGACTCTTGAAAACATTGTTTAACCCTTTCCCTCATACGACAATTCTGCAGCAGACGACTTTGAACTTATTTTGTCAAAACATAGAAAATCTCCATAGTTGAATGGATAACCTATGACAAAAAGTGGAAAACATTGTGGCAAAAGGAGAAATTGCACGTTCTGTGCAATTTCTTCTTTTGTCACTATGTTTTCAAAAAGCTGTCTGCTGCAGAGGCGTCAGAAAGCGTCTATATGAGGGAAAGGGTTAAAATAGTCATCTCAAGGCGACTAGCAAGTATCTCAAGATGCTTACAATCCCTTTCCCACACTACAATAAATCTGCAGCAAACGACTTTGAAAGGATATTGGCAAAACATGAAAAATCCCAATAAATAAGGGTTTAATTGATTATTAAAAAGAGTTGAAATCATTGTTGCTTAAAAGGAGAAAACTTGCTCATTTTGAGCGATTTCTTCTTTTGTCACTATGATTTCCACTTTTAGTCATAGGTTATCCATTGAATTACATGTATTTTCTTACAAAATATGTTCCAATTCGTCTGCTGCAGAATTGTCATAATGAGGGAAAGGGTTAAATATCTATTTTAACTGTTAAGACAAAAAGAAACAGATTTAAATGTTTTCATTAATGAAATCACACATTTTAACATGAAATAAAATTCATGAATGGTGGGTGTTAATGACGTCATATTTGAATGACATCACATTACCATATTTGGTAATGTATTTTGTCCTAGATAGATACGAAATATCCAATCTATAATTGTGTTATATTTGAGCTGGAAAATGTATAGGTATAATAATTCAGGCAGCTCAAATATAACTTAAAATTAACCTAGATGCAATTTGAAGCATCTGTAAAAGATGACTTTTTAAAACATTGTGGCAAAAGTTTAAACTGCTCATGATGAGCAGTTTCTACGTTTGCCACAATGTTTTCAACTCTGTTCAAATATGATATATGTTTGTTGATTGCCATTTTAACTCTTTTGGCCTAAATGATTTAGTGGTGTGCTGCAGATATGTTGTATGTGAAAAAGGGGTTAAAGTGATGAGTCACGTAAACAAACAATGTCAACTTACTTTTTCGAAACTGTTGGTAATTCCATACTTCTTGCGATAGAGGGCAGCACTAAAGGTTTGTAACATAAACATTGTTTCTTGTTGGTCCAGTATTCGCCATATTTAACTGTTTGCATTACCATGTTTCAAGTATCCTTTCACACTAATAAAGCACTTTAATGTATATATATACTGTCGAAATCAAAGCACTGACAGGAATTCTGGATTCGATCAAATGATGTCCATAAAGTGTTTCAGTTTTTTATTATTAAACTGCTTGATTTTAACTTCATCCATGTAAAGCGATTCAAAATAACTAAAAATGTATTATATAATATTATAATAAAATTTATTTCAAGGAAACCGCTAAAATACACTCTATAATCATCCTGTTCCCTTATTTTCTAAAAATGTTTTTTCAAAACATCAAACTCCTTAAGTAACCATTTCCCACGTACAACAAATCTGCAGCAGACAACTTTGAGAACAAGATTGTGAGAAATCTGATTTGGTACTGAATACATTCTATAATTCAATATTTCAGCCATATATAAGCCTTCTTCAGGTTATATTTAACAGTGGCATACAACAATTCTGCAGTAGAAGACTTTGAAAACAGTGACAAAAAGGGAAAAGAATCTCCATAAAAGATAGCTTAAATGTTAAATAAAGTTGAAAACATTGTGGCCAAAGGAGAAATTGCTCATCATGAGCAATTTCACCTCTGGCCACAATGTTTTCAAAAGTCGTCATCTGCTGCTATTGCGTCACAATTAATGCATCTACAAGTGGGAAAAGGTTAACCCTTTCCCTCATATAGATGCTTTCTGACGCCTCTGCAGCAGACGACTTTTTGAAAACATAGTGACAAAAGAAGGAATTGCACAAAACGTGCCATTTCTCCTTTTGCCTCAATGTTTTCTACTTTTTGTCATAGGTTATTATCCATTCAATTATGGAGATTTTCTATTTTTTAACAAAATATGTTCAACGTCGTCTGCTGCAGAATTGCCGTATGAGGGAAAGGGTTAAAGAGTAGTTATACTCTACAATACAGTTTTGATATTGAAGATAACTATCATTAATTATTAATATGCAACATACTGTCACATCATTGATAGAAAGGGTCACATTAAAAATTCACATCCTGTATTACTCCACAGTAACTCCATCATTTCCTTATCAACAGAATGATGCTAAGCTATATTGAGCCTCAACATTTCAATATGTTAAAAAATTCTATTCCTTAGGGAATTAATATATAATCATAGTAAAATCATCTATAACGAATTCAATATTTCTGCCATATGCCTTTTTCGAGTTATATTATGGTACGTCCATCTTTATAAGGCCTATGGCCAAAATATTGAATATAAGTGTTTTTATTTTGATCTCAACATTTTGAATTCAGTATACCAAAATCAGATTTCCCACATTCTTGTTTTCAAACATCGTCTGCTGCAAATGCAAAAACTACCTGCTATATTCATACACTATTATGATCATATCCATAAGAAATATTGTCACAAATTCCAGTTTTAATCCTTTCCCACAGAAAAAACCAAATCTGCAGCAGACAACTTTGAAACAATATATTGGCAAAAACGTGAAAAATCTTTAAAATTGAAAGTTCATTATTAAACAGCGTTGAAAACATTGTGGCAACAAGTAGAGATTGTTAAATTTATGGGCAATTTCTCCTTTTGCCACAATGTTTTCAAACGTCATCTGTTACAGAGACATCACTGCAGAAAGCATCAATCTATATGTGGGATCGAATGGTTTACCTAACTTTTTAAATCTGACATCAAAGAGAAGAACATTTTCTGAAAAACAGAGAATTTATATGCTTTGAATATGATCACGTATACCCTTAACTGATGCTATCTCACAATAAGTAACTGAATGTCCCGTACTCATCACACGTATAGCCTTAACTGAT
The DNA here is from genome assembly GCA_031761405.1 of Serripes groenlandicus. Lineage (NCBI taxonomy): Eukaryota > Metazoa > Mollusca > Bivalvia > Cardiida > Cardiidae > Serripes > Serripes groenlandicus. Next base: position 582,701 of record JASEVX010000079.1, on the reverse strand, counting down.
GCTATATCTCAATGAGTCCCCTCAACTCATCTCATTAAACCATTAACCCTTCCCTTCATATGACAATTCTGCAGCAGACGACTTTGAACATGTTTTGTCAAAAAATAGAAAATCTCTTTAATTAAATGGATAACCTATGACTAAAAGTGGAAAAAATTGCGGCAAAAGGAGAAATTGCTTGTTTTGAGCAATTTCTTCTTTGGTTACTATGTTTTCAAAAAGCTGTCTGCTGCAGAGGCGTCAGAAAGCGTCTATATGAGGGAAAGGGTTAACTGATGCTATCACATTGAGTAACTAAATGTCCCCTTAACTCAAGACCCCCTAGCCCCTTATATCCTGCATGATAAGATAAGTCAAAAGCCCCGTTTATGCCATTTATCAGATAAATCTATCCAAAAATACACTGATTTATTCAACATCTAACCTATTAGATAATGTCAGGATTTGAAATGCCGAGATATCCTCACAATGTCAAATCTGTGAAGAATGTGATTGCGATGCTTGACTTTGCCTTTTCAAACTATGTGCACATTAACCCTTTCCCTCATATAGACGCTTTCTGACGCCTCGATCTGCAGCAGACGGCTTTTTGAAAACATAGTGACAAAAGAAGAAATTGCTCAAAACGAGCAATTTCTCCTTTTGAAACAATGTTTTCCACTTTTAGTAATATATAGGTTAGAGATTTTCTATCTTAATTTTGACAAAATATGTTCAAAGTCATCTGCTGCAAAATTGTCGTATGTGGGAAAGGGTTTATATCATTGCAATTTTGGTTGTATAAAGAAATTTGAAAACAAATATGCAAAGATTACGTAAGCCTCACAAATTCTTTATTTAAATAACATATATTGCACTGCGTTGACGTATTTTGTACAGAATTAAAGGTTTTGAAAGCTTACGTAATGCAGAAAAATGCAAAGTTTCCCATATCTACGTAGTCATTTCACCATTTTCTTCTACAGCCGTTTTCCAAATGCAGCAGAATGACTTGAATTTAAAATAGTTTCCAACATCACAAAATATTTTTTCCATCTTCTTTGTCAACTCTATTTATTTGTCCACTTATTACATTCAATTCCCTAGAGCATTACGCATTTAGAACACACAGTACTCAAACAATGATTTAACAATTATCCTGTCAATGCAGAAAACCAAAATGGGCAATCATTTCCATGTGTCCATTTTTCCCAATTAATTTTTTTTCCCAATAGTCAATGAACTAAATAAGCCCTTTTCACTGTTACTGCGTTACTGTTAGCAATTACTACAAATCTGTAGCAGTCAATTCTTTTTTTTTTTAAACAGCAAAAGTTTGGAAAATCTATATATTATAGATGTACAATTTTAAGTTAATGAAAGTTTAGTTTTTGAATAGAATTGAAGACAATGTGTCAATGTGTTCATAATGAACAATTTGTCTGCTGCAAATTTATCAAGATTCATCTGCATATTGGGAAAGGGTGTTTAACCCTTTGGTTGTTGGATGCAATTTTGTTAATCCCGTGCCGCCAGCATTATAAGCCGTTTCACACAAACAGACCCAAATTTCTGACACCTTTAGAGGCTAATAAAATTCTTACTTTTGAAAACATTTTGGCAAAAGGAGAAATAGCTCATAACGAGCAATTTCTCCTTTAGCGACAATGTATTGTATTCTATTTAATAATTAACATGTAAGTTATAGAGATAATACCTTTTTTTTGCAGAGATTATTTAGAAGTCGTCTGCTGCAGAATTGTTGTATTTGGAAATGGATAGAGAGCCTGATGCATGCACTAAATTTGCGGTTTTATCTTGATATTCCTAAAGTTTTAATATCCTCCATCTACTCACTTTTAATTCTTCCTTTTCCAATATCAAATCATTATATATAGCTGTACAGTAGGAGCTTTAACCTTTTCCCTCATACAAGAAATATGCAGCAGACGTTCTTTTATGAGCAATTTCTCCTTTAGCCACAGTGTTTTCAACTATTTTCAGTATAATTTATACACTTTAACTTTAATTAAGGGGTTTTCCATATTTTTGCCCAGACATTTTCAATGTCATCTGCTGCTGATATGATGTATGTGGGAAAGGGAAAGACTATCCATATTTGTGTGGGTACATTTGTTTTAAAACAATCCTCTACTGCAGAATTGTTGTATGTGGAAAAGGGTTAACCCTTTCCCTCATATAGACGCTTTCTGACGCCTCTGCAGCAGACAGCTTTTTGTAAACATAGTGACAAAAGAAGAAATTTGACACAATATTTCAAAGTCGTCTGCTGCAGAATTGTCATATGAGGGAAAGGGTTAATATAGATTGTGATGAAAGCAGAGTAATGACCAGAGAGAACTGGATACAGAAAGTAATTTCCCGAGGTTATATTTGTATAATCACATCCAAACCCGCTGTTGTGAGAACTCATCAATATATCTTCCTCGCAAGGGAGAACTGACATCATACAAGAAGAGTCTATTTAACCCTTTCCCTCATATAGAGGCTTTCTGATGCCTCTGCAGCAGACGGCTTTTTGAAAACATAGTGACAAAAGAAGAAATTGCACAAAACGTGCAATTTCTCCTTTTGCCACAATGTTTTCCACTTTTTGTCATAGGTTATCCATTCAATTATGGAGATTTTCTATGTTTTGACAAAAAACGTTCAAAGTCGTCTGCTGCCGAATTGTCGTATGAGGGAAAGGGTTAAATCACTGCGCTTCTTCAGCAAACCAATAGCACCAGTCTCACCTGATCAATTCATCAATAACACTTACGGTACTTGACCAAACTTGGGAAAGTAACCGGTTTATTGGCTAACACTGTTTATCAATTAAATCCTTTCCCTCGTAACATTTCCCTTTTCTTTGTGCCTGATTGATTGATTGACTGTGGTTTAACGACGTTTTTAACAATTTCTCAGTTATATCACGGCGGCCAGTTCACCTACTCATGCATTTTCTGGTTTTCTTACACCAGTACTCCACACAACAATCTTCCCAAGCAACTGGCTGCTTTTCCTTTGTGCCTGATCGCTAACATTACCATTTATTTTCTGGTACTCGCTTATCATTATGAACAAGACCTGTAACAGGAGTCTATTAATCTCCCTTTCCCTCATACGACAATTCTGCAGCAGCCGCCTTTGAACTCTAAGTTTTCAAAAAGATGTCTGCTGCAGAGGAATCAGAAAGCGTCTATATGAGGAAAGGGTTAACCCCCCTTTCCAACATACAACAGATCTGCAGCAGATGACTTTCAAAACATACCATCTCAATCATGGAAAATGTTTTTTTTTAAATGAAGGTATAATTATTGAATAAAGTTGAAAACGTTGCGGCAATTGAATGTTTTCAGAAGTGTATTGTAGAGGGGCAAAACACTAAGGAAAGGGTATCAATTGCTAATATTGCCATTTGTCGCACTATTTTCAATTGATTGATTGATTGATTGGGTTTAACGCCGTTTTAACAATTTCTCAGTCATATCACGGCGGCCAGTTCACCTACTCATGTGTTTCCTGGTTTTCTCACACCAGTACCCCACACAACAATCTTCCCAAGCAACTGGCTGCTTTTCCACATAGACTTAGCCCATTGGTGAAGACGAATGACGCATGTCGCAATGACTTTGTCAAATATCGGAAAGAAAGTTGCCGAGCCAGGATTCGAACTCACAACCCCTGGATTGACAGCCCGCGTCGTTACCGACTGAGCTACAGGGACTCGATGCACACTATTTTCAAAAGTCGGCTGCTTAAAAGATGCGTCTTATTGCGGCTGCATGTGTGGAAGAGATAAGATTGATTTATAAACATGTTAAATACTACAATTAAAGCTGATTAGTTTTGGATGATCAAAGGCATGTTAACCAACTACCATTATTGGAGGAACATTAACAAGCGCTATGGAGTGAGAGTTCTGCCCAAAGGCCATCAAACAGATCTTTCAAATTGAACCTTTCACTTGTAGACGCATTTCTACAGTCTGCAGCAGACGACTTTTGAAAACATTGCGGCAAAACGAAAAAATACTTGCTCGTTACGAGCAATATCATCTTTTGCAACATTGTTTTCAAATTTATCCAATAATTGTTCTTTCATTTGTCGAGTTTTTATATTTTTGACTCCGACATCTGCTTCAGATTTGTTGTTTGTCAGGGGAAGTGTTAACCCTTTCCCTCATACGACAATTCTGGAGCAGACGACTTTGAACATCTTTTGCCAAAAAATAGAAAATCTCTATAATTGAATGGATAACCTATAACTTAAATTGGAAAACATTGTGGCAAAAGGAGAAATTGCACGTTTTGTGCAATTTCTCCTTTTGTCACTATGTTTTCAAAACGCTGTCTGCTGCAGAGGCGTTGGAAAGCGTCTATATGAGGGAAAGGGTTAACAGACTACGTTTCACACCCATGTTGATGATGCCTTATTGATGGAAAAGTTGCAATTTCTCCATTTTTAACCAATTGCATCAAAATTCCAATATAAAATGTTTTTTCACAGATGTTTTAAAAGGATAGAAAGATAAAGGTGGCGAATTTCTCTAAACATGAGCAATTAATCCTTTTCTTGAATTGTTTTCGAATTTGTCTACTACAATTAATTGATTGGGGTTTAAAGCCGTTTTCAAAAAAAAATGCAAACATATCACAGTGGCCAGAGTTCACATTCCCATGTCTTTCCTGGCTTTCTGATACATCATCAGTACTCTGCATAACAGTCTTTCAAAGCAACTGGCTGCTTTTCTTCATAGATTGTTTGCACATTGGTGGAAAACAAATGAGGCTTAATTATCACATTAACTTTTGTTAAACGTTGGAAGGAATGTTGGCTGAGCTGCAGTTTTGAACTCACAACCCCTGGATTGATGTCTCCCACCCTCTTAACCCTTTCCCTCATACGGCAATTCTGCAGCAGACGACGTATTTTGTCAAAACATAGAAAATCTCCATAATTTAATGGATAACCTATGACGAAAAGTGGAAAACATTGTGGCAAAAGGAGAAATTGCACGTTTTGTGCAATTTCTTCTTTTGTCACTATGTTTTCAAAAAGCCGTCTGCTGTAGAGGCGTCCGAAAGTGTCTATATGAGGGAAAGGGTTAACATCTAAAACTAGCATGAAATTATGATAATAATGAGATTATAAATGGGCCGTTTTCCAATACATTACAATCAACAAGCTTTTTAAAAGCCCTTTCCCACATGCAGATGCATTTTACACTATAGCAGACTGAGTGCATTAATGAAACAAATATGGCAAAAGGTGGAATAACTCACAATGATTGTCTGAGATAAAAAAAAAATGTTTTCAACTCTTTGCGGGGTTGTGAGTTCGAAACCCGGCTCGGCCAACTTTCTTTCCGACGTTTGACAAAAGTCATTGCGACATGCGTCATTCGTCTTCCACCAATGGGCTAAGTCTATGTGGAAAAGCAGCCAGTTGCTTGGGAAGATTGTTGTGTGGAGTACTGGTGTGAGAAAACCAGAAACGCATGAGTAGGTGAACTGGCCGCCGTGATATGACTGAGAAATTGTTAAAAACGGAGTTAAACCCCATTCAATAATATTAATAATAATCAATTCTTTGCAATTATAATAACACAATTCATTTATTGAAATTTCTCGTATTTTTTTTGCCTAGATGTTTTCAATGTCATCTGCTGCAGATTTCTTATCAAGGGCAAGGGTTATGATTAATATGTCCAGGAACTGACCAATAATTACATTACCTGAAAATAATCAATTCATATTTACAGTACAATTGACCCTTAACCCTTTCCCACATACATAACAACTAAAGCAGACGACTTTGACAGTTTCAAAGCAAACAAATGCAAATTCTCTACAAATAAAAAATAATTATTGAACAGAGTTGAAAACATGGGTGGCAAAAGCAGATATTGCTCATTATGAGCAATTTACCTTTTTGTCACAATGTTTTCAAAAGAGGCATTTGCTGCAGAGGCATCAGAAAGCGTCTGTAAGGCACTATGTGGCAAAGGGTCTATTGTAACATTTGTCAACATGCACCATTATTCCTTTCCCTGATAGAGACAATTTCCTGTGCTTCTAGTCAGAGGACAATTTTGAAAATATTGTGAAAAAGGTTTTGCAGGATATATGGAAGGGACCCCAGTACCAGTTATGATTGTGACCAATTTCTACTTTTGAAAAAACCAATTGTCAACTCTATTCAATAATCATTCTTGGATATCTACAGATTCTCGATACTTTTGCTTAGATGTTTTCAAAGACGTCTGCATAGGTGTGATCGCTACAACACACAGGCTGGGATGAGCTAGCGCTAGAAGTCGTTCAGATTAAATAAATCTTTCAAAAGTCATCTGCTGCAGAGGCCTCAGAAAACGTTACGTCTTTGGGGAGACCTGTGACCTCCTAAAGCAGAGGCAAACAACATACAACTACACCACCAAAGTGTTGCTGATTTAGGTTTAACGCTTTCCCTCATACAACATTTATGCAGCAGACGACTTTGAACATATTTTGTCGAAAAATAGAAAATCTCTTTTAAATTGAACGGATAACAGTGAGTATGACTTAAAGTGGAAAACATTGTGTCAAAAGGAGAAATTGCTCGTTCTGAGCAATTTCTTCTTTTGTCACTAAGTTTTCAAAAAGCTGTAAGCTGCAGAGGCGTCAGAAAGCGACTATATGAGGGAAAGGGTTAAATATGGGGAAAGTAATTATTGGAAACTAGCATAGTATGTGTTAACCCTTTCCCTCATATAAGCACTTTCTGACGCCTCTGCAGCAGACGGCTTTTTGAAAACATAGTGACAAAAGAAGAAATTGCACAGAACGTGCAATTTCTCCTTTTGCCACAATGTTTTCCACTTTTAGTCATAGGTTATCCATTCAATTATGGAGATTTTCTATGATTTGACAAAATACTTTCAAAGTCGTCTGCTGCAGAATTGTCGTATGAGGGAAAGGGTTAATTGTGCCACACAATTAACCTCATGAATATTTAAATTAATGAATAATTAATTCTGCATGAAAATGCTGATAGCAAGTAATTAATATTATGCACTGTACAGTTTGCTGCAATTGCTTTATTTTCCATCTACATGAAACTGTTCATTATCAATGCCATGTATACCAGTCAGCATTTCAGATTCTGTTTACCTGATGTGATCGATATTTCAGTATTGTCTGCTTTCAAAATCTCGGAAGGAATAATTGTAGTTCCTGGAAATTTTGCAGTTTAATTTTGGTACAGATTTGAAAACATTGTGGGAATAGAGAACTTCGTGTCAAAAAGGAAAAAAACTCTCGTACTGAGCAATTACCCCATCTGCCTAAATATTTAAAATTACCTAAATATTTAAACTTTCATTTGTAAGAATTTTTAATAGTTTTGCCAAGATGTTATCATATTGAAGAGAAATTTCTCCTTTTGGCACAATGTATTTTAAGCGTTGTTCGCCTGCCTTCAGAAGAGTCAAATTGCGTCTGCATGTAAGAAAGGTATACAGCTGGGTAAAGCTGTAAGGCTGTGAAAGCATTCATAATTCATCAGACTCGGTTCTGACAGGAATGCGAGAGAGGATAGTAATCTTGTCTACCTGGCAATCAATATAAAACACAGGTGGATATCCAACATAACCAGGACAATTCCATTGATTTTCCTAAACTGTTTCAGGATATTTTTAAGAAAACAGTGCAACAGCAGCTACAACGTTTTCCAATGACGGAACCTGACACTTCCCCACTGGCAATAGTTATACAGATGCTTTCTCACTGACTGCTCTGCAGCAGACTTGTAATAGCATTGTGGAGAAAGAAGAAGTTGCTCATGATGAGCTAATTTTCTCCTTTTGCAAAAACATCTGAACCATTGCCCTCATACAAACGCTTTCTGACGCCTCTGTAGCAGACAGCTTTTGGAAAACATAGTGACAAAAGAAGAAATTGCTCAAAAGGAGCAATTTCTCTTTTTGCCACAATGTTTTCTTCTTTTAGTCATATATTAGCCATTCTATTATAGAGATTTTGTGAAAATATGTTCAAAGTCGTCTGCTGCAGAATTGTCGTATGTGGGAAAAGGTTAAATCTATTGAATTATCATACCTTGCATTTATAAAGAGTTTCCAAAGTCATCCTCGCAAAAATATCAAATAAAAGAAAGTATAATTACTGAATGCAATTCAAAATATTGTCCCAAAAGGATCAATTGCTCATGACCATTCTTCTGATGCAGATGTGTCTCAATATTGTCTGCATGTGGGAACCTGCGGGGGGGGGGGGGTCAAATTGTCAACTGTTTCATTGAAGGGGTTGTTTAAATCAAAAATATGTCTAACTTAACCCTTTCCCACATAGGACAATTCTGCAGCAGATGACTGAACATATTTTGACAAAAAATAGAAAATCTCTATAATTGAATGGATATATAACCTATGACTTAGATTGGAAAACATTGTGGCAAAAGGAGAAATTGCTTGTTTTGAGCAATTTCTTCTTTCATCACTATGTTTTCAAAAAGCCGTCTGCTGCAGAGGCGTCAGAAAATGTCTATATGAGGGAAAGGGTTAAGGTATGTGGATTATAAAACCCCAAACTGTTATAAACTTTATACTTGTCCTTTCACCAGAAATATCATTAATCTGTCATCAATGGTTGCCAGTCTGATTTGGCAGTTTGTTTGGAGTTTCTTTTCATGATATTTTTAAATGTCATGTTCAACGAAACTCAACTCCTAAAATATGTTTGGATTTTATATCTCTCAACTTATCCTGATATAAGTGAAAACATTAAAACTTTGTTTCCGTATGCAGCCTCATTTTGATGTACCTGCAGCAGACAACTTTTGCCACAATGTTTTTACCACTTTTCCCACATACAACTAATTTGCAGCAGACGACTTTGAACAGATTTTGTCAAAAAATGGAAAATCTCTATAATTGAATGGACAAGAGAAAGTTGATGCAACGCATCAATGTCGCCGGAAATGCATACTGCAGTTATGCATAACACTAACATTATAGTAGTTGAATAAACAGTTATCAACTGAGGGGCATATTGGAACATCAGGGGCGGGGTCAACTGAAAATGTATCATAACTTGCATTGTTTTGTCAACGAAGTGAATGATAATTGAAGCCTTTCATTGTTTATGATCAATCTCCATTCCAAAGTAGGTTGACCATACACACAGCCAACTAATTATTGATCATACACAGTGAAATGAGTAATTTTGACAATCATTAGTCTTAGTATATATACAGTGCTTTCATTAAGGAATAATTATAAGATTTGTGAATTCCACATACACTTTTCAAGATGTTTGTCAGAATATTTGAATTTTATCATTTATCAATAAAACCACAAAACAGACAATTTAAGATTTGCATGCAATAGCACGTCATTTTATGTTTCCCCTATTAAAGTCAACATTGGACAACTTTGCAGCAATTTACTTTTAAAACAATGAGATAAGGGTTAAATCGTTGAAAACATGAGTTTTCTCTTTTTCTCAAAATGATATTAGCTTGGCATCCTAATTATATCATACCTTAACAAATGATGAAATGTAGTCCAATATTTATAAATAAGACCACCTTCGAAATACAATATCAGCTAAACAGTTAAATCTGATTGAAAATGCCTTTAGGGAATTTAATGACACATTTAAAATTGTCAAGGACGAAATAATTGTGTACGAAAGACCCGATTCGTGACCTACATTCTTCTTCGCAGAGGTGTCGTTCTTGAAACTCTCTTTATAGGCAGAGAGTGTTCGTTCAAATCATTTTTCTATTAAAACCAGTTTTATCTCGGTTTGTTCTTTTCTTCATTTGTTTCCAACCAAATAAACATTTTAAATCACCTATAATTTACTATTTGTAAGTGAGTGTAAAGAGCGGCTCTCTGCAAAGGAGATTGATCTACGCAGTTGGTATTCGCGAGTCACGCGATCAACAGTTTTAGCTTAGAAACAGTTCATATTTTAGATATACATCAATAAACATTATAAAATAAATTCCTCACAAATCAAGACATCTCTTTGAACATGAAAATAACATTCAGTAAGTTAAGATTGCTATTTTAAAGGAGAATTCGACGTGATTTTTACTTGATATTGACACATAACAGTCTGCTTGCTGCAAGTCTCATGGGGACGGTTTTGTCTTCGTAAATAAAACCCCAAAAAAGAGATGCGAGTCAAAATAAAGAAACTACTAATACTTAAAACATCGGAATATTTATTTAATTTTAGATGTGTCATAACTTAGTGTTTTTAAACAAACGCAATTGTAATATATATATGTTCAAGACATTTAAATTTGTTTTTTTCTAATAATAACTCCTCCTCCCATGTGATTTCCGAAAACCTATTAAAAATAGAAGTCGCGGGCTTCTGCCCGGCGACTAATAACCAATGACTATAAGTGGAAAACATTGTGGCCAAAGGTGAAATTGCTCATCATGAGCAATTTCACCTTTGGTCACAATGATTTAAAAAGTTGTCTGCTGCTATTGTGTTAAAATGCGTCTGCAGGTGGGAAAGGGTTAAAGCCCTTTCCAACATTAAAAAAATCTGCAGCATACACCTTTGAAAATATATTTGCAGAAATATGAAAAACATCTGTAAATAATTGTATTATAATTGAATATAGTTGAAAAAATTGTGGCACTAGGAGTAATTGCTCTTATAATCATGAGCAATTTCTACTTTTATAACAATGTTTTCAAAAGTCGTTATCTTGCAGATGCATTGTGGCGTGTTTGCAACATAGTTGCACAAGAAGAAATTGCTTATGATGATCTGCTGTAAATCTAATGTTACTTTGCAGAACAAATGGTTACTATATATATGATAAAAAAAAGAACCTTCAATCTAAATTCCTAATAATAATTACAAATTAAATAATAACCCTTTCCCACAGACAACAAATCTGCAGCAGACAACTTTGAAAACATATTGGCAAAAACATGAAAAATCTCCATAAATGATATTTTAATTATTAACCCTTTCCCTCATATAGACGCTTTCTGACGCCTATGCAGCAGACGGCTATTTGAAAACATAGTGACAAAAGAAGAAATTGCACAAAACGTGCAATTTCTCCTTTTGCCACAATGTTTTCCACTTTAAGTCATAGGTTATCCATTCAATTATAGAGATTTTCTATATTTTGGCAAAATATGTTCAAAGTCGACTGCTGCAGAATTGTCGTATGAGGGAAAGGGTTAAATAGAGTTGATAACTTTGTGACAAAAGGATAAATTGTTTGAGCACTTTCTCCGTTTGCAACAATTTTTTCAAAAGCTGTCTGCTGCAGACCCACAAAATGTGTCTGTTTGTGCAGTTTAACCCTTTCCCTCATATAGACGCTTTCTGACGCCTCTGCAGCAGACGGCTTTTTGAAAACATCCCCTGTGAAATGTTGTTCTTGAAATTATGAACTTTTCATGCCACTTATGAACTGTTCATGAACTGCCATTAAATAGTTCTTAATCACAGTTCAATAACTTTAGTTCATGAACAGTAAGACAAACTTGTTCGTGAACTGTTCAAGAACTGAAGAAGAACATGGCAAATTCTTAACAAGTTCATAAACATCTGTCAAGTGTAATTCAAGTACTTTTAATGAACCCTATAACTTCTTATTCTGTTCTTGAATAGTAAGTTTAATATAAATATATCACTGATTTTAAAATGATATTTAATTAAATTACAATGACTTTTTAACTCAGTGTGAATCTCTTAAACTACCATTTTGAATAGAGAAATAAGAACATTTATAGATCACTTCTAGAACCAAAGAAGTTAATTCTTATAAATGTATTATAGTGAAAACTTTTGTAATCTTCTTGTTAAAAGTAAAGGCCCTACTGAAAAACATTAATGAAATTCCAGTGAAATTTCATTGTTACCTGCTATGTTACTGGAATACCAGTAGAATAACCAAAAATACCACTGGAACTGAACTTGAATTTCAAATATACCAAGGGAGTTAACTCAAGCATAAAACACAGGAACTCTTCAAAAAGAAGTTAGTAATGTTTACTACTTCCTTTACGTTTTTTGGTGGGAGAAATATGTTGTGTTTCAAAGGCACAGAGAAGTTTTTTGTAATTTCTTATGAACAACTTGATGGGCACATTTGGTAAATGTCTTAAATGTTACATTGTTTATTAAATTAGCAAATTGTATTATGCTATGTCATAAACAATAAGTTTATATTGGTGATTTATTTAAGTATCACATTGCCACATGTATGTGAAAGAAGCCAATTGTCTTCATATAAAAAATATTTTTATTGAATTCTGGTTCAACTATGTTTCAATGAACCAGAATATTTTCTGTACATAATCTGCACAGGTTTTCTGTAATTTCTTCTGTACAAAATCTGGTTCTTAGGTCCACCCAGACTATTTCATACACTGGTTACCAACCAATTGAACATGAACTTTCCATGAACTTTTCATGAACTGTTCATGAACAGTAGTTCTTGAACTGTTCATGAACTGTAGTTCTAGAACTGTTCATGAGCAATAGTTCTTGAACCGTTCATGAACAATCCATGAAGAGAAAATGGCACAATGAATTTGCACTGGAAAAAGTTCTTGAACAGTTCATGTTTAAAAAGAAAATCAAGAATATTTCATGAATTTTCAGTTCTTGAACAATTCATGAACTTTTTAATGACAATGTTTCCTGAATGTGTCATGAACTGTTCATGACCTGTTCAAGAACTACATATTTAAGAACTTTTTAAGAATTTGTGCCATTTTATCTTCATATACATCCCATGAACTGTTCATGAACCAGGTACCTGAACTTTGCATGAATTATACAAGAACTGTTCATGAACAGTAATTATTCATTTCACAGGGGATAGTAACAAAAGAAGAAATTGCACAAAACGTGCAATTTCTCCTTTTGTCACAATGTTTTCCACTTTTAGTCATAGGTTATCCATTCAATTATAGAGATTTTCCATTATTTGACAAAATATGTTCAAAGTCGTCTGCTGCAGAATTGTCGTATGAGGGAAAGGGTTAATACACTTTTTGTTTTAAAATTCCACATTTGAACCCTTTCACACTTATAACACATTTATTGGCCATTTATGACTTGCTCTGAAGTGTATGGGGGTTAATGCTTAGTTAACCCTTTCCCACATATAGATGCTTTCTGATGCCTCTGCAGCAGATGATGACCTTTGAAAACACTGTGACAAAAGTAGAAATTGCTCAAAACGAGCACCTTCACCTTTTGCCACAATGTTTTCAATTTCTTTTAGTAAATATACTTTCATTTAGAGCTTTTTCAAGTTTTTGATTGACTGTTTTCAAAGTCGTCTGCTGCAGATTGGTTGTATGTGGGAAGGGTTAAGTCATCAGAGTCTGTTACAAGTCGCTGACCCACTGACACATTTACACAATACCTTAATTAGTTAAATTAATTTTACTCACTTAAGCATTATTTTTTCCATTCATCAACAAAAATCAATTTTTCAATAATAAATAAATAAATAAATAAATAATTCAATCCAAGTCCTAACACCATGCACCACTACATTTCACTTGTTTCTGATTAAGTCATCAGATGAAATCAGCTGTTTAACTGGCACAGTTTACTTGTTTATGGCATATTAATTTTATTGAATGATCCAGAAAAACATGACTGGACACATCCCCACCTGTAATTAAGCCACTTTACACCCTTTGCTTAGATTTGAATGTGGTAATCAAGTATTTAAGCAATACTTGAAACCCTTAACGCCAGTCCTTTGTCATTTCCCATATACAATTAATATTCAATTTTAACCCCTTTCCAACTTACAGATGCTTACTGATGACTTTTGAAAAACATTGTGACAATAGTATAAACTGCAATAATGAGCAATACTCCTAAATTAGCCACAATGTTTTCGACATCATTCAATAAAAAATGCTTTCATATATAGAAATTATCAATGTTTTTGCTTAGATAGTTTCAAAGTCCTCTGCTGCAGAATTGTTGTATGTGAGCAAGGGTTTAAATGTTTTGTATCGTTTTATCATTTTTAACTAAATTTTTTTTTTCATTCAAATAGTTGATAGACTTCCTGACTATATTTATGTACATAGTTTCATATTTGAGACCAAATTCAACTAACAAATACATCATAATTATGGAAGGGGTATTCAGACCTTTATCTGACAATTTCTCTCTTATTAAAGCAAACCCTATGTAGTGGGTACTCAAAAGAATCGTCTCAGTGAGACGATTCTTTTGAGTACCCACAACATAGAGTTAGAGGGTCAAATAAGGATTTTGGAACATGCAAAATGATCCTTATCTAGATCATGCAATGATTTTCATCTAAAGAAATAATTGATAGAGTAATTATCATTCCTCACCCATATATATCAGCTTTTTTAAAAACATTTCCTGCATGCAAGATTTATATAGTACAAAATTGGAAGAAAAAAATGCCTATTTCTTAATCTTTTCCCACATACAGCAAATCTGCAGCAAACAATTTGAGAAATCTCTATCATTGTAGGTTTAATTACTGAAAAAAGTTTGTTTTAAGCAATTTCTCCTTCTGTCAAGATGTTTTCAAAAAACGTTTGCTGTAGATGCGTCGATCAGAATGTGTCTATAGGTGAGAAAGGGTTAATTCGCTTATTTCAACCAATCAACTATCATACAACAACAAATCTGCAGCAGACAACTTTGAAATCAGCTTTGCTAAACTATGAAAAACACCTGGAAAGTAAAGTTATTGAATAGAGTTGACAACATTGCAATGTGGCAAAAAATGTTCACTGCAGAGGCGTCAAAATGCATCTGTAAAAGACATAATGTTTAACCTTTCTCACATGCAGAATGCTTTCCGAGACTTATGCAGCAGATGCCTCATTATTTAAAACATTGTGGCAAAAGGAGAAAATGCTCATAATAACCATAATACTTTCATTTGTAAATGTTTTTCAAATATTTTTATAAATATTTTTCAAAGATGTCCAGCTCCAGATTTTTCATATATGGGAAATAGCTAATTGAAGTTTTATTGAACTATTAAAAGGACAGACAACTTGGAATTTTATAAATACTTATTTATGCTTACTTTCTCATATAAAATTTAATATAAAAGGTCCCAATGATAATGTGACCCACATTAAACCCAATCAATAAACCCGTTATATTGTATTGACAGGACAAAACCAGCAATGTGAAATTCCCTTTGAGCCCAGTTCCTTAACCCTTTACTGGATACAGTCAACACATTTTTTACCCTTTCCCACATACAACACATCAACACCAGAAATCTTTTATAATATCTAGGCTCAAATCTGCAAAATGTCTGTAAATATGATAACTGAATAGACTTGAAAACGTTGTGGCAGAAGGAGAAATTGCTCATTATGAGCAATATCTCCTTTTTTCACAATTATTTCAAACGCCGCCTGCTTCAGAGGCATCAGAATGTGACTGTATGAGGTAAGGGATAATTTAAATCCTTGCAGCAGACAAGTTTAGAAAATATTGTGGGAAAAGTAAAAAGTACAGACAAGTACTTATTTCTCTCTACTCCCTACCCTGACCGTAATTTCATTTATAAAGTTAATTCCTGTTTCTTGATCACATATTTTCACCCTTCCCCTCGTATAGACGCTTTCTGACGCCTCTGCAGCTGATGTCTATTTGAAAACATAGTGACAAAAGAAGAAATTTCTCAAAACAACCAATTTCTCCTTTTGCTACAATGTTTTCCACTTTTAGTCATAGGTTATCCGTTTGATAATAGAGATTTTCTACTTTTTGTCAAAATATGTTCAAAGTCGTCTGCTGCAGAATTGTTGTATGAGGGAAAGGGTTTTATCAACCTTTTCCCACTTACAGACACATTTTGATGCATCTGGAGCAGACAGCTTTTGAGGGTTTCATGCAAAACAGTTGTAACTACAGCTTGTTCAAGGTGTAGTTACAACCGTTTTGCATAAAACCATTGAATTTGTTGTCTGAAGGAAAGTGTTAAAATCAAGCATTGTTTGTTGATAAATAAACAAAAATTACAAATTTGTCAATCAACATATTACACCGAAATACAATCTTCTTAGTGCAAGTCACGCCTGTCTGTCAAGATCCAAAGCAAACATAATACATGTGTATATAGCTTGTGTGGAATTGGTGTAAAGAGTTAAATTTCATAAGGGCTTATATTTGACTTAGTCATTAAATTCTTTTGATGTAAATATTGGTTTTCTGAATTAGGGGACACGACTCTTCAAAAGATGGTGTACTGATAACAGAAAAAAAAAGTCCTTTCAAAGTTGGGAATTCCTTAACCCTTTCCCTTATACAACAATTCTGCAGCAGAAGACTTTGAACATATTTTGTCAAATAATGGAAAATCTCTGTAATTGAATGGATAACCTATGACTAAAAGTGGAAAACATTGTGGCAAAAGGAGAAATTGCACGTTTTGTGCAATTTCTTCTTTTGTCACTATGGTATCAAAAAGCGGTCTGCTGCAGAGGCGTCAAAAAGTGTCTATATGAGGGAAAGGGTTAAGTGAAAGGGTCATAAAGAGCCCTTTTTAATTGTTTTTACATGTCGTTATGACAAAAGAAGATTAACCCTTTCCCACATACAACAAATCTGCAGCAGACAACTTTCAAAAAACATCTATACAAAAATACGGGAAATCACTGTTAGTGAGGCATAATTTTAAATTCAATTGAAAATATTGTGGCAAAAAGAAAGGAGAAATTGCTTGTTTTGAGCAATTTCTTCTTTGGTCATAATGTTTTCAAAAGTCGTCTGCTGCAGAGGCGACAGAAAGCATCTACATGAAGGAAAGGGTTAAATGCAAGGGTCACAAAGAGCCCTTTTAAATTGTTTTTACATGTAATTATGATGAAAGAAGATTTCAATACATAAAGTATAGACAAATTTCTTACATTCATGTCCATATTATTTTATTGTTTGAAAATTTTCTACTCTTTTCCATTAAAATTATTCTTTTCATGTTTGCTACCCTAACTAGTATGACCTAAATAATTTTTAAGGTTGAAAACAAAATTAATATTTACTAATTTCAAAATGTTTATGCACCATTTTACCACAATGTTTTTCTTAATGTGTCTGCTAGAGATGCATCTGAATGTGGGGAAAAAGGTTGAAAGTCGAGATTGTGTTTGGGTAAATGAATGAATGAATGTATATTGTTTTACAGCGCATCGACAGCTAAGGTCATTTAGCACGCATTTAAATTTTTAATTATTCATGATCCCTGGGTGAACAAACCAGTACTAGGCTAGAAAATGTGCCTTGCCCAAGAGCACTCCACCATGACCTAATTGCCGCGACTGGGGATCGAACCCGGGACACCCGGTTTCGAAATCCCCGACGCTAACCACTCGACCACAGCGGATTGCGTTTGGGTAAAGAAATCAGCATTGCAATTTTATATTTTTTCTGACTTGTTGGTCAAATTATTTACATTTTAAATCTTTACTCAAATATTACAGGCATTTCCTGCCTTGTTCACAATGTTTTCAAAATCATCTATGTCAGTTGTGTAAAAACTGCAAGTGAGAATTTAGGCCTCCTTTCCCTCATAAGATAATCCTGCAGCAGATGACTTTGAACATATTTTGTAAAAAAAATAAAAAATCTCTATAATTGAATGGATAACCGAAGTGGAAAACATTGTGGCAAAAGGAGACATTGCTCGTTTTGAGCAATTTCTTCTTTTGTCAATATGTTTTCAAAAAGCCGTCTGCTGCAGAGGCGTCAGAAAGTGTCTATATGAGGGAAAAGGTTAATAGATATTAGCATGCATAGGATTTGACTTGGACAAAATGAAATAAGCAATGAAAGCACTTACGAGTCTGGTTCCCCCTTTTTCCTGTGTTTTGTTGCAGATGAGGACGGCATACCGCAGGAGCTGACACCCAGCCACAGGGAGACGTTACTGTTTTATCTCAGGGCCTTTGTTATTTCTCACATTATGATCCAAGTCTATAAAACAACTGTAATAAAATATATAAATAGATAAATAAACTCAGACAAAAAATCTGCCCCAGATGAGTGAGATGACTCCAAAAAAATCTAGACTTATACATGAAAAAAATCAATATAATTATAAGTCTAATTATTGAATAGATTTGAAACATATATGTGGCAAAAGGTGAAATTCCTCATGATGAGCAATTTCTTCTTTTGCCACCATTGTTTTCAAAAATTGTCTGCTACAGAGCCATCGCAAAGCATTTATATTTGGGAATGGGTAATTGTTAGAACTTAGATGGTTTTTGCCTTGGTAGCCATGTTTTTCAAAAGATCAAAATAATTTAAACAAGAGGGCCATCATAGATGGCCATAGATAGCTCACCTGAATTATGCAATGTAATTTCTAATGCAACATCAAGACAATTATTCTGACAAATATTCAAAACACAACCTCCAGAGTGTTTAAACAAGATTTTCCTTAATTTGGCCTAGTGACCTATTTATTTTAACCTGATATGACCCATATTCAAACATAGACTAGATATCAATTTATTTAGAGAAACATTCTGACCAAATCTGAAGCAAAAAATGCGGCTTATACAGTGTTAACAAGATTTTCCTTCAATTTGGCCAGGTGACCTAATTTTTTAACAGACATGGCCAATATTCGAACCTAGCCTACATATCATCAAGACAAACATTCTGATTAAGTTTCAAGATCCAGAGTGTTAACAAGATTTCCCTTCAATTTGGCCTAGAGACCTAGTATTGACCCAAAATGATCAATTTCTGAACTTGATCTAGATATAATTCAGAAAAACATTCTGCCAAGCTGCTGAACCCACAAATGCGGCCTCAAGAGTGTTAACAAGATTTTCCATCAATTTGGCCTAGTAATCTAGTTTTTGACTCGGCATGACCCATATTCCAGCTTGGCCTAGATATCATTTAGATAAACATTCTGACCAAATGTTAAGCTGCTGTTAAGTATAATGTTGATACAGGGTTGAAAACAATGTTGGAAAAACAGATATTAAGTTTTCCTTTTCTCACAATGTATCAATGAATCAGGGGTTACTAAGGGTTAACAAGAATGATGTTCTTTATTGACAGCCCTTATAAAGGACCTGTGATGGTGATCAAAGAACCCTTTCCCACATACAACTTATCGGCAGCAAGTGACATTGAAAACATCAAGACAAACACATAGAAACTCTCTATGAAAGAAAATATTATAACTTAAAAGAGTTAAATATATTGTGGCAAAAAAAGAAATTACTCATTCTTTAGCAATTTCTCCTTTTGAAACAATGTTTTCAATGGCTGTTTGCTGTGGATGCGCTAAAAATCTGAAGAACGAAAAGGGTAAATCTTTTCTCACAATGATTTTCACATTGTCTTGAACTATATATAGACTATACCCTTTTTTCGAGATTTTCATTCTATTTTTTTACACGTTATTTTCTGTTTGCGTCAGACAAATTGTCATAGATTATGCAAGAACCAACATGACCAGTGAACTATGGACAATTTAAAACGGAAACGCTCTTTCAAAAAATTACAGATAAAAGTCGTATCTGAGGGAGTACTTGAAGGAAAGGAGCTAATCTTTTAATGTGTCATTTAGATTACCAATATCTCGCCTCTTCAAATTTTAAAAACAAATCATTACGGTTATAATACCCCTTTACCTATTAATGTCAAACAAACAAAATATCAATGTTGTTTTACACAGCTCTCAACAATCTTTCCTTAGAAAATTCACCAGAATTACTGATCCTTTGAACCTGACAACAGCTAGTCAGTTATAATGCTTACCACGAAACCCTGAGCGCCAAGAAGGCAATTTAGCCATTACTTACATTTTTGAAGTCTTTGATATGACCTAACCAGGGATTAAATCCACAACCTCTCACACCAGAGGCGGGCACTCTACCAATACAGAACTGATGCGGTCTCTCTCAAGCAAAACTGAAAGCTACGTTAATCTTGTTTCAATTCTGAAAGCTGATGGAAATTTCTAATTCATACCAAACTCCGACTATATAATATGACTATAATTCCTTGTAAATGAGTTATGTTTCTTAGCTGATTTACTATTAGATATAAACAGCACTACAGTTCTATTTTTAAAAGGGAAATCTGAAAATATTTTCTATGCATTCAAAATAAATCAAGCAGAAATACAGATTTCTACTATCACCCGGAAGTAGTTCAAAAATCAATATTGATTGATTGGATTTTAACATTTTCAAAGGTGTTTCAGTTATCCTAATCACACATACAAAAAATCTACAGCAGTCGACTTTGAAAACAACCACATAAAACAAGAGCTGTCGGAGGACAGCATGCTCGACGTTTTTGTGCTTGCCAATAAATTGATTGATTGATTGGGGTTTAACGCCGTTTTTAACAATTTCTCAGTTATATCACGGCGGCCAGTTCACCTACTCATGCATTTCCTGGTCTTCTCACACCAGTACTCCACACAACAATCTTCCCAAGCAACTGGCTGCTTTTCCACATAGACTTAGCCCATTGATGGAAGACGAATGATGCATGTCGCATTGACTTTTGTCAATCCTCGGAAAGAAAATTGGCCGAGCCGGGATTCGAACTCACAACCCCTGGATTGAAAGCCTGCGTCGCTACCGACTGAGCTACCAGGGCTCGGCCCTCTTGCCAATAAAACAAAACGATTTGGGTGATAGTAAAAAAAGAGTCATAATTCTTATAAAAACCTTTATTGAATTATGCACTCTTTGCTGTTGGTGGAGGTTATGAAGGTAAAAAGACTTTTGTAAGTGTTTAAGCTATATCTCTAATTGTTTTGAAAAAAGTTGATTTGGTATGAATAACTTAACCAAAATTATAAATCGAAAAAGGGCCATAGTTCTTAAACAAAACTTGACAGAATTATGTACCCTTGTCTGTTGAAGGAGGTAATGATGATAAATTAAGTTTATAAGCTAAATCACTAATGGTTTTGAAAAAAAGTGGGGTGGTATGAAAAACTTAACAAAGTTCTAAGGCAAAAAATGGCCATAATTCTTACAAAAACATTGACAGGTTATGTACTCTTGTCTGTTGCTGGAGGTAATGATGGTGAAAAAAGTGTTGTAAGTTTCAAAGCAATATCTGTAATGGTTTTGAAAAAAAGTAAATTGGTACAAAAAACTTAACCGAAATTCTATTAAAGTAAAAAAAGGGCCATAATTCATACAAAAACCTTGACAGAGTTATGTACTCTTGTCTGTTGTTGGAAGTAATGATGGTGAAAAAGTGTTGTAAGTTTCAAAACAATATCTGTAATGGTTTTGAATATAAGTATATTGGTACAAAAAACTTAACAAAATTCTAAGTAGAAAAAGGGCCATAATTCTTATAAAAAATCTTGACAGAGTTATGTACTCTTGTCTGTTGATAGAAGTAATGATGGTGAATAAGTGATGTATTAGTTGCGAATCCATATCTGTTATGGTTTTGAAAACAAATAAATTGGTACAAAAAACTTAACCAAAATTCTAAGTAAAAAACCTTGACAGAGTTATGTACTCTTGTCTAAAGATGGAGGTGATGATGGTGAATAAGTGTTGTAAGTTTCAAAGCAATATCTGTAATGGTTTTGACAATAAAGGGAATTGGTACAAAAACCTTAACCAAGGTGTGACACCAACGCCGACGCGAGTAGTATAGCTGCTAGCCTTTTCTTCGAAAAGTCGAGCTAAAAATAGAAAATCTTTTTAAACGAAATTATAGTTATTGAATAGATTTGAAAAAATTGCGACGAATGGAAAAACAGTTCATCTAACATTGGTTTCATGGTTTTCTGGCACCAGTACTCCACACAGCCACTGTGCTCTAGATAAGGGGTGTTAACGTTATGCATGTTCTAAAATCCTTATTTGACCCTATAACCCTATGCTGTGGGTATGCAAAAGAATTATCTCATTAATAGTCTCAATGAGACAATTCTTTTGAGTACCCACAACATTGGGTTTGATAGGATAATAAGAGAGATATTGTGGGGAAAAGAGCTGTATACCCCTCCTAATCTGGACCTCCGCACAACATTCTTCCAAGGTTAACTGTATACCTTCCCACATACACTACATGGAGCTTTAACCCTTTCCCTCATATAGACGCTTTCTGACGCCTCTGCAGCAGACAGCTTTTTGAAAACATAGTGACAAAAGGAGAAATTGCTCAAAACGAGCAATTTCTCCTTTTGCCACAATGTTTTCCACTTTTTGTCATAGGTTATCCATTCAATTATAGAGATTTTCCATTTTTTGACAAAACATGTTCAAAGTCGTCTGCTGCAGAATTGTCGTATGAGGGAAAGGGATAAAGCCCATTCAGGTGGGAAAAGAATGACACTAAGTCACATTATAGCTTTAAAAATCACCAGATAGAATGATTAGCCAAGCCGCTTTCAATTTCACGACCTCTTGATTGCATGATAACTGTCTTCATTACTGACTGAGTTATCGCAGCTTGACAAACTTAAAAGACATGTGCCAGAGAGGGTGTAGGTAGATTCATTAAGAACTGATATAATACCTCAACTGATCTAGTTTACTATTTTTCTGTCAGTAGCTATTCTGACCATTAACCCTTACCCACATGTCAACGCATCTGCAGCAGACAACTTTTGAAAACATCTTTTCATTTATATGGATTTTCCATATTTAAGTGAATATTATTAAAGTTTTCTTCACCAATATTATTGTATGAGAGCAAGGGTAAAAAGATCATTGTAGGAAGAAGTGAAGAACATTTTTTCTCTTTTCTTTTTGCATGAATGTGACCAAGGATCAAACCAATTTATCCAGGATAACCTACTTTTGAGACAAGTCATTTGACCACTAGCTGTGATGCAATGTAACGATATAAAGATGGCATCCAAATCTCTTAAAAGGTTTGCCAAGCAGGGGGGGTCAACTCTTGAGATGAGTTAATCAATACGAAGAGCTTAAGACAAGATAACATGAACTCAGTCAGTACAAAGTTTTGGATTTGTCACATTTTCATCACTTATTCTTTGAATGAGCCACAACAATGGTGAAACGGTCTTGTTTATCTTTAGAAATAGGGAGGAATAGGCTGATCTTTTCCACACAGTATCTCCTCTCATCAGCCAACTTAACCTTATGTTGTGGGTACTCAAATATCCCGTCTCATTAAGATGATTCTTCTGAGCACCCAAAACATATGGGTTAACACTTCACTCATACAGACGCAATTTTACGCCTCTGCAGCAAAAGACTTTTGAAAACATTGTGACAATATAACATAATGACATAATGAACTATGTCTCCTTTTGCCACTATGCTTTCATCTCTATTCATATTAAATCATATATTTGACTTTCATATGCAGGATTGTTCATTCCTTTGCCAAAATGTTTTCAAAGTCTTCAGATTTGTTGTATGTGCAGGGAATGTGTTAACCCTTTCCCACATTCAACAAACCTGCAGCAGACGACTAAAAATTGTTTTGTCAATTTTTCGTAATTATTGTATAATTATTGAATGGACTGAAAACATTGTGGCAAAAGGGGAAATTGCTTGTTTTGAGCAATTTCTCCTTTTTCCACAATGTTTTCAAAAGTCGTCTGCTTCAGAGGCATCAGAAAGAGCCTATATGAGGAAAAGGATTAAGAATAAGAATCAAATAAGGATTCTAGAACATTAAAAATGCATTTTTAATATCTAGAACACTGGAGGAGTCATAATATATTGGAATGAAAGTGAACCCTGTGTGGTCAAAATTCCAACATTTCATCAAGAGATACATTTGTGGCTCTTCTAAAGATAAGGGAATAGATTGATTGATTGGTGTTTAATTTTCAGTTATATCATGGCCCCAGTTCACCTACCAGTACCAAAATGATTACTGTATTTCTCACACCTGAGTTCTCCACACAAAGAGTCTTTTCCAAGCAACTACCTGCTTTCCCAAATAGACTATTTTGCCTATTGGTGGAAGACAAATGATGCTTGTTGCATTGACTATTGTCAAACATTGGTTAGATTGAATGTTGGCCGAGCTTGAGTACAAACTCACAATCCCTGAATTAACAGGGGTTGGGCCTGAATGTAAGGGGACATTGAAGGCTATGAGACTGCGCTTTCACTGCTATCATGATGTGACTATTATACATTCAGGGCTTTTTTTCTGAAAAAGGGGAAGGGGCCTAGAGCCTTTCAGAAAGGGGAAAATTTCGCTGCGTTTTAGTAAACAAGAGGGCCATGATGGCCCTGGATCGCTCACCTAATCATACAATGTACTGCAATGTAAAACACATCAAGACAATTATTCTGAATGCAACTTCCACATTGTTAACAAGATTTTCCTTCATTTGACCTAGTGATCTATATATTTTTACCTTATATGACCCATATTCCAACATGGACTAGATATCATCAAGACAACATTCTGACAAATTTTCAACTTGCTCTAAGTAAAAATGCGGCCTCCAGAGTTTGAACAATATTTTCCTTTATTGACCTTGTTTCTGACCCAATATGACCCATATTCAAACTTGACCTAGATATAATTCAGACAAAAATTTCTGAAGCAAAAAATGCGGCATCCAAAGTGTTAACAAGATTTTCCTTCAATTTGTCCTAGTGACCTAGTTTTTGACCCTACATGACCCATATTCGAACTTGGCTTAGATATCATTTAGATAAACATTCTCATTAAATGTCAAACTTCTGAAGCAAAAAATGCGGCCTTTAGTGTTAACAAGATTTTCCTTCAATTTGACCTAGTGACCTATTTTTTGACCCAACATGACCCATGATCGAACTTGACTTCCATATCATCAAGAAAAACATTCTGATAAAGTTTCATCATGCTCAAGTTAAAAATGCAGTATCAAGAGTGTTAACAAGATTACCCTTCAATTTGGCCTAGTGACCTAGTTTTTAACCCGGCATGACCCATATTCGAACTTGGCCTACATTTCATACAGCTCATGACCCAATATGACCCATATTCGAACTTGACCTAGATATTTTTAAGACAAACATTCTGACAAAATTTTAAACTGCTGAAGCAAAAATTACGGCCTCTGGAGTGTTAACAAGATTGTCCTTCAATTTGACCTAGTGACCTACGTTTTGAACCGACATGACCCATGTTCGAACTTGACCTACATATCATCAAGACAAACATTCTGATTAAGTTTCAACATGCTCAAGTTGAAAATGTGGCCTCCAGAGTGATAACAAGATTTCCCTTCAATTTGACCTAGTGACTTCGTTTTTGACCTCATATGGCCCAGTTTTGAAATTGTCCAAGATTTGATGGAGATGAATGTTCTGATAAACTTTCATGAAGATTGGATGCAAAATGTAGCCTGTAGAGTGTTAACAAGCTGAAATGTTGACGACGCACGACGGACGCCGGACAAAATGTGATCACAATAGCTCACCTTGCACTTCGTGCATAGGTGAGCTAAAAAGAGAGGAACAAGAAACCGCTGAAGACGGTAAGGCCGGATTGTCGGCATTTTGACCTTGAAAATCGACAAACCAAGGTCAAGGTCAGTGCCTGAAACGGCCGGTCGCCCACTCGCCTGAGGCGACCACTTTTGTGTCAGGGCGACCAGAAGTTGTCCAAAGACAAGTAATTACTGGCCCAAAATAAAACGTCTGGGCGACTGCTAATTTAGCCTTACAAATCGATAGACTGAATATTTAATTTACCAATCTGCAGGACAGACGCCGGACAAAGAACATTTATGTAATGCAGTATCGATATTCTTACGAAATCCGCCATATTGTTGATTTGCATGATACCGTGATATCTCGCGAATCATAAAACAATAATATTTTCTTTCAAAGTTTCTCGGAAAAACCTAGTCTATTTTAAGAACTGAAAGTAATGGTTCCCGTTTTCTACTAAGCTTATTTACGTAAATCGGAAACCAAATCGATCGGTCATTGAAGCCATGTAATTTCAAAATATACCTTTCTATAAATAACTCACTAAAATACTGTAACCTAGTAAGTTGATCACGTGATCAGTGTGTTGTTGCTTTGCTAATTTTTAATCTCGCGAAACAGTTAAAAGGAGAGATTCATCTTAATATAGCTTTGTACTTGAAGAAATAACACCACGTGATATTTTCGCAGGCATTCAATCACGTGATTTTTTTCGCGCGCTTTCTGTAGTAAACATATCTATTACACAGGAAAGAATTTCTCATATATGCACCATGCGATACATATTTACAGGGTTCGAATTTAAGCAAACTCGCGAATTCCGAGGTAAGATTTGAGGCACCAGCATATTTTTTGGGGAGTGAAATTTTTCGGCCGAGTAATATGCATTTCTAATCGTCGATCTTTTACAGGGTTATTTCTTTGACAAATCGCGGTAATTGCAGTTCATTTCCGAGATTTACCGAGTGTCTAGGAAGGAATATACTTTCAGTTTTGCAATATTAGCCGAAGTTTACAATCGATACATGTCTTATGCATATTCAATGGCCCCAATATTGATGACGTTTACCGCATATATTTTGGTTTTCGAATAAAATTAGTTTTGATTTACATTTCGCAAATACGATTGGCTGGAATGGTCACGTGTATATTTTCGGTTTTCCCAAGTTGTATTTTTGCACTTAACGCACACCCTCTACATGATAAAAAGGGCTGTGGCCTATCCAAAAAATCTTTTCTGTACTTATATGTTTACACTTGAGACCACAAAAAACATTGATAGCATAGAACTCTTCAAATTGAAGAGCATTTGCAAAACAACAAAGTCACTGAAACAGGGCAGCTTGTATGATTTTAGGTCATTCAACATTCATATTAGTTTATTAATCCTCCCCTCCCAGAAAATAAATTATTTTTCCGACCTACAGACCCACCTGTAAGATCTAGGGTCGATAAAGGGCAAACAAACAGTTTTTTATTGATGGCTTGAAGAGTTTGCCTCTGAATGGTTGGCAAATTCAAGAAGAAAGAGGCGATTAATGTCGGACTATAAACCAAGAGTCAAGAAAACAAAAACAAAATGTTTTGACTAAGCTATGTCAAATTGTAAACATTTACTGAACAGAACTTGACAATATAAGAATAACCAGCATTCTATATCAGGAACTGAACTGTTGTTTTACATGTTACATTTGTCACTAACAGTTTATTCTTTATTAAAATACTCATGGTTGTTTGGGCGTTACTCATCACTCAAAATTTTCATGAGTAATTACTCCTCTTGCCAAAAAATTATCTGGAGCCCTGGATCATCATTGAAATGCCGATGAATATTTACATAGATGATATTGATTTAAAGTCCTCTCCCACACGGGTGAGGAAAATCCCCGGGTTTTTACTATAGGAGTTCCTCTGACCCTACACAGCAAAATAAAATGTCAAAAATGTGTAAGGGTCAGAGAAGGCTCGATTATCTGAAATATAAAAAGTCATTAAAATTGTTCCAGTTACATTTTATATCTTTACACATCACCCACAACTTCTTAAAAATACGGTGCGAAAGGACCCAGGGCAAAAATAAAAACCAGTGCGAACGAGAAATAGGGGCAAAAATTTGTCCAAAATATTTGGGCTTGCACTATATCATTTGGGCCAGTAATCCTAAAATTTTACTTGCCCAAATTTTTTTTTTCGGGCCAGCCTTCGGCTGGCCCTCAT
This sequence comes from Serripes groenlandicus, assembly GCA_031761405.1. Classification (NCBI taxonomy): domain Eukaryota; kingdom Metazoa; phylum Mollusca; class Bivalvia; order Cardiida; family Cardiidae; genus Serripes; species Serripes groenlandicus. Next base: position 555,058 of record JASEVX010000079.1, on the reverse strand, counting down.
TTCAGGCACTGAAGGTCAAAGTTACCATAGAAATCTTTGTTACTGGTTACCTTCAGGCAAAGTTTCAAGTTTGTAACCCTTTCCAGTGCTGAGATTTTGCCTCAACCTGAAACTTTAACCAAAATGTTGACAGACAGACAGACAGACAGACGGACGGACAGACATTGCCAATATATACTAGTCTAGACCGGAATTGCTAGAGCAATCCGGCCAAAAATTGTACCGATTTCTACTAATGGTTTCTTGTTTTACATTTTCTGCTTTGTCAACAATTAACTTGAAGACATTCACATCTTGTCTTAATTGAGTGTATCTATGTACAGAGTCCTTGTGGGGTCCAGAATTGTCATGTTTACGCGATTTTTGCATATCAGCAATGATTCGGAGGGGAATTTATATTTTTAGGGGAAGAGGCCTTTAAACGGCCCCTTTTATATAAGGTAAATAAAACTTGACGTTGATGTGTTTACTTGCACTAATTGTGGAAAGAAAAGATATTTTGCATAACGAACAATTTTCCTTCTTTGGCAAAATGTTTTGCAGCTATCTTTTTTTATTGAGATTTTCTATATTTTCATTCAGATGTTAACAAAGGCAACAGTTGTATGCTGCAGGTATGTTGTACAGTCAAACCTTTGCTAAAGACCACCTTGGAATAGCAATTCCCCATCTATAGCAACCACCGCTTTAGTTTCCGAATAACTAATTTTCTGCATAAATGCACTTGAAATTAAAGACCACATGTAAACAAAAGACCATATGTTTGTATTCCCATGGGTGGTCTTTATACTCAGGTTCCACTGTATATAGAACATGAATAATGCCTACAGTGTAAAAGAAGACTTGAAATATTTGGCAAAACAAGCAATATCTACTTTTTTTCTCAATGTTTTGAATTTTGACTCCTATCGAAATTTAGACACCTATGTTACGGATGTTACATTTTTTCATTCAGTGTTTACAATTCATGATTGCAGGTAACACATGTATGCCCTGCTACAAGAAGGCCTTTATTTTATCATACGATCACATTATCTCAGATCTGAATATTCATCAGGGTATATTCATCAAGACATTGAGTAAGTCACTGTTACAAAGTGCTTGACACAGGGTTGTTACAGTCTCTGCTATATTAAAGATTGCTGCTGTCAATTTGTTCACAGCAAATAGTCTATATTCTATTATAATTTCTAAACTGGACAGATTTCAGCCAACAAGAAATTTATTTAAGGCTGTCAATTTGGAGGCCGGACACCTCTTAATGAAAAACCTTGTTTGTACTTTCATTGGAAAAGTTAAGTATTCATAATACGGGTAAACAAATCGACGGCAAAGCCGGCGATGTTTCCCGTCAATAGGTAATGTGTATGAACTTTGCAAAATTTTGCTATACCGTCTTTCCAAAAATTGTGTCCAGAGTGGATTTTTCGATGCAGTCACGATTCTGCTACCCTTTGATTGGATGAAAAGAAATTATTGAAACAAAAAAAACTTCTAGAGAAAATAATTAAATATGATAATACGTACTCGATAAAGGAACGAGCACAAGTAATTTTGTGTGTGATCATTTCCGTTTAATAACCCTCGTCGTCTATTTCTAAAACGAGTTCAAATAAAACTCGTAAGGGTTTTTTGACCTTTGACATTCTGGAAGTTATAAATCCAAATTCCTGTAATATGACGTCATAATATGACGTCATTCTATTAGTGGTGCAGAGGTAGAGCGTCGGCCTCTTGTATGAAAGGTCCCTGGTTCGAGTCCCGTGATGAGCGGGTCCTGACTTTGGGTTTTTTTTTGTTGTTTTTTTCACAATCGATGTAAAACAAATAAGTTTAAACTAAATGAACCGAAAGGAAAACGACAGAAATTATAGGAAACGTTAGTTTGGCTTGTCACAAATGTAGTTCCGTGAATTATGGAATCGTTTTATTTGAAGTACTTTATGAAGGGCAAGTTGATTATTTGTTGTACCTGTCATCATATTTTCATGGATGTAAAATCTTGGCTATATTTTAAAGTTAAATATAAGCTTAACCTGATGATGATTTTTATGTTCTTTGCTTAGGTCGGTAGGACTCGTAATTGACGTAAATAACTGATCGTGCTGCAAGCAAGGGGCTAACTGCAGTTCGCGGGGAATTATTCACCGATCACAACATATAATAAATGTTTACCCGAAAATAGGTAGCACCTATACTCATATTATATGACCGCATAAATTTTTATCAATGTTCGTCAAAATGTCTGTTTAGGCCAAAACGAAAAATAAATTTATCTTAGGTCACCAAGTCATTGGTAAGACCTGGTATTGTATTTGCGAATAAGCAGAAAACTGGTAGAGAAATAATTTCCCTATTGGATTTTGTCCATGTGCAGATAAACTTGTTGAGGTCAAATTTTGGTCACAATACGGTCAAAAGTCATATAAACAAAATATGGTACCACATACAGGATTTGGGCAGAAAGCCAGAACTTAAGTAAAATCCTGTTTTTAATATTAATTAATCTTTTCCCACTTATAGCAAATCTTCAGGATATCCAGGCACATTGTAAGAATTATCATAAACAATTCTCGAAAAAATTGTGACAAAAGTTTTCGAATTCATCTGCTGAAGATGTGTCAAAATGGGTCTGCAAGTAGAACAGGGTTATGATGTTTATCAGTTTATGTCAGAAAGAAATGTTTTGCATATAATATTAAGTGTGGTGATTTCAGAAACGTACACACGGACCGAGAGAAAGGGAAAACTTACTATGGATAAAGCAAATATTTCAAACGTATGCAAGCAGATAGATTATTCGGTAACCATGCGCCAACAATACCTCCAACTTGACCATAATCCGAAACGTTTGTCGTCCGAATTCGTGTACAGTTTATGTCTTTGGGTTCTACGCGAAAATGAATTTGGCTCATAGATTATTTCAGAAAAAGTCACTCAATTTACGATGAAAAGATTCGTTGTGGAAAATGCAATCTTATTTTTAATGCTTATTGATGTTTTTACCGCACAAAAATGTATTTAAAGGGAATAAATAAAACAACAATTTACCTGTGTAAGCAAGATTTGGTGTCCATAAGCTGTCATTCGGTTATCCAATCAAATGTCGTGTAAGAGCGGCACTGGCAACCAATAAAAATAGATTTCTAAAATTGTCGCGCCATGAAAAAACGACGCATTTAATCAAACAATTTAAGAGGGAGACAACCTTATCATATCGTTTCAATACAGATTTACAGGTTAGTGGCTCTTTTGTAATATATCAAACTCGTTTACTCGAAGTTGGTTTGAGCCTAAACTTTAAAAAATAACCCTTCTGAGCACTCAATGAATATTTAGACATCAGAAAATAACATTTCTCAGTTGTAATCATTGTGGCAAAAGGAGAAACTGCTAATGATGAGCAATTTATCATTTTAACACAACATTTTAAAAGTCGACTTTTGCAAATCTGCATGTAGGATTGATTGATTGATTGATTGGGGTTTAACGCCGTTTTAAACAATTTCTCAGTTATATCACGGCGACCAGTTCACCTACTCATGCATTTCCTGGTTTTCTCACAATACTTCTCCACACAACAATCTTCCCAAGCAACAGGCTGCTCTTCCACATAGACTTAGCCCATTGGTGGAAGACGAATGACGCATGTCGCATCGACTTTTGTCAATCCTCGGAAAGAAAGTTGGCCGAGCCGGGATTCGAACTCTCAACCCCTGGATTGACAGCCCGCGTCGCTACCGACTGAGCTACCGGGGCTCGGCTGCTGCATGTAGGAAAATGGCCGTCTGAGTGATAGCGACTTTGGTGGAAGATATTAGTTACAGAAATAAGAAACATTAACCCGATATAACATTTTAACCCATTCCCTCATACGACAATTCTGCAGCAGACGGCTTTGAACGTATTTTGTCAGATGGATAACCTATGACTAAAAGTGGAAAACATTGTGACAAAAGGAGAACTTGCACGTTCTGTGCAATTTCTTCTTTTGTCACTATGTTTTCAAAACGCCGTCCGCTTTAACCCTTTCCATCATACGACAATTCTGCAACAGACGGATTTGAAAATATTTTATCAAAAAATAGAAAATATCTATAATAGAATGGATAAGCTATGATTAAAAGTGGAAAACATTGTGGCAAAAGGAGAAATTGCTCGTTTTGAGCAATTTCTTCTTTTGTCACTATGTTTTCAAAAAGTCGTCTGTTGCAGAGGCGTCAGAAAGCGTCTATATGAAGGAAAGCGATATAGGCCTATATCGTCTGCCTGTCGCTACCGTGATTGAATGATTTTGGGGAAAGTATGCAACTGGCTGCTTTTCCACATGGACTGCTAGCCCATTTGTTTCAGACGAATCCCGCGTGTCGAATTTACTTTTTTTCAAACGTCGAATTGAATGTTTACCGAGTTGGTGTTCCAACTTACAACCCCTAGATTGACAGCCCTCGTCTCAACCACCTGACCTACCGGAACTCTAGCCGTCTTGATTTATAACATATAAGCACAAATATAACGATTTGTTGCATCAGAACTAGTGTGACTAGTCACAATCGTCTTCTACCAGCCGAGTCCCGGTAGCTCAGTCGGTAGTGATCAAGGGGTTGTGGGTACGAATCCCGTGATGAACGGTTTAGCCAAACGGCGCGAGTACTGGTATAGTCTCCAGGAAGCAAACATCAAGAGGGATAAATGTAACCTAGCAGCTTGATTCGCAATCGATATCAAATGAATGAATTTAAACTAAAACAAGTACATGTACGTTACTAGTGAATCAATAAACGGGGTAACCATCTCGGGGTCAGGGTTTTTTTCCTCGCCCTGGTCATACTTAATACTTTCAACATGGCAGTTATTACTTTATTATGGTAAGTATTGTTTTAGGCGAGTGTGACAGATTTCCCCCTTTGTGTTGATTATTATATTAAATCTATAAAATATTGGATAAAACTACTCCATATAACCAGGGACACTATATTACAGTGTCCCTGATATAACCGACCATAGACTTCCTGGTAATTGTTATAAAATGTTGAATAGTCTAGATGATAGTGAATGGAATACATGGGCAACTTCTTTAACTTCACTTAAAACAACGGCTGAGGGACTGCATGCAACACAATTGGTTATAGACTATAAATAAGAGTGCACGATGCTCAACTTACAAGCATTTTAAAAGCATGCCAAATCTAGAAAAATATTTATCTATAATTCTATCTTAGGAAACAACTTGCAATATTCTAGACACAAATTGTCATTGAAACTAGTAGGCATATTGGAAACAGACAGAGAAAATAGAATTTGTATTTATTGTCTCAATAATTTTAACATTCATTGTATTAAAAACGAATATCATGTATTTTTTAATTGTATTCAATATTCTGATGTACGGAAACGTTTTTTATATTCTTGGTATTTTTGAAGGTCTAATTATGATAGCTTTCATTCATTAATGAGCACTACCGATGAAATGACCATCAGGAAAATTGCAGTCTTCATTGCAGCAGTCATGACAATGAAAGAGTCTGAAAATAGCAAACAGCAGTAATTATTTAGTTATCTGTGAACAAAACGCAACTAAATATCTTAACAATTAAATATTTAATATATATTCTTACAACTTTGTATACTATGAAAACTATGTATAGTTATTCTTGCATGTATGTATATATCGTATGATTTGCCGGTGGCCTTGTCTGTATTGTATTGTATTACCAAGGAAACGCCGTGATATAACTGGAACTTGTTAAAAGCGGCGTAAAACACCGGGTTAACCACACAGACTACTACAAATCTGCAGCAGACGACTTTGAAAAGATCTAGGCAAAACGATGGACAATTTTGGTAAATAAAAGTATATATACATGTAGTGAATAAATTTCAAAGCATTGGAACAAAAGGAGAACATGCTCATCGTCAGCAATTACTCTTTTGTCATCAGTGTTTGCAAAAGACGTCTGCTGCAGATTTGTCTTTTGTCATCTGTGTTTGCAAAAGGACGTCTGCTGCAGATTCGTCTTTTGTCATCAGTGTTTGCAAAAGGACGTCTGCTGCAAATTCGTCTTTTGTCATCTGTGTTTGCAAAAGACGTCTGCTTCAGATTGGTATTTTGTCATCAGTGTTTGCAAAAGACGTCTGCTGCAGATTCGCCTTTTGTCATTTGTGTTTGCAAAAGGACGTCTGCTGCAGATTCGTCTTTTGTCATCTGTGTTTGCAAAAGGACGTCTGCTGCAGATTCTTCTTGTGTCATCTGTGTTTGCAAAAGGACGTCTGCTGCAGATTCGTCTTTTGTCATCAGTGTTTGCATAAGAACGTCTGCTGCAGATTCTTCTTTTGTCATCTGTGTTTGCAAAAGGACGTCTGCTGCAGATTGGTCTGTTGTCATATGTGTTTGTAAAAGGACGTTTGCTGCAGATTCTTCTTTTGTCATCTGTGTTTGCAAAAGGACGTCTGCTGCAGATTGGTCTTTTGTCATCAGTGTTTGCAAAAGGACGTCTGCTGCAGATTCTTCTTTTGTCATCAGTGTTTGCCAAAGGACGTCTGCTTCTTTTTTCATCAGTGTTTGCAAAAGGACATCTGCTGCAGATTCGTCTTAAATGTCATCTGTGTTTGCAAAAGGACGTCTGCTGCATATTCGTCTTTTGTCATCTATGTTTGCAAAAGACGTCTACATACGGGAAAGTAATACATGTCTCACCAATTTTAAATTCATATTTTCATAATGCGTTTAGAGAATAAACATTGGTCATTTTCCTAGAACAGACGAAATTTGACACCTCTGCAAACAGGCGACTCCTGAATACATGTTGGAAGAAGAGAAATTGCTCCGTAGGGATAACCTTTTAATCAAACGATATGTTCACACTTCAATTGATATCATTTTGTTGGTTATGAAAGCAGTACAATCCAATGAAATAATAACTTTTATTCAATGATCTGAAAGAATATAATATCTCTGTATATAATAACTTAAAAATCTTTTTCAGGGGGAATAGAAATTTTCTTTGAGATATAAGACAAAACCAGGCAAAAAAGAAAGAAATGATGGAACGTATGATTTATAGAATGTAATAGGTTACTTGTGTGTGCATCTGTGTTTGTCCAGTGTTCAGATTCGAAAGAAAACAAAACGGGTAGCTTCACCAAAGACATTATTTTACAACAATGGTCCAAGTGTTGAACATTAGCTATGACCCTTTATGGCTTGCAGTCATATTTTGAAGCAATGCGAGATTTTCAATATGTTTTGCCTAGATGTTTACAGATGTGTGTTGCATGAGGAAAGCGACGTAATGGTATATTCATGTGGACTAGTCAAGATCCAGAAAGTATCCTTTTCCCACACACATAGTAGTAGACTATACAAGAGTTAGACGGCTTTTGAAAACATTGTGGCAAAAGGAGAAATCACTCTGTATAAGCAATTGTCCTTTTGCCACACTGTTTTCAGCTTTATTCAATATTATTTTTGCTCCCATTTCTGAAAAGTTTCCATATTAAAGACTAAAATGTTCAAAGTCGTCTGCTGCAGATTTGTTGAATGTGGCTAGGGGTAAGATTTATCAAAATCAACAGCAGGGACCACATATCCACCAACCTATCTAAACACATTCCCGAATAAGAAGAAATATAAAGGAAACTAATTTCAGAGGAACACAAATTCAGACTCTCTGAACAATGGGTTTAGCCAAACGGAATTAATGTTGCTTTATGAACATAGCAGGATATAATTATAATAAAAACTGTATTTAGAAAGCCAGTCTAGTAATCGAACGCATCCTCCATATCAATGACATGGTTTGAGAAAATAAAATACTTTATAGAAATGATTCAGACTCATTAATTACAGAACAGAACAGAACAGAACTTGATTAAAAAATAATGACTTGAACACATATGGCTCATCGGCAAAATACAAAATATTTGAACATGCATGAGTATGGATATACAAATTAAAGGTAGATCAATATATAGTTGTTAACACTCTCTTTTGATGAAAAAATATAAATAGACACATATATTTAGATAAATAACACACATAGGATAGTACATATTTACATATATTTAGATCAATATCAAGTATTTAACACCATCTTTTGATTAAAATATAAATATACACATATAACATATATAGGATAAATACACAGTTATATATATAGGATAATATACAGATACTGAAAATACATAATAACACGTGCACAACATGAGTGTTCGATTGATAGATAGGGATTTAACGCCGTTTTTAACATTTAGACAGTATTTCAGTTATATCACGGCGGCCAGATGACGTATCAATGTGCTTCATGACTCTACTGCACTAGTATAACCAGAATCGGCAGCAGACGACATTGGAAAACAGCGTAGCAACAGCAGGAACGGCTTAACATGAGCAATTTCTGTATTTGCCACGCTGTGTTAAACTCTATTCAATCATTATACCTTCATGCCTAGATATGTTCTTTATACCTAGATGTTTTAACAATCATCTGCTGCAGTTTTTGGTGTATGTAGAAAAGATTTGTAAACGGCGTAACATTGCCATTTAATCAACTATGCACTTTAATAAGCATTGTCTTTAGGTCTGTCATTATACTATCTTGATCATCCTTATTTTGCAGAAGGACTTGTTGAAAATAAGATGGCATTCAATTTGTGTATAGAACATTGATATCTTTTTTTAACTCTTTCAGCGCCAAAGGCAATATTGAGGTTTTTGCATACAATATTGATTCAGGAGAGTCAGCTCGTAATGAGCTGTCTGTCTCACCTGAAATCAGCATTGTTTGCGTTTTAGTCATCAAAATAGTCCAAAACTTTTATTACATGAGAAATGGATACGCCCGATTTTGAACAAGGAAGAGTCTACTTTAAACAATTCGGCGCTGAAAGAGTTAACGAGCTAGCCTTTTAACCCGTTTAACGCTTTCGGACGCCTCTGCAGCAGTAGTAAACTTTTGACAAAAGCAGAAATTGCTTCTGATGTGCAACTTTTCTTCTTTCGCCACACAGTTTTCAACGTTATTAAACTTTGTGTTATCATTATAGAGAGTTTGACTAAGTTTTTAAGTCGTCTGATTTGTTGTATTGGCTGAGGGAAAGTGATGAGACCATTATTATTATTATTATTATTATTATTATACCCCCTTTGAAGAAGAGGGGGTATATAGGAGTCACGGTGTCGGGCAGTCGGGCTGTCGAGCTGTCGGTCGGTCGGTCGGAAGCCATATTATGTCCGGCCTATTTCTTACAAACCACTGGGTGGAATTCAATACAATTTTACATGAAGCTTCTATACCAAGAGGAGATGTGCATATCCTAAAGGTCTTATAATTGCATGTTATTTTACAGAGTTATGGCCCATTTACTTATTAAGTTAAGGTGTAGGTCAATGTGCTGTTTTGGGGGTATTTGTCATCTTCAGTGATAGTTCTAGTTATTATTATTATTATTATAATTATTATTATTATTATTATTATTATTATATTATTATTATTATTATTATTATTATTATTATAATAATTATTATTTGTCCCCGGTATCTGTATCAGAATAATCTGGTGTATCTGGGACATCTATTCCATCGATATCTTCAATGGCGGATTCTGGATGATCTTTATCCCGTGACATACTGCCGGTTTTACCCACTTCTGATTGGCTCACACTTGGCACAGCAGCCATTTTATTACCAGCATTTAATATTGCGTGTGATATAACAGCTCCAGTTGTAAGATATTCCTTTGAACTAGTTGAATGTGATTGTACATTGTTTGTAAGCGATGCAGAGCTATTTGTTCCACTAATGTTTCCAAGCGTTGCATTAGATTTATCAACTGTTGCGTTCGTAAAAGACAGTCTCCCTGGTCTGTCCGCCGTGTTAGATGCATGTGCGATAGTCTTAGCTGTATCTGCCTTCTGTTTTATAAAACCTCCAGAAATAGACGTCGTTCTGTTTGTATTGCGTGACCCGTTGAGAACGAAAACATGAGGATTATGCACCAACGTTTTGTTTGTCTGTCTCGTGGTGGCTTCGCTGGATAAAGCGGTATTTGCTAAACTTTGGACTGTTGAAAATACTGCCTGTACTGAAGGTACGTGTTGTTTGTCTGCTCCAACGTCGTTTACTTGTACAGTGCCTTTGACCTCCAGTACAGAGTTCGAATCGGGAGCATTTGTCTTTGAACGACTCTTTGATCGGCTATTTGAACGACTATTTGAACGACTCTTTGAACGACTCTTTGATCGGCTATTTGAGATGGAATTTCCTCGTGAAGTAAACGAATTTGCGTTTAGTATAATGTTTGTATTACGCAAGGAATGCGAAATCTTAATTTTCTTTCCAGATTTTGTCCTTATTAAGATATTATGTAGGGGTCTTCTTTTTATTACGTGTCCCCGATCTCGAAAGCTCCCTCGCGCACGTAAAGAGTTATTTTCTATCCAATTCGGTGTGCTGTCGGGTCGTCGTATAATACGTGGACGCAGATTGGGCCTTGTGAGTGTCGGTCGAACTGCTTTGTTTCGAAAAGTAATTAGACTTTGCTCGTCGCCATTATCAATTGATACAGAAATCTTGTGTTGAGAGTGAGCTGTTCTTGCACTGTTCACTTGCCGTCCATGTATGGGTATATCACGTGTGTGTACATATTGGTGCGTCCGTAACTGTGAATCAATAGTTCTAAGCCCAAGACTTTGCGGGATCAGAAATGGGTGACTCGACGAGACGTGCGGTTGTTGTTTTTGGATGCGATTCGAACCTGGGTACCTGTACACTTGTTGCGGCCATCTTTCGCCCGGCAACGATCGCGTTGGTAGCGTCTTCGATCCCCGCCCGTATAGTGGTCCAGTGTCCCTCTGTATTGGTGAGAATCTTGACCGACCCTGTAATAATTTCAAATGGAGTTCATTTACAAAATAAGAAGGTAAGTCTTATTTTTTAACAACGTTTTAGGATCACTAGCCAAAATACGTTTACTATTAGTGTACAACCAGATAACCCTGCACCTGTAAAGTCTTTAGCCAATGAACGGAAATTTAATCTTTGCGCTTAAAATATTAAACCAAGTTCGCTATTTACTTTGTGAAAACACACATAGTGGAATGATGGCCAATCTGTTTAACCCTTTCCCACCTGCAGACGCATTTTGACGCAATAGCAGCAAACGACTTTTGAAAATATTGCGGCCAAAAGTGAAATTGATCACGATAAGCACTTTCTCCTTTGTCCACACTGTTTTCAACTTTATATTACAATTGAGCTATCTTGTATGGAGATTTATCAGGTTTTTGTCACTATGTTTTCAAAGTCGTCTGCTGCAGATGTGCATACATATATATGATAAATATGAATACACCATATATATGATATTACCCTCTTTCAACAATTTACAGTTATATCACGGCGTTTGCTTGGTAAGTAACCAGTACTACATCAAGGACTTGGCGTGAAACAGTTGTAACTAAAAACCTATTTTGAAAACCCTGGTTTAGGGGCAATTTTGACCCCTTTGTAAACAATGCAACGAGCAATGGCACCTACATTTCCATTGTTTACAAAGAAAAATGATTCAACGCTTATAAATATTTTATGGCGAGGTGATTAACCTTGATAAAAAAAATACGAATTTTAGTTACAACCGTTTCACGCCAAGCCCTCGATATGTCCATTTATCCTGACACTATCGACACCCAAAATCTGGAGCGCCATGGACGGAAATCCATTACTATCCTTTTAAAAGTATTTGGTATTAGTAATGAAATCCATTACTATCATTTTAAAAGTATTTGGTATTAGTAATGAAATCCATTTCTATCATTTTAAAAGTATTTAGAATTGGTAATGAAATCCTTTACTATCATTTTAAAACTATTTGGTATTGGTAATGAAATCCATTACTATCATTTTAAAAGTATTTGGTATTAGTAATGAAATCCATTACTATCATTTTAAAAGTATTTGGTATTGGTAATGAAATCCTTTACTATCATTTTAAAACTATTTGGTATTGGTAATGAAATCCATTACTATCATTTAAAAAGTATTTGGTATTGGTAATGGATCCATTACTATCATTTTAAAAGTATTTGGTATTAGTAATGAAATCCATTACTATCATTTTAAAAGTATTTGGTATTGGTAATGCAATCCTTTACTATCATTTTAAAACTATTTGGTATTGGTAATGAAATCCATTACTATCATTTAAAAAGTATTTGGTATTAGTAATGAAATCCTTTACTATCATTTTAAAACTATTTGGTATTGGTAATGAAATCCATTACTATCATTTAAAAAGTATTTGGTATTGGTAATACGGGAATAGAAACTGCGACCTCATGTACCCGAGGCTGACGCTCTACCTGACTACCACTACATATCCGAGATGTTTTACTGCAATTCTTAGATTGAAATCTCTGATATCTTATTTATGAGAATGAGTAAGAAATGTTTCGTAAATGTAAGAAACATACATCAATCGTGATTAATATAAGCTGAAAGCCTTTTCGTGATCGAAGTAAACTAAATAAGTTTAAATGTAAGAAATAACTGGTCGTGGTTAAACTCTCTCTTCACCATAATGTTTACACAAAACATATGCCGCAACCACTTCTAAACTCGTCACTATCACATAAAAGTGTAACAATACAGTTATATAAATTGAAACTCACCGGTATGTATCTAGTTTCCACATATTTCCAGTTCACCGAGATTAGAGATATGGTCAGAATAACGAAAATGTCCTTCATTTCTTGTTTATTAACACAGTTACAAATTTATTGTATATAATTTATAACAGTTATTCTATTTTCACGTTTGTATCTCTGTATTTAAAGAAATGATCTCGTTGCTTACAGTAACTGTTGTTGTTTTTGAGATGGTTTTTTAGATGTTACTTCTTTAAAAAAAAAACTTTCCTCGTAAAACCAAACAGAAAACATATATTCTCGAAAAATAGAAAGTGAGTGGATGTTTTGAGTAGCTTAAACCAGTCTAGTAATGTACTCTACTTATATAGTAAGGTCGGTTCCATTCATGTAGTTGACAACAGTGATTGTACAATGGACAGTGCTAACAAATATAACTTAACCATGCATGCACATTCTTTATACCCTGTGCGTATCCTCATGTTTCACCTGCACCACACTTCGATTGATAGCTTGATTGAGTTTAACGGCGTTTTCAACAATTTTTCAGTCGCATCACGGTGGCCAGTCCACCTTTTCAGGTCTTTCATGGTTTTCTAATTCCAGGCAACATTCTTTCCAAGCAACTGGCTGCTTTTCCACATAGCCTGTTAGCCCATTGGTGGTAGACGAATGGCGATTGTCACGGTGACTTTTGTCAAACGTCGGAAAGAAAGTTGGCCGAGCTCGGGTTCAAACTCACAACCAATGGATTGACAGCTCGCGGCGATACCGACTGAGCTATCGGGGCTCGGCCTACAAATCTTCGAACAACAAGGGCCATGTCACACGAACACCGACATCCGGGATACCAACGCCGATTTACACTCCAGAATCAAATCATTGTAAACGGTGTTAAGAACAATACTTTGGTCCTCGTCGGGCGATTAGGAAGCCTGTATATGTATGTGTTATATCGGATTAACCCTTTCCCTTATACAACATTTCTGCAGCAGACGACTTTGAACATATTTTGTCAAATAATGGAAAATCTCCATAATTGACTGAATAACCTATGACGAAAAGTGGAAAACATTGTGACAAAAGGAGAAATTGCACGTTTTGTGCAATTTCTTCTTTTTGTTACTATGTTTTGAAAAAGCCGTCTGCTGCAGAGGCGTCAGAAAGCGTCTATATGAGCGAAAGGGTTAATTAAGAACAATACTTTGGTCCTCGTCGGCCGATTAGGAAGCCTGTTTATCGAGGGCTTGGCGTGAAACGGTTGTAACTAAACACCTATTTTGAAAACCCTTGTTTAGGGGCAATTTTGACCCCTTTGTAAACAATGAAAATGTAGGTGCCATTGCTCAGAACGAGCAATGGCACCTTAATTTCCATTGTGTTTACAAAGAAAAATGATTTAAAGCTTATAAAACTTTATGGCGAGGTGATTAACCTTGGTAAAAAAAATACAAATTTTAGTTACAACCGTTTCACGCCAAGCCCTCGATATGTATGTGTCATATCGGATTAATGATTATAGCTCATTCATGACTTAGTTAATATTCGTATATACATATTGTTAGGTTACTATAGAAGCTTTGTAAAAGTTGATGTAACCGAATAATGAATATCTATCCATACTATTAGGTATACACCAGTATTGGCGGCGCCCGTTGGACATTATAGAAACTATAGAGACAAACCTTGCCGGTGTAACCTTTCAAACTCCGAAAGTAGTTTGTTTCATTATTCATGTATCGATTCCAAGTTGTATTCGTTTATTGTAGAGTTTACGAAATACTAATTAGTCGCCGGGCAGAAGCCCGCGACTTATATTTTTAATAGGTTTTCGGCAGGGACACTATATTACATGTAATATTGTGTCCCTGGTTTTCGGAAATGACATGGGAACATTATTATTATTAGAACAAAAACAAATTTAAATGTCTTGAACATATTACAATTGCGATTGTTTAAAAACACTAAGTTTTGACAAATCTAAAATGAAATAAATATTCCGATGTTTTAAGTATGTGCAGTTTCTTTATTTACTATATATATATTTATATATATATATATATATATATGCAATAGCGATATCTAAGGGAAGGCGACCAATCTAGTCACCACTTTTGGCTCATGCCAGACGTACTAATACTATACTACGACGGACGGTCCTTGGGCTTATCGGTAATCGGACAAAAGGAAAAAAAGAAAAGAAAAAAAAGCAACGGGCAAAAGTAACATTTTTTGCCCGGATAACAGTTTACAGGATAAAAGGCAACAGTTTTTATAAAAAATAATTCTATTTCAGGTGTAATTTATGTTTTCATTTACTTAATACATTTATAACATATTATAGAAAATTTCAATAAACGTATTTATAATTTATGTTGATTTTCATTGTATTTTTGGAAAATGTGATGCTTTTTATCCAGTTTCTTGTTGTCCGTTACTTTTTGTCCTTTTTCTTGTTGTCCTGTTACTTTTTATCCTGTTTCTTGTTGTCCGTTGCTTTTGACCTGTTACTTTTTATCCAGTTTCTTGTTGTCCGTTGCTTTTTATCCTGTTACTTTTTATCCTACACTCTATCTTATCCTCCAACAATACCCATGTTCGCGTCAAGCGGCTCAGTTGTAAACAAAAGATAGCCAGTACTGTACGAATAAACAATCTTACGTAACTCAATTTGCCTGATCACTTACTGATTATGACGTCACGTAAACAAAACTGATTGACAGGTCAAATGACATGTTAATTTCGGAATAATTTGCGCTAAATAGGTACACTATTATAAAACTATCAATTAATTATCAATTAAATCACGATTAGATCTTGACAATAATATCGTGTGCTTGTTTGATTGTTTGTTTTTTGGTGTGAATTTTTTTTTTCGATAAAAGAGTTTCGAGAGAATATCTACTTTGAAAGGCAATAGGGACCAGACGAATCGGGTCTTATTCAATTTAAACAATATGCCACTTGTAGCGAAATAGGGACTTATTGCAATAACAATTTGGCATGATTTAAAGTTGCATTTGTGCACAACTAGTTTGGCTAAAATATTAACGTTTCATCGGAAGATTTTGTTTTATTGGGGTTTTACGCCGCTTTCAACATTATTTCAGTTATATCACGGCGACAGTTCACTTCTTCATGATCCCTGGGTAAACAAACCAGTACTAGGCTAGAAACTGTGCCCTGCCCAAGGACACTCCACCATGACCGTCGTGCCGCAACTGGGGCTCGAACCAGGGACACTCGGTTTCAAATCCCCGACGCTAACCACTCGACCACGGCGGATTCCTCATCGGATTCCGAATCGGAAGATACACTCGAGTCTTGTCTTTGTAACGGACAGTGAAGGCCCTGATGAGACTGTTCGTATGTATAGACTGACATGAGCATTCACCGTACGCGGAGGCAATGGTATCTATAACCACCAGATCCGGTTCATATGAATTATTAACATTTTACACCTATATACCCTTTTCCTCATGTAGACGCTTTCTGACGCCTCTGCAGCAGACGGCTTTTTGAAAACATAGTTACTAAAGAAGAAATAGCTCAAAACGAAAGATTTCTCCATTTGCCACAATGTTTTCCACTTTTAGTCATAGGTTATCAATTCAATTATTGAGATTTTCCATTGTTTGATCAAATATGTTCAAAGTCGTCTGCTGCAGAATTGTCGTATGAGGAAAATGGTTAAATTTCGAGTAGGGAAAACTGTAGACCAAGGCATAATTGAACGAACGCGTGTGTTCTT
Source organism: Serripes groenlandicus (assembly GCA_031761405.1). Classification (NCBI taxonomy): domain Eukaryota; kingdom Metazoa; phylum Mollusca; class Bivalvia; order Cardiida; family Cardiidae; genus Serripes; species Serripes groenlandicus. Next base: position 538,665 of record JASEVX010000079.1, on the reverse strand, counting down.
CATTGGTCGGATATGTTATTTAACCCTTTTCCCACCTACAACGAATCTGCAGCAGACGACGTATCAAAGTCAAAACCAGCCACTCAGTCATAATGCAAACCCCGGAACCCTGAGCGCCAAGGAGAGCAGCGATTACTACCATTGTTAGGTTCTTTGGTAAGACCCGACAGGGGATCAAACCCGCGACCTCCCGCATCACAATACAGCAGAGGCGATCCTCTGAATAAGAACTTATGATTATTGAGTAGAGTCGAAAACAGTTTGCAAAAGGAGAAATTTCTCCCCATGAGGTTTTTTTTCTTTTTTTGCCACAATGGTTTCAAAAGTCGTTTGCTGCAGATGCGTCAACATGCGACTGCAAGTGGGAAAGCCTTTAACCCTTTCCCTCATATAGACGCTTTCTGACGCCTCTGCAGCAGACAGCTTTTTGAAAACATAGTAACAAAAGAAGAAATTGCACAAAACGTGCAATTTCTCCTTTTGCCACAATGTTTTCCACTTTTAGTCATAGGTTATCCATTCAATTATAGAGATTTTCCATTATTTGACAAAATATGTTCAAAACTCGTCTGCTGCAGAAATGTCGTATGAGGGAAAGGGTTAAGTCATGTATGATAGGACGAGCAATTGCTGCTTAAAATCGTCTAAATCATAATCTGCTTACATGAGGAATATTTTGCCGTTTTGTATACATGGACAATAATCTAAAGAGTATAACACAATTTTCGATTATTATGTGCTTATTTGCATTTATACAAAAAGAACCCTGTGGTATGACGCGGATCAAACCTATAGACCGCGACAGATGGACGTGAGTCCTGCTGAATGTTCGAACCGTCAAAGTTCATGTAAGAATGTGCATTGACCCAAGTTCAACAGAGCCTTCACTGTCTGACTGCGTTTATTGATTGATTAGGGTTTAACGCCATTTTCAGATTATTTTTTTCATGTATATATATTACGGCGACCAGTTCAGATACCGACAGTTTCCTGGCTTTCTTAAACCAGTTCTCTACACAACACTCTTTCCGAGCAACTAGCTGCTTTTCCACATAGATTATTATCCCATTGATGGAAGCCGTAAATGACGTGTGTCGGTTGCATTGACTTCCGTCAAACGAATTTTATTATATGGAGCGGGTCAAATATATGAAGCGCAACTGATGGAAATGAGTACTTGTGAATTAGCGGACAGTGAAAACTCATGTATGAATGAATGTATATTGTTTTATGGCGCATCGACAGCTAAGGTCATTTAGCGCGCAATTAAATTTAATTATTCATGATCCCTGGGTAAACAAACCAGTACTAGGCTAGAAAATGTGCCTTGCCCAAGGGCACTCCACCATGACCGTAGTGCCGTGACTGGGGATCGAACCCGGGACACGAAAACTCATGTTATAAGGTGTATCGACATAGTCTCGCAAAAACCTTCATTGCCGTCTGCGTTTGGAATACTCGTAGAGGGTAATTCTGGTCCATTTATCCTAACACCAACGATTACGTCGCTATGCTAACCCCACAACCCGGAGCGCCCAAGGAGGGAAAGCCATAACTACCATTTTCAAAGTACCATTTGTGTGACCCGGTCGGGGATCGGACATGCGACCTCCCGCACCCGAGGCGGACGCTCTACCACTACATACTTTTAGGCGATAAGTTAGTTTGTCTGTGTTTAGAAGATGCAACCTTTGATCAAATTATATTATTGTACCACTTTGCACTTCATGTCTCATTTTTTCGATACCAAACGGAGGTGAATCAAGGATTTGTCTCGCTTGATTCGCCCTACATACATTTTCATCAGGCGGTCGTGGGTTCGAACCCAGGGTCGGTGATTAATTATTTCCGATGACGGATTAAAAGTCATTGTGACTAGGCTATGTTGGAAGGTCGCCAGTCGCATGGGAAGAATGTTGAGTTTGAAATTGGCACGAGAAAGCAAGGAAGAAACATGTTAGGAGAAATGGCCGCCGTGATGCAACTGAAAAACAGTTGAAAACGACGGTAATCTCCAATCAATCAATCAAGTTCATGCTTATGTAAATATATTATTGTGAATGTACCTCTTTCCTACACGTAGACGAATTTGCAGCAGACAACTTAAGAAAACACTGTGGCAACAGAAGCAATTTACCATAAAAGCAGCCTTATTATGGTAGTTTTCAATCTGCGAACAGTTTCGTCTGAGCTTTTGCTGTTCGCTCACGTGTTATGTAGCTATATATATCTTCTAAATCCTTTCTTATTGCAGACGCATTTTGACATATCTGCAGCAGACGACTTTCGAAAACATGGTGACAACAGGGGAAACTTCTCATCATGAACAATTTCTCATTTTTAACAACGTATTAATCTTTATTCAATAAATATACTAACATTTTATAGAGATTTTCATGTTTGACAGAATGTTTTCAAACACGTCTGCTGCAGATTGGTTAAATGTGGGAAAGGGTTAAAAAGTGTAAAAAGTATAGTTCTAATCTAATGCGGTGTATCATATCCATGTATCTTAACCCCCCCCCCCAAGAAAAAGCCCACCCCTTCCCTCATATACACAACTTATATGAAGAAGACGAAGACGCCGTTTAAAACGTCTAGGTAAAAATATGGATTTTTTTTTTTTTTTTTTTTTTTTTTTTTTTTTTTTTATAACCTTACTAATTAATTATTGAAGGGTGTTCATCGTGAGTAATTGATTCTTTCTTCACAAAATTTATTTTTTAAAAACTCTTCTGCTGCAGATGCACATCAGACGTGTCTGTATCAGGGGAAACGTAGACGACACAAGAACCCATTTTGCATGACCCGAGTTATATCATGACAAACCTCTCTTCCGTTTCCATAAAAAAAAAGCCGGGAATGTCGATGTCAGTATGGACATGCTCATGCAGACGAGTCGGTCTGTCCGTTATTTTCACAAACAACAAATCAATGAAGTCACTCCCTTGATTGATGTTAATTGATTTTAAATGTCAGCCAGCAATTAAACAACCAATAAAGACCGTACCTACTTACCTATACGTGACGTCATAATTGAAACATGCAATCCAGGGGAAATCTTCCTTTAGATGTTTATGCACAGACTTGATGGCGATTAACTTCAATGTATAAATACCAGCTATGCTCCGGAAAACCCCCGATCATACGACATTCACGCCGTCTGATCTTGATCTCCACTATTCGCATAATTAGTCATTGAAGGATTAGACACGTTCACATATACAACAAATCTGCAGCGGACGAGTTTGAAAACATCTAGGCAAATATATGGAACATCTCTACAGCGGAGATCTTGATCAGACTGTGCTGATGCACATGCTTATCTGGTTCTACACTGTTCCAACCTATATTACTCAGAAAGCCAACTTGTACCTTTTCCCATATACATACTGGTAGGATATCTTAAGTCTTGCATCAAAAACTATTTTAATATGAGGCGTCCCGCGAGAAAACCAACATTGTGGACTCTGCGTAAAAAGTATCGCCCCGGATCAGCTTAATCACGCCGCGCAGGATTACCCGGATAGACACTTTTCACCTCCTGTAGATTTTCTGTTTCAGGCCCATCATTACTCTATACCTCTGTCTCCCTGAGACGGAATATGTCGACCCGGATCAGTCTGCGCGGACAGCGCAGGCTGATATGGGTCGATACATTACGCAGAGGCCATAATGTTGGTTTTCTCGCAGCTCAATTATTTCGCAGTTGACTACTACAGTACAAAGTCATAAAACGATGAAAACATTCTCAGTGCTCAGTAATGCAATCAATGCTCCCTGTAAGACGGCTGATTAGTTATTTTTTTCGAGAACGCAATTAGTTTCTGTCCAATCAGATACCTGAGCACAATGTCTGAGCACAAATTAAGCCATTATAGTTTTGGAGCCGGAACCACCCAAGCACCACCTTGTCAAAATGGATATATCAATGGGATAAATGATTGAAAACTTTCATAAAAAAATAAGGATTTTTTTTTTACACAGTTAAAAACCTTCCTGGAAAAGAAGGATAAATACTCACTATGACTACTGTCTGGATTTTCCTCCAATAAGTTTAATAACAGTCGACTGCTTCGGAGGTGACTAATATATTCTGTATCAGTGTTTGAATAAACAGAGACATACGTTAGTTATGTCACTGGAATTAACAGCAGAATAGGAAAAGTTTCCAAAAGGAAATCAGTAATGGATATTTGACAGAATTCTATGCAAATCAGGATGAACTAATGTATATTAGCGCTTGCTTAATCCCTTCTCTTTTCCGATTAGTAGACTCATTTTGTCGCATCTGAGGCAAAACGGTGTTTTAAAACATCGTGGCATAAGAGAACTTCATTGTTGTTGTCATATTAGTTTCAGGTCCATCCGATAATTAATATACCATTTATAGATATTGTCCATATTTTGCATAGATGGTTTTCAAAGTCGTCTCCTGCATATTTGTCGTATGTGGGAAAGGGTTAACATGGAACATGTGATTTTACTGCTTTGGAAACATCTTATGTAATATCTGGAAAATCTGAAGTAATATTTTCAGACATATTTTATATCATTTTGGAAAAGCAGAAATTATCCTAACTTGAACAATTTGTTTTCAAAACTCGTCTGCTAAAAATGCACCAAAGGTTGCCTGTATGAGAGGAACTTCAATATATGAGTCGTCCCACGAGAAAACCAACATTGCGTAAAGTATCGACCCGTATCAGCCTTAGCATGCCGTGCAGGCTAACCCGGACAGACACTTTTCGACTTCTGTGGATTTTCTGTTTCAGGAGTCATTACTCTATACCTCTATTCCCCCCCCCCCCCCCCCCCCAATGAGACGGAATGTGTTGGCCCGGATTAGCCTGCGCGGACTGCGCAGGCTGATCTGGGTCGACACATTACGCAGAGTTCATAATGTTGTTTTTCTCGTGGGACGGCTCATATCGAATATTTGCTGGGAAAATGATAATTATATTCTCGAATCGAATATGAAGCATCCTCAAATCCTATTACAACTACTATACATACGTATTGCAATTATACAATTATATTCACGAGACTATTATGAAGTACAGTAAAACCTGTTCTAACGACCACCTTTGTATAGCAATTCCCTGTCTGTAGCAACCACACTTTTAATTTCCAAATTAATCAATTTCTGCATAAATGATCCTGCGATCAAAAACCACATGTGAACAAATCCAGATTGTTATCTTCCCATTAGTGGTCTCTAAACACAGGGTGGATTGTAAATAGAAACATTCCGAGCCATTGTTCACTTCCCATTAGTGGTCTCTAAACACAGGGTGGACTGTAAATAGAAACATGCCGAGCCATTGTTCTCTTCCCATTAGTGGGTGGACTGTAAATAGAAACATGCCGAGCCATTGTTCTCTTCCCATTAGTGGATGGACTGTAAATAGAAACATGCCGAGCCATTGTTCACTTCCCATGGTCATTGGGTGGTCTTTAAACACAGGGTGGACTGTAAATAGAAACATGCCGAGCCATGGCATCGTTCTAATAGATCTGTGTTCAGTGAAACTGTTTGGTAGCTCAAGATTGCCAATATGCCAATCAGATTACAATTTTTAAAAATAGATATTGCTACCGCCCTAAATCCCTAGAACAGATGATAGCAGTCGAAAACCTTGTAACAACATGCTCTTTTTGACCAGATACCTTTTTTAGGTTTCTGTAAAAACAAATACTTTTCTTCCTTTCGCTAAAAGTTTTCACTTCAGTTTCTGAACAAAATCAAAGAAGCCCAGACGAATCTAAATTAGACAAAAAGAAAGTAGAGCGAAATAAATGTGGACGTATTTTCTTACATTTTTCACGTGCTTCGGATGTTCGGGCGAACCCGGTTGGTCTGATTCCCGCCTTATAACGCATTATCAAGGACGTTATTGATCATCTGTCGGGAACCAGATTATTGAAACCTGAATAGAAGACATTTCGTGCTTTGTAATTGGTAATTTAAAACGTCTTTTAATCAATTAGAATGTTTGTCAGTTCATTGAAATTCACGTCTGGACCATGAAACGAACATTGACATATTGAAAAACACCAGTGTGAAGTGCGAGGGTTATATTTATTGTGAACTGTAATGGTAATGGACAGAATGGAATAAAGAAACTCGGACAACAACAACAACAATCTCAAAAGTGTCTTAGTACCCGGACTGGAGTTGAGAAGCGGCGCTTTGTTTGAATAATTCCCAGCCATCCGTGGTAAACCATGCCTTTAACAATATGCTTACAGGCATAAGATGAAACTGTACCATGGTTGTTCGCAAATTTTAACTTATTGGGCATTTAAATCTTTTGCTTTTTTAAGGTGCCAAATTGTTAGTCCACCAATGAAGTGTCCGGTGGGGGATAGACTAGTTTGCACCTTGTCTGTCCGTTCTTATGTCTGCTAGTCTTTCTGTCCACCTGTTCTTCCGCCCTATCCTTGTCTGGGCCATACAACTTTTAAGTCAAGTAATACAAATTGTTTTTATTCTGTCTTTCAAACCGTCCATCACACACATCAAACAACACCTAATGATTGGTCAACTAGAGCAGATTCATGATCCCTATTCCACTCATTAACTCAAGAACCTTATGTCCATGCTATTCAAACTATTTAAGATGATTGGAATTATTGAGTATATGAGCCCAGTTGTTTTGCAGGACACTGGGTCAAGGTCACATATGGTTCTTAAATGCCAAATCAGTTTCATTGGCAAATGACCACTATTGCTTTGTGGGTCACTGGTACAAAGGTGAAGGTCACATGGACTTGAAAATGTTAAATGTTTTGCTTCTCAATACCTCAAGAACCCTTTTGACCCTGAGTCTTCAAACTTCAGAGGATGATTGGACTCCATTAGCAAATGAACACTTTTGCTTTGTGGGTCACTGGATCAAAGGTCAAGGTCACATGGACTTTAAAATGTCAAATGTGTTGCCACTCAATACCTCAAGAACCCTTCAACCCTGATATTTCAAACTTCACTGGATTATTGGACTCCATTGTAGTAAATGACCCTATTGTTTTTGGGTCACTGGGTCAAAAGTAAAGGTCAAAGGTACTTGCATGTCAAATAAGTTTCTCTCCAATCCTTCAAGAACCCTTTGACCCAGGCTTCAACTTTAACAAGATGATTGGACTTCATTAGTAAATGACCCTGATTGTTTTGGCGCTGACTGGGTCAAATGTCAAAGTCATACTGGCAGTTAAATTTAGATATTTTTCCACTGAATATCTCAAGAATCCTTTGACTCAAGATCAAGGGTGATTTGCCTCTGTGAGCAGATGATCCTATGACTACAATCAGGAAGACATGCTTTAATTGTTATTTATTGCTTCTTTTAAAAGATATATATTTTGGCATAAAATTATTCAATGTGTAAAGTCTTATTCATTATTGTGCTATCACAACTACAGACTTACCACTGCGGACATGGTGGAGTGCCCTTGGGCAAGGCACATTTTCTAGCCTAGTACTGGTTTGTTTACCCAGGGATCATGAATAATTAAATTTAATTGCGCGCTAAATGACCTTAGCTGTCGATGCGCCATAAAACAATATACATTCATTCATTCAGACTTACCACAATGTTTTGGTATTGAACCCTGTATGGAATATGACTGTCATGTGATCAGCTCTGAAATCTCTGAAACCTCTACAGCAAACACCTTTGCTCATGGTGAGCAATTTCTCCCTCTGTCACAATGTTTTCAACTTTATTCAACATTCAATAATTATACTTCCACTTTGAGAGATTTTTTATATTTTTGTCCAGATGTTTTTCTAAGTCTTCTGCTGCAATTTTTTTGTATGTGGGAAAGGGTAAACAATAGTACAATTCCCAAATGAAATATTCTGTAATTTAACACTTTCCCTCATATAGACACTTTATGACGCCTCTGCAGCGGACAGCTTTTTGAAAACATAGTGACTAAAGAAGAAATTGCTCAAAACGAGTAATTTCTCCTTTTGACACAATGTTTTCCACTTTTAGCCATAGGTTATCCATTCAATTATAGAGATTTTCTATTTTATGACAAAATATGTTCAAATTCGTCTGCTGCAGAATTGTCGTATGAGGGAAAGGGTTAATCATTTATCTTTCAGAACAACATGTCATGGAACAATGAGATGGACAGAAGAAACTTGTACACATCGGAGGAAGATGTTCGCGAGAAGCGGAAGAACAAATACAAGAGAATTCGCTCCAAGGCGAGGGAACAATACTTACAGAGTTGTGGATATTCGATGAAGTCCAAACCTCCCTTGCCATCACATCTGATAGGTTTGAACATTTTAGTCATTCAATTGCAGTCAGAAGTGTAAATAAGGAGAAGTTAACCCTTTCCATCAACAAGACGCTTTTTGATGCCTCTGCAGAAGACAGCTTTTTGAAAACATAGTGACAAAAGAATAAATTGCTCAAAACAAGCAGTTTCTCCTTTTGCCACAATGTTTTCCACTTTAAGTTGTAGGTTATCCATTCAAATATTGAGATTTTCCATTTTTTGACAAAATATGTTCAAAGTCGTCTGCTGCAAAATTGTCGTTTGAGGGAAAGGGTTAATTAACTTGTCTTTTCAATATCTTATTAACTCTTAACCCTTCCCCACAAACAATAAATCTGCACCCTTTCCCTCATATGACAATTCTGCAGCAGACGACTTTGAACATATTTTATCAAAACATAGAAAATCTCTATAATTGAATGGATAACCTATGACTAAAAGTGGAAAACAATGTGACAAAGGGAGAAATTGCACGTTTTGTGCAATTTCTTCTTTTGTTACTATGTTTTCAAAAAGCCGCCTGCTGCAGAGGTGTCAGAAAGCGTCTATATGAGGGAAAGGGTTAAGTCCCAAATATATAAAATCTCTAAAAATGATAGCATGAGTATTGAAAAGAGTTGAAATCATTGTTACAAATAGAGAAATTACTCATTTTGAGCAATTTCTCCATTTGCCACTGTGATTTCAAAAGTCGCATGCTTCAGACGCGTCAGAAAGCATCTACCTGAAGGTTTTTGGTTAACCCTTTCCCTCATATGCCAATTCTGCAGCAGACAACTTTGAACATATTTTGTCAAATATTGGAAAATCTCTATAATTGAATGGATAACCTATGACTAAAAGTGGAAAACATTGTGACAAAAGGAGAAATTGCACGTTTTGTGCAATTTCTTCTTTTGTTACTATGTTTTCAAAAAGCCGTCTGCTGCAGAGGTGTCAGAAAGCGTCTACATGAGGTAAAGGGTTAAGACTCAACCAACTCAAAGCTCCAATACGAAATTCTTAATTTCTTAATTGATAATCCTAGGCCATATGTTTAACGGTTCCCACAACATAGGATTTGTTTGCATAATAAGAGACATGCTGCTGGAAAAAACAACAAGCTTTCTACTTATCTAGGCCTTAGATACACCCTTTCCTATAAACAGATGCATTTCAGTGCATCTGCAGCAGACAGCATTTAGAAAGATTGCGGCAAAAGGAGAAATTGCGCATCATGAGCAATTCCTTATCTCGCCGCAATGTCTTTTTAACTCTATGAAGATATATACTTTCATTTACAGAAATGTTTCATATTTTAGGCTTCATGTTTTCAAAGTCGTCTGCTGTACATTTGTGTATGTAGAATAGGCTTAACCCTCATACATATGCATTTGACACCTCTGCAGCAGACAACTTTTGGAAAATATTGTGGAAAAAGGAGACATTGCTCATAATGAGCAATTTCTCCTCTTGCCATTGTTTTCCTCACTATTCAATAAAAGATATCTTCATTTGTGAAGGTTTTCCATATAATGGCCTAGATGTTTTCAAAGTCGTTTGTTGCAGACATGTTTTATGTGGGAAGGGGTCTGGTTTGTTTGTTTGTTCCCTTGTTTGGGTGCCTGAAACAGTTTTAACCAAGTTTTGAAGATCTATAGATAAATGTAGCATAAATTATGTATAATGTGATACTTATATTGCCTAGCTACTGAACAAGCTTTTATAAATAATGATGTGGTAGACACCAGCCTCCCCAAAGAATCTTTTTACACCACTCTCAAATTTGTTAAGACAGAGTATAATTTATGTAGACAGATATATGTGCAAAGGAACGTTTATACTGCCTTGCATCTGTGCTAGCTTTTTTCCCCCTTTCCCTCATATCAACGCTTTCTTACGACTCTGCAGCAGACGACTTTTTGAAAACATGTTGACAAAAGAAGAAATTGCTCAAAACAAGCAATTTCTCCTTTTGCAACAATGTTTTCCACTTTTAGTCATAGGTTCAATTTAATTATACAGATTTTTCAATTTGTTGACAAAATAATTGTTCAAAGTCGTCAGCTGCAGAATTGTCGTATGAGGGAAAGGGTTAATGTTCAATGTTACAGAGTGTTTGCCTAATCAAACTTAGAGGTCTAAGACTTGTTCCAACCTCTATAAAAGAAATGAATATCATTTAGTAAAGTTGAAAAAATTGTGCTAAAAAAAAGTGAAATTGCAATTTCCTGTTTAATTGCCCCAATGTTTTCATAAGTCATCTGCTGCAGAGTGTCTGTATCTCGGAAAGCGTTAAAGATTGTAACAATGGTATCCAATGTGTACATAGAAAACTCCCAAAGAAACTTTCACAACACTGATCAGTCCCATGATTTCTTCTATTGAATTTCAAATAAGCAGAGAAATTTGAGTGTTTCCTCCTTTTCTGACAGTGTTTTCAAAAATCATCTGGTGGTGTCAAAAAGTTGATTTATCCAAAGAAAGTTTTAGATTAATTGATCGGATCACTGCATTTTGAAGGAATAGGGCAATTTCTCATTGCAGGGAAATATGGCATATCCTATTTAGTAGAGTGGAGTCATGGGCTGGAGTGGAGTGGAGTCTTGGAGTGGAGTCATGGAGTCTAGTTTTGAAGTGGAATCATGGAGTGGAATAATGGAGTGGAATGGATTTTTGAAGTATAAAAATATAAAGTGACCATTCACATTTTTTCTTCTTTTTTTTTTATTTATTAGTCCCCTACCGGCGTGCCGAAGGGGACTATTAGGTTTGCACTCCGTCAGTCCGTCAGTCCATCTGTCAGTCAGTCAGTCAGTCAGTCAGTCCGGCAAATTTTTGTCCGGAGCATATCTCCAAAACTGTACTAGCTATGGCTATGAAATTCCATATGTGGATACATCTCATCAATGCGGAGTGCAGTGCATATGAACCATAACTCTTGCTTCCCTAATTTTTGAGTTATTTCCCTTTCTTTATTTTCATACTTGATTATTGTCCGGAGCATATCTCCAAAACTGTACTAGCTATGGTTATGAAATTTCACACATGGATGCATCTCATCAAGGGGGAGTGCAGTGGACATGAACCATAACTCTTGCTTGCCTAATTTTTGAGTTATTTCCCTTTCTTTATTTTCATACTTGATTTTTGTCCGTCAGTCAGTCAGTCAGTCAGTCAGTCCGGCAAATGTTTGTCCGGAGCATATCTCCAAAACTGTACTAGCTATGGCTATGAAATTCCATATGTGGATACATCTCATCAATGCGGAGTGCAGTGCATATGAACCATAACTCTTGCTTCCCTAATTTTTGAGTTATTTCCCTTTCTTTATTTTCATACTTGATTTTTGTCCGGAGCATATCTCCAAAACTGTACTAGCTATGGTTATGAAATTTCACACATGGATGCATCTCATCAAGGGGGAGTGCAGTGGACATGAACCATAACTCTTGCTTGCCTAATTTTTGAGTTATTTCCCTTTCTTTATTTTCATACTTGATTTTTGTCCGGAGCATATCTCCATAACTATACTAGCTATGGCTATGAAATTTCACACATGAATACATCGTATCAAGGGGGAGTGCAGTGGACATGAACCATAACTCTTGCTTGCCTAATTTTTGAGTTATTTCCCTTTCTTTATTTTCATACTTGATTTTTGTCCGGAGCATATCTCCATAACTATACTAGCTATGGCTATGAAATTTCACACATGAATACATCGTATCAAGGGGGAGTGCAGTGCACATGAACCATAACTCTTGCTTCCCTAATTTTTGAGTTATTTCCCTTTCTTTATTTTCATACTTTATTGTCTTGATATACCTAAACATTGGGTTGCTATGACAACAGAAACAGACTCAAAAGTGCAAACCGGTAGGGGACTATGGTATTGCTTGCAATCCTCCAGTTACTTGTTTTAATAATGTTCTCCACTTATATAATATAACAGTCATAGTACTGCCATTGTAGGTCTAGTTAAAAATAATTGATAATTTTACCATGGATATTTTTGCTAGCGAACAATACTTTACAGAATAAACAATATATACATGTACTTATGTTGGTGCAATAAAGCAATATTGTAATAAAAGGTCTGACTACCTTATATTTTGTTTGTAATTAAAAGTTCAAAAACGTAAACCACAGAGATATAACATGTTAAAACTCACTGTGCCCGGTGAAATAACTGTTCTAATTTAACACTCCAAGAGAGTATTTAATGTCCTAAGATAATGAGGCATTGATGACATGTTAGATCTGCCAACCAGTAAATTAACTCCCAATGGGATTCATTATCTCCCATAAAGTAAGATGACTAGGCTTCAGCCGACAGGTACAAGAAAATGTAAAATGTATGAAACTTAAAGTAAGTGGTATCTACACCTCATTTAAACATCCAGTTTGCAAAAGTAAGTATCAAATAATAAATTTGATTTCCACTCCAAAACTCCACTCCACGATTCCACTCCAAAACTAAACTCCATGACTCCACTCCAAGACTCCACTCCAAGACTCCACTCCACTCCACTCCACTCCACTCCACTCCACTCCACTCCACTCCACTCCACTCCATGACTCCAGCCCATGACTCCACTCTACTAAATAGGATATGCCGGGAAAGATGGTATTAAGGTTTGAATTTTAACAAAAGTTGAACACAGTACCAATACTTAACCCTTTCCCTCATACGACAATTCTGCAGCAGACAACTTTGAACATATTTTGTCAAAAAATAGAAAATCTCTATAATTGAATGGATTACCTATGACCAAAAGTGGAAAACATTGTGGCAAAAGGAGAAATTGCTTGTTTTGAGCAATTTCTTCTGTTGTCACTATGTTTTCAAAAAGCAGTCTGCTGCAGAGGCGTCAGAAAGCGTCTTTATGAGGGAAAGGGTTAAAGATGTACATGCTTAGTAAGCATCTTCGTACAAAATAAGAACATCTTGAAAATTAGAGGTTAAATTTTAGGAAAGAACGGCTAACATTATAGGAACAGGGGTTTGTGCTCAATCTGAGCATTATTACGCCCACTCCTTTTCCTATAATGTTTTCAACAGTTGTCTCATGCAGAGGGGTCAAAAGATAAAGGGTTTGACTCTTTCTCAATTGTAGCCGCATTCTGACACATCTGCAGCAGACGACTTTTATAAACAATGTGGCAGAAGAAGAAATTACTCATGATGAGCAAATTATTTTTTGCCACAATGTTTAAAACCCTATTCAATAATTAAACTCTCATTCATGGACATTTTCCATATATTTGCCAAGATGATTTAAAAGTCATCTGCTGCAGAATTGTTTTTATCAAGATGTCGGAAAGGGTTTAACCCCTTACCCTCATACTGCATTTCTGCAGCAGACGACTTTGAACATATTTTGTCAAAAAATAGAAAATCTCTATAATTGAACGGATAACCTATGACAAAAAGTTGAAAACATTGTGGCCAATGGAGAAATTGCTTGTTTTGAGCAATTTCTGCTTTTGTCACTGTTTTCAAAAAGCCGCCTGCTGTAGAGGCGTCAGAAAGCGTCTATATGAGGGAAAGGGTTTAAAGTGGGAGGACATGAGTATGCAGTGCTAGGAGGCTTATCAGCTTTCCATAAACAATGGAATAAGAGGGTATATTTATTAAAGAATGTATGTTATCAAAGATGATCAAAGCATGCATGAAGCTTGGATAATACTCGTTTCTTTTAAGCCTTTCCCACATATACACACTTTCTGACGCCTCTGTAGCGGACAACTTTTGAAAACTCTGTGGCAAAAGAAGAAATAATTGCTCATCATGAGCAATTTATCCTTTTGCAACCAATATTTCCAACTTAATTATTTAATTATTTAATTTCCCATATTGTTGCCTATAAGTTTTCAAAGCTGTATGCTGCAGATTTGTTGGGAAAGGGTTAACAATTCCTTATTGTGATACATTAGCAGTAGATTTTTGTAAACATTGTGGGAAAACCTGATATCTGCTTTGAATTGTTTTGAGAAGCATATTGCATTATTAAGATAATTAGGAGTAATAAATGTTCTTCTTTTAAAATAATAATAAAAAAAATCATGGAAATCAGAGAAATTACTTGTGTGCGATTTCTTCTTTATATAAATTAAGCTACAATGTTTTCAAAAACGTCGGCTGCATAACGCGGTAGCAGCTGTATAAAGCTGCAGCAGATGACCTTAGAAAGCATTGTTACAAAAGGAGATCTTTTGCCACAACGTTTTTAACTCTATTCAATAATTAAACTTTCATTTATAGAAATATTTCATAATGTTACTTATATGTTTTCAAAGTCACCTGCTGCATATTTATTACATCTGGAAAATGAGAGTTCTAGATATTAAGGAGCGTTTTTCATGCTCTAAAATCCCTATTCGACCTTCAAAACCTATGTTGTGGGTATGATATTATATAAGAATGACATATTTACTCCTCCTTATCTCGCCTCTGGGAAAAGTTCAGGATGAACGCCCACTCATTTTTAACTGAGAAACTCAGGTAGTTTCTACCTGTTGTATATATTACATATTGTTAGAACCCCGATTTTTCTCACAGAACTGTCATAAAATATCTACTATGTTGTTAGAGTATTTATGTTATCCCTGAGGTTATATGTTTTCCATGACTTTCTTATGTTAACTCTTTTCCCAACTGCAGAAACGTTTCACCCATCTGCAGCATACAGCTTTTGGAAACATTTTGGCAATAGGAGAAATTGCTCATAAGGAGCAATTTTCCCTTTAATTGCCATAATGTTTTCAAGTCTATTCGTTCATAACACATTCATTTATAGAGATTTTCAACATTTTTGCCAAAATGTTTTCTAAGTCGTCTGCTGCAGATTTGTTGTATGTCGGAAAGCGTTTAAGAGTAATTCTCTCATCATCAACCTTTTTATAAACAAGGTATGTCAGCAGGTATAAACCATTCATACTGTTTGTTCTATGTCTAACCCTTTACCACTTGCAGGCACATTTTGAAACAACTGCAGCAGACAACTTTTGAAAACATTGTGGCAAAAGGAAAAATAATCCTAACAATTTATGTGTTCTAAAGTTGAGTGCTTAAGGTGCATCATGTCATTTACATGATGAATCAATGATTTTTTTTTTTTATCTCAACTGGATATGTGTCTCAACAGCTTATCCCTTTCCCTCATACGACAATTCTGCAGCAGACAACTTTGAACTAATTTTGTCAAAAAGTGGAAAATCTCTAATTGAATGGATAACCTATGACAAAAAGTGGAAAACATTTTGGCAAAAGGAGAAATTGCACGTTTTGTGCAATTTCTTCTTTTGTCACTATGTTTTCAAAAAGCCGTCTGCTGCAGAGGCATCAGAAAGCGTCTATATGAGGGAAAGGGTTAAGGGTTTTTTCCAACATGCAACATTTCTGCAATGAATTTGAAAAAACAATTAGTCAACATATGGAAAGTTCAATTAGTATTGAATGAATTTGAAAACTTTGTTTGACAATGTTTTTGAAAATATTCTGCTCCAGAGAGGCATAAGAATGTGTCTGTATGAAATAGTGGATTATTCTGCAAGTATGATTCGGTTCCTTCTGTAAATGAACAAAATTGGACTATCATGTCAAAAGTTATCTGCCCTTAAATGTCAAAAGTGTTTGTATTTCACTCTGATAACACATGATGGTATCCAAATAAGTCAAAAATCTAACTCAATTTTGACATATTAACTTGAATAAGCATTGCAAAGTCACATTCAATTTTGATCTGAATTGTATTTTTGGGTACAGTTACCTCCCTTTGATTGTAAAAGAAAACTGTGTTTTTTACTTTGTTTTACTCTCTTATAATCACATTTCTAAGCAATCATAGTTTAACTTGGACACAGTGTATATGAAAGTATTATTGTACCTGTAGATCAAGAGTTTGCTCCCCTTATTTAATAATATTGAATACAGTTGAAAATATTGTGGCAACTAGCAAATAGGGAAATACCTCCTTTTGCCACATTGTTTTGAAAAGTCTGCTGCAGAGAGTCTGTATATTGGAAATGGTGAACTGTCTTTTAACATTTTACAAACTATTATGTTTTTATTTTGAGACAATGTCTTTGGCCCTTTGAAAATGTCTGATCATCAGGATTGATTTTTAGCTTACTAAAGAGTTACCTCTCTTTGATTGTGAAAATGCTTATTTCACCAAAATCATTGTGGGATTCAAGCAATTTTTCCTTATTCCATAATGTTTTCATAACATGACTGCTGCAGAGGTGCCAGATGCAGTCCATATGAGGTAAAGGGTAAAACGTGTTAAAATGTAACTGAATCATGCAAGAAACAGATTGCAGTTTCACTGATTGCTCTTGTAAAATAGACTGTTTTACTGACAATTAACCCAGTCCTTCATATTGTGTCTTAATCCTTTCCCTCTTATGACAATTCTGCAGTAGACGGCTTTGAACATATTTTATCAAAAATTGGAAAATCTCTATAATTGAATGGATAACCTATGGCAAAAAGTGGAAAACATTGTGGCCAAAGGAGAAATTGCTCGTTTTGAGCAATTTCTTCTTTTGTCACTATGTTTTCAAAAAGCTGCCTGTTGCAGAGGCGTCAGAGAGAGTCTATATAGGGGAAAGGGTTAACCCTTTTCCTCATTTTGATGCCTCTGCAGCAGAAGTTGAGCAATTTCTCCTTTTTGGCCGGATTGCTCTAACAATTCCGGTCTATAGATTGGCGATGTCCATCTGTCTGTCTGTCCGTCAACATTTTGGTTAAAGTTTCAGGTTGAGGCAAAATCTCAGCACTGGAAAGGGTTACAAACTTGAAACTTTGCCTGAAGGTAACCAGTAACAAGTTCTATTGATTGCTATGATTACTTTGACCTTGACCTTGGTTTTGTCGATTTTCAAGGTCAAATTGCCAACAATTCGGCCTTAACGTCTTCAGTGGTTTCTTGTTTTCACAATATTTTCAACTATATTCAATAACTACACTTTCATTAAGACAATTATTTTTATCTTTTTCAATATGATGTTTTCAAAGTTGTCTGCTGCAGATTTGTTGTTAACCATTTCCTACTTGCAGACTCATTTTGAGCAGTCAACTTTGAAAACAACTAGAAATATTCTCTATATTGATTGAAAGATACATACTTGAGTTGAGCATTTGCTCTTTTTGTCACAATGTTTTCAAAAGTAGTCAGTTGAAGATGTGTCTGCAAGTTGGTAAAGGATTAACCCTTTCCCTCATACGACAATTCTGCAGCAGACGACTTTGAACATATTTTGTCAACAAATAGAAAATCTCTTTAATTGAATGGATAACCTATGACTAAAAGTGGAAAACATTGTGGCAAAAGGAGAAATTGCTCGTTTTGAGCAATTTCTTCTTTTGTCACTATGTTTTCAAAAAGCTGTCTGCTACAGAGGCATCAGAAAGCGTCTATATGAGGGAAAGGGTTAAGGCTCCTGTGCTTTGAAAACTTCTATGGCAATCAAAAGGTCATACCCGTCAAAGTGGAGGTATGATCTGATACAGAATCGAAAACATTGTGAGAAAAGGAGAAATTGCTTGTTTTGAGCAATTCTTCCTTTTCCAACAGGGATTGCAAAGTCTTCTTCTACATATTACAGCAGAAATCAACTGTATCAGGAAAAGAGTTAACCCTTTCCAACATACAGACACTTTCTGATGTCTCTAATGTAGATGACTTTTAAAAACATTGTGACAAAAGGAGAAATTGCTCTTAACCCTTTCCCTCATATAGACGCTTTCTGACGCCTTTGCAGCAGACGGCTTTTTGAAAACATAGTAACAAAAGAAGAAATTGCACAAAGCGTGCAATTTCTCCTTTTGCCACAATGTTTTCCACTTTTTGTCATAGGTTATCCATTCAATTATGGAGATTTTCTTTTTTTTGACAAAATAAGTTCAAGTTCGTCTGCTGCAGAATTGTCCTATGAGGGAGAGGGTTAAGGACCAATATCTCCTTTTGCCGCAATGTCTTCCAACTTTATTCTATAATTGTTCTTTCATCTCTAGAGAGTTTCCATATTTTTGTCCAGATGTTTTCCAAGTGAACTGCTGTGCAGATTAGTTGGGAAAGGGTTAATCTATCTTCAGTACCTATATATCCATACATAAGTCTGTGGGCTTCCAATGTTTACCCGTTTTATGGAATAATTAATCTCGGTGCATGTTCAATAAGTCTGACGGAATATATTCGGTGTTGTTTAAATCACTTAGCGAATGTGTTATCACTTTCTCTCTCTGGAAAATTAGTAATTTCAATTAAGATTGTTGTTTTTGGAGTTGAGGTGTGACAGCAAAGATTAGGTGGTTTTGTATCTAACTTTTGTGTAATGTAAAAATATTAACAGTTTTAAAAAGCCTTTGCTTATCTCATAATCGCAGCAGAGACTTTGCTGTTTTCTTTAAATTCTAATTCTTTACTTGGTGTGATATTTCTGAAGTTTTCTTGACATGATGTGATCTTTCTGAAGTTTTCTTGACATGATGTGATATCACTGAAGTTTTCCTTACATGATGTGATATTTCTGAAGTTTTCTCTACATGATATAATATTTCTGAAGTGTTTTGCTTTGAAAGATCTAGGTGAAAACCCTTAAGTGTATAATTTCGAGCATACTTTTGACACAGACTTGAAAATATTGTAGGAATGGAAGAAAATTCATTTTTATTTGTGTTTTTTTTTCTATAGTAAAAGGTTATAGACGCTTTCTGATGCCTCTGCAACAGACAGCTTTTTGAAAACCTAGTGACAAAAGAAGAAATTGCTCAAAACGAGCAATTTCTACTTTTGACACAATGTTTTCCACTTTTAGTCATAGGTTGTTATCCATTCAATTATAGAGATTTTCTATTTTTTGACGAAATATGTTCAAAGTCGTCTGCTGCAGAATTGTCGTATGAGGGAAAGGGTTAATAACTAGTTAAAATGTTCAAGATTTCCAATATTTTTTTTTTTCTAATAATTGATAAAAGTCATTGTGACGAGCATAATTCATTAGTAATGGCTCTCATGATTGTTGGGTTAACAGTGCGGACTTACTCCCTGGTGTCAGGTTTAAAGGACCAGTAGAACATGTAACTTACCCAGGAAATGCATAAACTTCGGTGTAAAACACTATCATAAAAAAAAAGGTTCGATGTTGACTGAGAATTAAAATTGATTACTGAAGTTGTGAAACAAGAGTTTAAAAAGAACTTTGAGAATGTTTGCTAATTGATTTTTTCCACTGGTGTACTTCATGCTAACCCTTTCCTAGATACTACTAATCAGCAGCAGACAACTTCAAAAATATCTAGGCAAAAATGAGGATAATGTCTGTAAATGAAAGTGTAATTATTGGATGAGTTGATCATTTTGTGGCAAAAGGAGAAATTGTTTATTATTAGCAATTTCTACTGTTGTCATAATGTCTTTTTTATTTCGTCTTGATTTGCCTCTGCATGCATATGGGAAAGCGTTATTCATTGGATTTTTTATTGGGTAGTTTAATTGGACAATTTCATAATTGTCTTTGAATTATTGGCAGACCTGAGGATGTGTTTCTTTGGACTTGAGTCTCCCTTGTTCTGTGTTACTTAACCTGTGTTGCAGAGAGACACTTAGGGATCACTCCTTCGTTGTCTGTCCGTCTGTCTCTGCACTAGCATTTAACCCTTATGGGCTGAGAGATGGTGCCTAAAACAAAAGAATTTGCTAAGTTATAATCTAAACTTTTGCACTGGCAACACAATGTTCTATAGAACGCTCTTGTTAACCCTTTCCCTCATATGTTCCCTTTCTGAAGCCTCTGCAGCAGACAGCTTTTTAAAAACATGGCGACAAAAGAAGAAATTGCTCAAAAGAGCAATTTCTCCTTTTGTCACCATGTTTTCAACTCTATTCAATTATTGTTCTTTCATTTAAAGGGATTTTCTGTGCTTTTGCTTAGAAGTTTTCAAAGTTGTCTGCTGCAGATTTGTTGTATGTGGGAAAGGGTTAACTTATTTCCCAATCAAATAACATGTAATACTCTCCTATTTAAAGCAAGGATTGCAAAATAGTTTCTTCATCTTGGGCTAAAGTGTAATTGATATGCTCAAATAAGAAAGTTATTTATGCTTAGACCATAGTGTATGCAAAGCTCAGCCCAACATTTACACCACAAGTCTGATCTTCATTTTTATATTAATTCAAAGTTTTTAAATAAACTAATACTGCAAAACTTCGAAATGTTAATCAAATGTTCCAAGTTGAACAAGGGGAATTCATGTGTATAGAAATTTCAGGTTTAAGGGTTAATTAAAAGGAAACTTTCACACCCAAATTAGATGTTTTCATGACATTTGATTAGATTAAAACGTGCTCAACCTGTGGTTTGATTATTTTGGGAAACATTACATAAGAGAACATGTCTCGATTTGGAATTCCAAAGTCAAAGTCGAAAATTGCAGCAGTCCAAATACCTGTTGCTAGGAAACAGAAACTTTCAAATTCAATGTCAAGGTCACAGAATCGCTCAAGTGTTGGTTCTCAGCATCGGTTTAGTGGATCTGACAGCGCATACTGGAGTGTTAATGAAGATGACCACAACTTATATTATGGGAAAAGAAGCTCCAAATTGAAAGGTAAATGCTTTAGTTTAACCTGTAGCTGTGCCATTAACCCTTTCTGCAGCAGACGACTTTGAACATATTTTGTCAAAAAATAGAAAATCTCTATAATTTAATGGATAACCTCTGACTAAAAGTGGAAAACACCGTGGCAAAAGGAGAAATTGCTCGTTTTGAGCAATTTCTTCTTTTGTCACTATGTTTTCAAAAATCTGTCTGCTGCAGAGGCGTCAGAAAGCGTCTTTATGGGGGAAAGGGTTAACCCCTTCCCTCATACAAATCACATGTTGATGCCTTTGAATCAATGAACTAAAAGTATCAATGTATTTGGCATGCGTTATCCTACTTTTCTCAGAACATTTTTAACCCTTTCCCATATATTAACACCTTCTGACGCCTCTGCAGCAGACGGCTAATGAAAACATTGTGACAGAAGGAGAAACTGCACATAATGAGCAATTTTTTCATTTGCCACAATGTTTTAAACTCTTTCATTTATATAAATTTTCCACATTTTAACCCTTTCCCTCATATGACAATTCTGCACCAGACGACTTTGAACATATATTGTCAAAAAATATAATATCTCTATAATTGAATGGATAACCTATGACTTAAAGTTGAAGACATTGTGGCAAAAGGAGAAATTGCACGTTTTGTGCAATTTCTTCTTTTGTCACTATGTTTATAAAAAGCTGTCTGCTGCAGAGGCGTCAGAAAGCGTCTATATGAGGGAAAGGGTTAAAAGTCGTCTGCTTAAGACTTGTTGTATGAGGGAAAGGTTTACCTTTTACAATTATCAAAACATCTGGAGTAGGTGACTTTGAAATTTCCTCCTTTTGCCACACTGTTTTCAAAACTCGTCTGCAGCAGGTTTGTGAAAATAAGTAAATTATGTTTGACAGTTATGCGACACATGTTCATGATCTCATTCAGAGGTCCAGATAAGGAGAGGTATTCAGCTCTTTTTCCCACAATTTCTCTCTTATGATTAAAGCAAACCCTATGTTGTGGGTACTCAAAAGAATCGTCTCAGTGAGACGATTCTTTTGAGTACCCACAACATAGGGTTAGAGGGTCAAACAAGGATTTTAGAACATGCAAAACACCCCTTACCTACAGCTCTGTCATTCATTATAAGTAATATACAGACCCACAACATGGTGGGTCTAAAGGAAAATGGCAGCCAAAAAGAATAGCTGTATGCCCAATATTCTTATTTACATTGCCCTGTCACCACTTCTCCATACCAGTGTCATGATGATTTATTTCATACCCCATGCCCTTGTGAATTATTGATACAGTGATCAGTTGAATGAGCATGTGATGGGACAGATCTGATAGAACCACGGAGACATGTGGTGAAGTTGTTGTGTTTACCTTTACAGTTGATGGACCTATATTCAGTTATGCAGTGCTATTACTATCGTCAGTGTCTTTTTGTGTTTAATTAATTATTAAATTGGCAACTTAATACTGGTTGGACATTTTCTTGATTAAGGAGTAAAAAGTGGGTTTAATTGTTTACGTTTTCCCACATGTAGATGCATTCTGACGCCTCTGCAGGAGATGACTTTTGAAAATATTGTGGCAAAAGGAGAAATTGCTCTGAACCATAAATTTCTCTGTTGGCCATATTGTTTTCAACTCTGTTCAAAAAGTAAACATTTTTTTACTAGAGATTTTCCATACTTTTGCCTATATGTTTGTCGTCTGTTTTCAATTTTGCTGTATGCAGGAATGTGTTCATGGATTAAAAATTTAGCAACTAAAACTCCGGCAGATCATCAGATAAAGGAGTAAAAGAGGATTGAATTGTAAAATTGTATAAAAAAAGATAAATACACAGTTCTGTTGCCTGTGGCCATTCTTAATTACATATTTAAAAAACAAAACTTTCCCTGATATAAATAACTTTCTATTAATCTTTGCAGCAGACATTTTTTTTTTAATTGTGGGAAAGGGAGAATTGGCTAGTTTCTCCCTTTGCCATTATGTTTTCAATCCAATTTCAAAATCAAATATTCATTTTTCCAGATGTGAGATGATGTTTAAGAACTGAAAGTTTAATTAACCCTTCCCCTCATACGACAATTCTGCAGTAGACGACTCTGAACATATTTTGTCAAAATATGAAAAATAATTGAATGGATAACCTATGACTAAAATTGGAAAACATTGTGGCTAAAGGAGAAATTGCTCGTCTTGAGCAATTTCTTCTTTTGTCACTATGTTTTAAAAAGCCGTCTGCTGCAGAGGCGTCAGAAAGCGTCTATGTGAGGGAAAGGGTTAAAATATTATATCAGGTAAACATCTTAGAAAACCTGCAGACACCTTCTGACACATCTACAGCAGACGACTTTTAAAATCAAAGCGCCAATGGCACTGTAGTGGCGATCGTATAGAAAATCCAGCAAAGTAACAAGCAGTATATCGGTGTAGGGCTTGCGATGACTCTGGTGCGGGTACATTTGAGAATGTATCACCCCTGCAGTAGAATAATGTTAGTTTGCCAGAATGTTGTCTTGGTGATTATTTAGTTACGTTCTGAAATGGGTCATGATGTGTTCAAAATAAGGCCATTCCAAAGTTATGAAAAATCTAGTTGGTATTCGATAGACTACCGTTTTAGCTCATTAGAATGGCTATTTGTAATCTAAATTGTTCGGGTAATCACATGTTTATCACCAGATTGCTAGGCCATATTAAAATAAAATATATTTTAGAAATGACTAAATTATCAAGAAAGGAGAGAAAACAGTATCCATTAGTTTGGTGTTTGTTTCAATGATGTCCGATATTAAACAGGTTTGTTCAATTTAGTCCCTTCACATTGCATGATTGAGGGTTGTCAGAGACATATAAACACAATGTATTTCTATGTCTCTGAGGTTGTTAAACTGCTTTGAATAATGTGAGTGCAAAAACAAACACAAAACATGCTCCAAAAGCACAATTTCACTATTTGCCAAACTGTTCAATTTATAAAACTATAGGCATATATTATAATGCTCGATCTCCAAACTAAATTAGGCTACACTGTCAGCATTGATTGCTAATTGACTCTAGAACGTGCAGACGTGTATACATAACGTGTGTACACACTGACATCGTGTGTCCTTTAAACCTTTGTAAACCAGTCTTATCATCTAGACGCTTTCATATATTTAAACAAATACAAAATAAAGCGTTTATAATATTGAGATTTACAAGCTCTTCTGGTTTTTGGTCTCGCGAGTTATTTATAGAACCTTTTGGAATTTCCAGATTTGAGTATCATCAGAGTTGCCGTTATTTGCAAGGCAGAACGCGCAATGATATTTATTATCTGCCAAATCATGACGAAGATAATATTTACATATTTTAACTCTATGTAGATAATGTCTCGATAAATATTAGTAACAATCCGGTACCAAAGTAGCACTGACATAATTATTATTAATCACGTCCCTGCATCAATGATGGAACTATAACGGATGTGAGTAAATTAGTTTGCAGTAAGGTAAAAAAATATCAACCGATTGTTCAAAACCGACTATATAAATATTTTTCGTTGTTGTTGTTTCTGTTAGCATTGTGGCGATTGTCAAACCAATCGCCACAAAAATTGTAGCAAAAGGAGAAATTGCTCATGGTGAGCAATTTCTGCATATAATTTTTCAATTTTAAACTCAATATAATGATAATATTGCATATTTTGAGAATGTCCGTGTTTTCCCATATGACTGTATTAACCTACACTCGAGGAACGAAAACCATGTTTGTTAAAACATTTCCTGGAATATGTGATTGAGGATTTAGTTTTTTCGTCCATTTTGTGAAACACTTGGATCCTATGTTGACGTACAACATGTTATATGGCCCTTTTGAGGATTTAACCCTTTCCCTCATATAGATGTTTTTGACGCCTCCGCAGCAAACGGCTTCTGTAAACATGTTGACAAAAGGAGAAATTGCTCAAAACGAGCAATTTCTTCTTTTGTCACCATGTTTTCAACTAAATTTTTGTACTTTCATTAAAAGGGAGTTGCCTGTTTTTTTCGGGTATGTTTTCAAAGTCGTCTGCTGCAGATGTGTTGTATGTTGGAAAGGGTTAAACCCTTTCGCAAAATACAATACCTCTGCAGCAGACAACTTTGAAATTATCAAGTATAATTTAAAGTCTCCATTATTTATAGTATTATTATTGAATCGAGTTGAAATCAATGCGGCAAATGGAGAGATTGCTCATTATGAGCAATTTCTCCTTTTGCCACAATGATTTCAATTGTGTCTACTGCAGAGCCTTCAGAAAGCGTCTATATACGGGAAAGGGTTAAAACCCTTTCCTTTATATGCTTACATAGTTTGATGCCTGACAGCAGATGAATTTACCGAACATTGTGGTAAAAGGAGAAACTGCTTATTCATATCATATTAATATTATTTTCAACTCTGTTCAACTATCATATTAAAATATGTCTGATATAAATTCATTTGCCTAAATGCATAAAAAGATGTCTGCTGCAGATTTGTTATACATTGGAAAGAGTTAAAAATCATTTATTTGAAATCCCAAAAGGTTTGATGAAAATAGCTTGTACAAAGGAAATGAAATATGAAAGTTATAGCCTATTCCTGCTGCGGACAACTTTTAACCCTTTCCCACATACTACAAATCTGCAGCAGACAACTTGAATGGAAAATGACAGCCGACATTTGACACATTTAACCCTTTCCCTCATACGACAATTCTGCAGCAGACGACTTTGAACATATTTTGATAGAAAATCTCCATAATTGAATGGATAGATAACCTATGACAAAAAGTGGAAAACATTGTGGCAAAAGGAGAAATTGCACGTTTTGTGCAATTTCTTCTTTTGTCACTATGTTTTCAAATAGCCGTCTGCTGCAGAGGCGTCAGAAAGCGTCTACATGAGGGAAAGTGCAGACGACTTAAAAAAAATAATGTTTCCAACAATGATTTCCACTCTGCAACAAAAGATTTGACCAAGTTTTAAGATAATCTTTCTAATTTCAAGTGATTTTTAACGAATTATTTTTTCTCAAAAAATAATACAGTTAGTGCGATCGTGTTTTTTTCCGGAAGTCACGGTTAAACTACACTTCCGCTTCGAATACACATTCGCTGCACCTAAATAGTCCTAGTATTTTTTCGATATTAAAATGACTTCTACGTGTTATTTCAATACAGTGAAGTCATAATTATACTATCGAATCACCATAGATAATCAATTTTCTAGAAAATATCAAATTAACAGTACGCGCATATATATTTCATTTGTCGGCAGGTACGTATAAGGCACGAGTATGAATTTTAGTCGTATGCCCATTCACTAGAAGTCGACCCCACGCTGTATAGAACAATGTTAATCTCACAAATATGCCACTACGCAGAGCTAATTATAGATCATGGTTTACATACGCGCGCATTCAGTTAGCTTAATATATATACGAAAGTAACGCTCATACTTTGTATCAAAGTACCGTGGTGTAATGCAGAGCGTGTAGAACTTCTAAGCATGGACTATTTATGGACACGAGTTCGGGTCCCAATTGGAACTGTTCTTTTTTTTTTTTTTTAATTCTTATTTTATGCGATTTTTTAAACATTATAGATTTATAATAATTAATTCACTCACATGAAACATAGTTATAATATAAGCCGAAATCCTGGATCCGCCCCTGGTGACGAAAACAAATCAAACTAACAATGTAAATCTCACAAATATGCCATGGGTGTTTTGACAGACTTTACGCAGAGCTCAGTGAAAGAGTTAGTGTGCATGTTAAACGCTCGCATCGCCGTTGAAATGCTACATTTACTAAAACTGTCAAGTGATAAAAAAAATCTCTGGACAAAAATATTAATAATAATAAAATAGACTAAATTGTGCAATAGCATGATCAATTGCATTCATAAATTTGATTTTACAATACATGTTCAAAATAATTCGTTACCAGTACTTTCTGTACTTTGATTGTTCAACAGTTTAGAAAACATCTTTTAGCAGAAGTCATCTGCTGCTGATGGATCAGGATTCTGTTGAACAAATTGTGACATAAGTAAGCCGTTTCCCCTTTTGCAACACTTTTTCATAAGTCTGTTGCAGAATTTTGGAATTTCAGAAATTTCAATTAACTGTGTTGAATTAGCCTTGAAATGTTATTTGTCCTTTTCTGACAATGTTTTCGTAGCCGTCTACAGTTGATTTACTAAATTTTTCGAGATTTTGAAAAGCTGCCTTGTAATTGGGCTATACACTAGTACAGTTGACTGTACATCTGTGCACAGAGATGTTCATGAGGACAGGCAATTAACCAAGACTTTGTTTAATTATCTCGCATCTAGAAAATTGTTGTGATCACTTGACAGTGACAGTGCTCTTGATTAAATTAGACTGTGCAAAAGAAGGAAGATTTGTACATGTAACACTGGAAATCTATTAGTTTCTGTACATCTTATGTTACTTTCCCTGATGATGCTGCAGATGATTTATTTCTGTCACCTTATGCTGCACAACTTTTGGCACCTTTTGCTTCAGACAACTTCTGGCACCCATGCTGCAGGTGACTTCTGTCACCTTATGCACACCATGGAAATTGTAGTTTTACAAAGAAATATATAGTGTAAATTTTAGAAACCTTTTCCCACATGTCAAGAGAGCTTCAAAGACATTGATAATGGTAGTAATGGCTTCACAGAAGTCAGTGATCAAGCTCCCACTAGCAGGAGAGTGATGTCATCCTGCAACACTTCTGCACCAGAGACTATTGAAAACATTTGGCATTTTAAGCATTTTCTCCTTTTTAGCTCGCCTATTCGAAGAAATAGGGGAGCTTAATATGTAATCACGTTGGCGTCCGCGTTGGCATTTGCGTTGCCAGCTTGGTCAAACCTTTGTGTGCAAGGCCTTTTCTCAGACACTGTGTATGCTGTTGCTTTGAAACTTAACACACTTATTCAGGGTCATTAGGTGACCCTGTATGTCAAGTCCCATAACTTTGGAATAGATTTTGACTGAATTGTGCCCCTCCTTGGTCAAACCTTTGTGTGCAAGACTGGGAATTTTGGGTTATAGTTGGGCATTCAATGCCTTTTCTCAGAAACTATATAATTATGTCTCCCCCTATATACAGGGGAGATATATTGTTTTTGTCCTTGATGTCTGTCTGTCTGTCTGTCTGTCTGTCTGTCTGTCTGTCTGTCTGTCTGTCTGTCTGTCTGTCTGTTCGTCCCCAAAATCTTGTCCGATCCATATCTCCCAGACGGCTTGAAGGATTTTCATGAAACTTGGGTCACATGTTCACCTCATCAAGGCGACGTGCAGAACCCGCGTCTCGACAATATAGGGTCAAGGTCAAGGTCACGCTTGAAGGTCAAAGGTTTGAGGCTTTATTTCGTGTCCGCTCCATATCTCCCAGACGGCTTGAAGGATTTTCATGAAACTTGGGTCACATGTTCACCTCATCAAGGCAATGTGCAGAACCCGCGTCTCGACAATATAGGGTCAAGGTCAAGGTCATGCTTGAAGGTCAAAGGTTTGAGGCTTTATTTCGTGTCCGCTCCATATCTCCGAGACAGCTTGAAGGATTTTCATGAAACTTAGGTCACATATTCACCTTATCAAGGCGACGTGCAGAACTTGCGTCTCGACAATATAGGGTCAAGGTCACGCTTGAAGGTCAAAGGTTTGAGGCTTTATTTCGTGTCCGCTCCATATCTCCGAGACGGCTTGAAGGATTTTTATGAAACTTGGGTCACATGTTCACCTCATCAAGGCGACGTGCAGAACCCGCGTCTCGACAATATAGGGTCAATGTCAAGGTCACGCTTGAAGGTCAAAGGTTTGAGGCTTTATTTCGTGTCCGCTCCATATCTCCCAGACGGCTTGAAGGATTTTCATGAAACTTGGGTCACATGTTCACCTCATCAAGGTGACGTGCAGAACTTGCGTCTCGACAATATAGGGTCAATGTCAAGGTCACGCTTGAAGGTCAAAGGTTTGAGGCTTTATTTTGTGTCCGCTCCATATCTCCCATACGGCTTGAAGGATTTTAATGAAACTTTAGTCACATGTTCACCTCATCAAGGCGACGTGCAGAACCCGTGTCTCGACAATATAGGGTCAAGGTCAAGGTCACGCTTGAAGGTCAAAGGTTTGAGGCTTTATTTCGTGTCCGCTCCATATCTCCAAGACGGCTTGAAAGATTTTCATGAAACTTGGGTCACATGTTCACCTCATCAAGGCGACGTGCATAACCCGCGTCTCGACCATACCTGTTAAAGGTCAAGGTCACGCTTGAAGGTCAAAGGTTTGAGGCTTTATTTCGTGTCCAGTCAATATCTCCAAGACGGCTTGAAGGATTTTCATGAAAATTTGGTCACATGTTCACCTCATCAAGGCGACGTGCAGAACCCGCGTCTCCACCATACCGGTTAAAGGTCAAGGTCACGCTTGAAGGTCAAAGGTTTTAGGCTTTATTTCGTGTCCAGTCAATATCTCCAAGACAGCTTGAAGGATTTTCATGAAAATTTGGTCACATGTTCACCTCATCAAGGCGACGTGCAGAACCCGCGTCTCGAACATACTGGGTCAAGGTCAAGGTCACGCTTGAAGGTCAAAGGTTTGAGGCTTTATTTTGTGTCCGCTCCATATCTCCTTAAAGGATTTTCATGAAACTTGGGTCACATGTTCACCTCATCAAGGCGACGTGCAGAACCCGCGTCTCCACCATACCTGTTAAAGGTCAAGGTCACGCTTAAAGGTCAAAGGTTTTAGGCTTTATTTCGTGTCCAGTCAATATCTCCAAGACGGCTTGAAGGATTTTCATGAAAATTTGGTCACATGTTCACCTCATCAAGGCGACGTGCAGAACCCGCGTCTCCACCATACCGGTTAAAGGTCAAGGTCACGCTTGAAGGTCAAAGGTTTTAGGCTTTATTTCGTGTCCAGTCAATATCTCCAAGACAGCTTGAAGGATTTTCATGAAAATTTGGTCACATGTTCACCTCATCAAGGCGACGTGCAGAACCCGCGTCTCGAACATACTGGGTCAAGGTCAAGGTCACGCTTGAAGGTCAAAGGTTTGAGGCTTTATTTTGTGCCGCTCCATATCTCCAAAACAGCTTAAAGTATTTTCATGAAACTTGGGTCACATGTTCACCTCATCAAGGCGACGTGCAGAACCCGCGTCTCGACCATACCGGTTCAAGGTCAAGGTCACGCTTGAAGCTCAAAGGTTTTAGGCTTTATTTCCTGTCCACTCAATATCTCCAAGACGGCTTGCTTATGTTTAGCAACAGTTGTTAACTGTTTTGAAGAATACTTCAGTCTTGAATGTTACAGCTGCAGTAAAAATATGTGTTTCTGTAAACCATTTGAAATCATGTCCACTTTGTACCAGGTCAAGACAAAACATTAGTAATTAAAAATTGAGTACTGTCCAACTTGGTCAAATTTTTGTTTGTCTGCTTTATAGGTTGGAATGTTTTGAGAGATTTTGACAGATATTTGAGGGGAGACATATGTTTTTGTCAAAACAATTCTAGTTTATGCTGTTGCTATTAAACGGTTTTCTTTCTTTTGTAAATTCAATTTCAACTGAATTATTCCACTTTTACCAATGCTATAACTGTTCTGAAGTAGGCTCTAATAGACGATGGCCCTGATAGGCGAGCTATATTGTCCTCCGACATCTCTTGTTCTGCTATGATTTCAATTTTATTCATTTATTACATTTGTAGAGATTTTCCCTATTATTGCCTTTGGATTGTTTA
Source organism: Serripes groenlandicus (assembly GCA_031761405.1). Taxonomy (NCBI): domain Eukaryota; kingdom Metazoa; phylum Mollusca; class Bivalvia; order Cardiida; family Cardiidae; genus Serripes; species Serripes groenlandicus. The sequence goes on along the minus strand of JASEVX010000079.1, from coordinate 508,003 downwards.
TGGGAAAGGGTTAAATTGTTCTGGTCTTTTCAGGTGTTTCTTTCTTTTTGGATAACAAATGTGGTGGTACCTTAATTGAACATTCTGATCCTTATTGATTAAATGAAAGGTAAGACATGTTTAGGTGTTTTAATCAAGCATGTACAGGGCTAAAAGTGGATTAACCCTTTCCCTCATATAGACGCTTTCTGACGCTTCTGCAGCAGACAGCTTTTTGAAAACATAGTGACAAAAGAAGAAATTGCTCAAAACGAGCAATTTCTCCTTTTGCCACAACGTTTTCCACTTTTAGTCATAGGTTATCCATTCAATTAAAGAGATTTTCTATTTTTTGACAAAATATGTTCAAAGTCGGCTGCTGCTGAATTGTCGTATGAGGGAAAGGGAAAGGGTTAACCTTTCCAACATACAACAAATCTGTAGTAAACAACTTGGAAAACATCTTAGTAAAAAATTGAAAATTCTCTGTTCATGAAAGTATACAATTTCATTAAAATCATCTATTAATGCTACGCATAGGATCTGAGGACAACCGATAGAGGGTCACGTTCAGACGACCTTTCCGCCAGCCAATCAGAACCTTGCTTTCACGTTTTTGAAAGTAAAAGTAAAAGTCTATATTTACCAAAGAAATCTATATTTAGCATGGGATCCCAATTTTTGCATAGTGATTTACACGCGTGTATAGTTCTTATGACGACCGCATCATGTCTGCAAATGCGGAAATGAGGCAAAACACCGATACAGTCTTTCCCTGACCGTACAGCATCGAAAAGTGTTCTTTGCTCTGGTTTTAAATGGTCTTATTTTAAATTTGCTCAACTTTGTCAATTGATGCCATTTTGAAGGTTAAGCCAAACATTTGTTGAAACGAGTCCTCTGATTGGTTCAAATAAAAATAGCTTGGTGGATCTAAAAATAGCGATATTGGAAATCCGATAAAACTAGAAGATGATTTCGAATTGATCGCCATCAGATCTTACATTTGGTCAGATCGTGTACTTTAGTCAGATTGTGAAAGTATACTAATTTAATGGAGTTTTGCAGACGACTTGAAACATTTGTTGACAAAAATACGGAAATGTTCTATAATTGATTGTAGAACTATTTAATGGAGTTGAAAACACCTGGGCAGAATGAGAAATTGCGCATTTTGGGTAATTTCATCTTTTCTCTTTTCAAAAGTCATTTGCTATAGAGGCGTCAGAATGCATCTGTACAGGAGAAAGGGTTAAAAAATATCAAAATTTAGTGATGGTAGAGTTAAATACGAGGATTCAGTAGGTATAATAATGAAAAGGATAAGGATGGTTTGATTTCTGGAAGATTATTTGTTTTTCTGAGATGATGTCAATCTTGCATGACATTGTGTGACATTATCCCAGACATTGACTGGGAATTTTAACCCTTTCCCAAAATTAATGCAGGTGCACTATGACACATTTGCAGCAATTGACTTTTTAAAACATAGGGGTAAAAGTAGTGATTCAGCTGATAATGAGCACTTTGATTTTCGTCACAATGTTTTCAATCGATCTTTCATTGAAAGAGATTTTTCTGGTGCTGATTAGTCAATGTTGGAACAGATTTATTTGTTGTTGGGAAAGACTTACGCTCAAAAAAAGATCTCTTGGAGTTAACGTTTAACCAATTGTGATAGTTTTAGAGTTGCTGCTTTGAAAATATCTAAAGGACAAAGACGTAACATCTGAATGTATGACTTTGATGAAACAGTTGAAAACCTTGTGGGAAAAAGAGGTTTTGTTGTTAACCCTTTCCCTCATACAACAATTCTGCAGCAGAAGACTTTGAACGTATTTTGTCAAAACATAGAAAATCTCCATAATTGAATGGATAACCTATGACCAAAAGTGGAAAACATTGTGGCAAAAGGAGAAATTGCACGTTTTGTGCAATTTCTTCTTTTGTCACTATGTTTTCAAATAGCCGTCTGCTGCAGAGGCGTCAGAAAGCGTCTATATGAGGGAAAGGGTTAAGTGTTACCTATAACAGAGGATAATTTCAGAAATAATAAACTCTAGACTGTGAAATGGTTTTTTAAGCCTTTCGAACATACAACAAATCTGCATTAGACGACTTTGAAAATATGTACTCAAGATACGGAAAATCTGTAGAAATGATGGTATAATTACTAGAAAAAGGTTGAAAACAGTGTGGCAAAAGGAGAAATTGCTTGTTTTGAGCAATTTCTTCTTTTGTCACAATGTTTTCAAATGTTGACTGCTGCAGATGCGTCAAAATGCGTGTATAGGTGGGAAAGGGTTTGCAATGTTTTAAAGCCATCTTCTGCGTCAGTAACAAATTTCATCTGTAGCGAGGAAAGGTTTTATTACGAGGTTTTTATTACGAGGAAAAGACTCGATTAGACATAACAAAATTGTGTTTGAACCCTTTCCCACATAAAACAAATCTGTAGCAGAGGACTTGAAACAACGTCTAAGCAAAATACGGAAGATCACTATAAATGAAGGTAAAGTTACTGAAAAAAGTAGAACACATTGCGGCAAAAGGTGTAATTGCTTGTTGTGAGCAATTTCTCCTTTTATCACAATGTATTCAAAAGTTGTCTGCTGCAGAGGTGTCAGAAAGCGTCTATATGTCGGAATGCGTGAATCTGTACTGTTGGAATGGTTGTTTGACATAAACACTGTGATACAATCTAATCTTGGAGAGTCGTATTTAATTAAAAAGCATTTAACTCTTTCCCAAAGAAGACGCCTTCAACATCAGACGACATTTGAAAGCATTGTGGCATATGAAGTAATTGCTCTTTTCAATAGTTATACTCTTGATTATAGAGATATTCCATATTCTTACTTGCCATACTATTTAGTCATCTGCTGCAGAGTTGTTGTTTGTGGGAACTAATGGACTAAAACTCGGCAAAGACAGGGCTAAGTCCTGTGGTTGACGCACTGGACTGTCAATCCAGAGGTCTAGGATCTAAATCCGGGTCCGGTTTCTGGAAATTTAAGGGGATCTTTTCAGCATCTCCAGGTCAACTAGAGGTTAAGTTCTGATCCTTTCTAGGAAAAATGACCCCCGCATGTATTGGTGCTATACAAAGGGCAAGTAAAGGATCCAAGGGGTCTTTTCCGAAAGAGCTAGGGTATCGCGGCCGGACTCACTTGTATCTTACTTTGTCTGCTCGCCAAATAGTTAATTCTGCATGTCAAGGGTAAACTTAAACACAAATAACACAAATGTGATTTGAAAGCGGTAATACAATCTGGAATCGTTTTTTGTCACTCGAGACGTTAGAGATGCGAAGGTAGTGATTCTGATGACAATGCGATTTTAATTTTATCTTTGAGTTATAGAGAAAGTCTTGAATGCACATGTGGTGCTTTTTGTCAAACAATGCAGTTTTGTATTAAGAATTATTCACATGCAGACCCCTTTTTGTAGCATCTGCAGCAGACGACTTTTGAAAACATTAAGGCAAAAGGTGAAATTGCTCATCATGAGCATCATTAGCAATTTACTTCTTTTGACACAATGTTTTCAGCTCTCCGTAATAATAATGATACTTTCACTGATGGACTTTTGCCATTCTTGTCGCTTAGATGTTTTTAAAGTTCTCTGCTGCAGATTTTTTGTATGTGGGAAAGGATTAGACCTGACAGTTCATTGAGCGTCGTCCATCAACTTCTTCTCCTCAGTAACCAGCAGGTCAATTGGGATGAAACTTCACAGAAAGTATCCTCTCAATGACCTCACCAGAATTTCTTCAAGCTTTTGGGCTCCATGCAGAATTCTGGTTTCCATGGCAACGAAACGAAAAAAAAAATTAAAATTCTTCTTCTACCAAACTGGTTGGCAGATTTTCAAATAATTTTGTAGAAATGTTCCTTGGATGACCCTCTATCAGATTTGTTCAAGCCATGTTGATTGGTCAAAAAAAATGGCCTCCTTATATGGCTATAGTGAAAACTTTAAAAATCTTCTCCTCCGAATGTGTCAGACTGATTTTCAAATAATTTTGTAGAAATTACCTTAAGTGACGCACTATCAGATTTCTTTAAGCCATGTTGATTGGTTGAAAAACATGGCCGCCAGGATAGCTAAAGTGAAAAAAACACAAATCGGGTGAGCGGTCCAGGGCCATCATGGCCCTCTTGTTTAGGTAAACGCATTAAATCTCAAAGAATGGATGTGTCACTATTTGGTAATGGATGTGTCACTATTTGGTAATGGATGTGTCACTATTTGGTAATGGATGTGTCACTATTTGGTAATGGATGTGTCACTATTTGGTACTGACCTGTAAATACCTTGTGGGAAATGGAGAAATGGCTAATCTTGAGAAATTTATCCTTGAAGTCATCAGCTGCAATGGTGTCAAATTTCATCTGTAGCGAGGAAAAGACATGTACAATTGGAAATATTAAAAATTGTTTTTTTTTTAACCACTTTCTTTCCCACTTGTAGTTGCCTTCAATGGCTCTGCAGCAGACGACTTTTGAAAACCTTGTGATAAAGTGGAGAAATTGCTCAAAACAAACAAGTTCTCTTCTAACCACACTGTTTTCAACTCTATTTTATAATTTAGGTCTCAATTATGGCAATTTTTCACGTTTGTAACATTATGTTTTCAAAGTTGTCTGCTGCAGATATTTTGTATGTGAGAAAGAGTTGAGACACTTCAGCTTCCTATCCATTTATTAGTCGCCGGGCAGAAGCCCGCGACTTCTATTTTTAATAGCTTTTCGGAAATCACATGGGAGGGCGGCTTATTATTAGAAAGAAACAAATCTAGATGATTTGAACATATTACAATTGTGGTTGTTTACGAACACTAATAAATGACACATCTAAAATGAAATAAATATTCCGATTTTTTAATGTTTGCAGTTTTTTTTATTTCACTCGCATTTAAGTTTTTTGTCTTATTTACGAAGACAAAAGTGGTCCCTTCAAGACGCGAACCAACACCCCCTAATGCAGACTCTTATGTGTCATCATTGAGGTCAATTTCGGATTCTCCTTTTAATAGCAATTTTAACTTACTAAATGTTGTTTTCATGTTCAAAGAGATGTCTTGATTTGTGTAGAATTCATTTAATAATGTTAATCCATGAATATCTAAAGTAGGAACTGTTTCTAAGCTAAATATAGACCCTATTCTGTTGTGTAGTTTCGTGACCTTTAACATCGATTTTCGCGCATGCGCATTTCGATATGAAAAAGCGAGTGATATTATTTTATTTTAGACAAGTAGGCTACAAGACGAATGTTTGACGCAAAGCGTCAAAGAGAAGCAGCAATATTTCGTTGTACATGTAGAAATAAGAAAAAAAGAACATTTTTAAATCCACAAACAATAGAACAATTTAAACTGTAGACGGTAATGCTGATATATTTCTCCTTTTGAAGACTTTTGTTTTCTTCAAATTACCTCCCTTTAAAGCAATACCAGGATACTTACCTTGTGATTCGAATAAGATTGACAAACATTGAAATTATATGAATGAATACTATTATTTAAATAAGTAACAACAGCAAAATTAAATTTAAGCCAGATAAATGTGTACACATTTCGTTAATTTTTTATAGATACCCTAATGTATAGGTATGTATATAAAATTTATAAGCAAATGTTTTCATTACTACGTTCCTAATGTTTGAATAGACTAAGGAAAGTCAAGAATACATAAATAAATCAATGCAGTCTTTTCCGGCGACATTGATGCCTTGCATCAACTTTCTCTTGTTTCTTTATAGGCTAGCTATTCTGATTTCTGATAGAACATTTAAGATTGAATTGTTTGAAAATCTAGAAAAGTCATAGATTTGAGATAGAATAAAATCATTGTGGTTTGATGAGAATTTTTCCACTCTTGTCAAAGTTTATGATTGATCCAATTTGTCGGCTCAATAATGCTTTGTGGTTTAGATAATCATTTTTCCTTTTCTCAATATGATTTTTAATTCTGTCGGCTGCAAATAAAAGTGTTTAATTATCAGGGAAAGGATTATATAGATACATAAAAGACTCGTGCTTGTGACTTTTCTGCCATGGTTTAGAATACAGGAATCAAAGTGATTGTGTCGTGCAGTGAATAAGGATCTAAGCAAAGACTTGAGACCTTTTTTTATTCTAAAGGAATTCAACAATTTTTTTTAATGCACTTACATGATTTACAATACTAGGTCAGTGTTATTATTTATATTAAACGGTGGATATTGGAAAGTGAAATGAAGAACGAGGATATACAAAAACGAGCTCTCCCCATCGGTAAGTTATATTTGTATTATATTGTCTACTTATAGATCTAGATTCTAAACAATTCATCCTTATATTTGTTACTGGGAGCTTTAACCCTTTCCAACATACTCCAAATTTCCAGCATATGACTCTGAAAGCATCTTACTTAAAAGTATAGTAAAATATCCATAAATGAAGGTATAATTAACCCTCATATACATTCTGACAACTTCGCAGCAGACGCCTTTTTGAAAACATGGCGACGAAAGAAGAAATTGCTCAAAACGAGCAATTTCTCCTTTTTGTCACCGTGTTTTCAACTCTTTTCAATTATTGTTCTTTCATTTAAAGGGATTTCCTGTGTTTTTTCCTCGACATTTTCAAAGTCATCTGCTGCAGAATTGTTTTGATGTGGGAAAGGGTTAAGGAAAAAAGTTTAAAACATTGTGGCATATCTGACCTGATCCCCTATGGGGTACCCAAGATAAGTCTTTGTGAGACCATTCTTTTGAGTACCTATCACAGTGTTTGAATGAGTACTTAACCCTTTCCCTCATATAGACGCTTTCTGATGCCTCTGCAGCAGACAGCTTTTTGAAAACATAGTGACAAAAGAAGAAATTGCACAAAACGTGCAATTTCTCCTTTTGACACAATGTTTTCCACTTTTTGTCATAGGTTATCCATTCAACTATGGAGATTTTCTATGTTTTGACAAAATACGTTCAAAGTCGTCTGCTGCAGAATTGTCGTATGAGGGAAAGGGTTAAGAGATATATTTTCGCCAGCATTTTGTCCCACATGCATTGTCAACAATTACTGTAAACAACATCTCTTAAACCACTAGGTCCATTGCAGCCAAACTTCACATGAATGCTCCTCAGGTAGTAATGATTTTGAGGAAAATGCAAATTTGCCTTTGAACTATTATTTTACCAGAACTTTTTCAGCTTTTTCCATGATAATGATAATTTCACTTTTAGAGATTTTCCATACTAAATTGTCACAGATGTTTTTAAAGTCGTCTGCTGCATATTTGTTGTATGTGCAAAATCTTACTAAATGGTTCAGTTTAACTCTTTCTTCCTCATCTGCATTCTCAAATGCTCATTTCTTCTTTTCCCACATTGTTTTTAAAAGCTGTCTGTTTCTGAGGGAAAAGGTTAACCCTCTACCACATACAAAAAATATGCTGCTAAGCTATTTCCATTACATATCGGCAAAAATGTGGTAAATCTTTACAAATAAAAGTAGACGTATTGTATCCAGTTAACCCTTTCCCTCATAGGACAATTCTGCAGCAGACGACTTTGAAAATATTTTGTCAAAATATAGAAAATCTCCATAATTGAATGGATAACCTATGACCAAAAGTGGAAAACATTGTGGCAAAAGGAGAAAATGCTCGTTTTGAGCAATTTTCTTCTTTTGTCACTGTTTTCAAAAAGCCGTCTGCTGCAGAGGCGTCAGAAAGCGTCTGTATGAGGGAAAGGGTTAAATACATTGTGGCAAAAAGAGAAATTGCTAGTCTTGGACAATATTTCCTTTTGTCACAATAATTATATTCAAGAGCTATCTGCTGCAGGGGCCTAAAATGTTGTCTGTTTCATGGTTTAGAATGACGTACTTTTCACACATCTGCAGCAGACAACTTTGGAAAACACTGCGGCGAATGCAGAAATTGCTCATATAATGAGCAATTTCTCCTTTCCCCACAATGTTTTTAACCCTTTTCAATAATTACTTTTATATATAGAGATTACTTCCTATTTTTGCTTAGATGTATTCAAAGTCGTTTGCTACAGATTTGTTATGTTTGGAAAAGGGTTAAGCCGGCCTCATGTTCATATTAGCCGTGTTGAAAAATCGGGAGACATTTTTGTATTCCCACATGGAATGGATTTTTCAACTGAAATTAAATTTGATTGATTATGTTAATACTACAATGATTAAGATGATTTTAGATGGGAAACTGGGCTGGGAAAATGTCTGGAATTGATTTTTTTTTTTTCCGTCCATCTTTTAATACTGTAACTGATCTGATATACAGATTTCATGTGCATTGGCAACCAAAGACTGTTAGAAATAATATGGCTATAACAAAATCGCTAAAAATGAGCATTGTTCCATTTCCGACAATGTTTTTTATTGTACTTACTTACAATTGTGAAGTTGTACTTTTTAGCTCACCTGGGCAGGAAGTGCTCAAGGTGATCTATTGTGATTGCATTTTGTCCCATATGCGTTATCAACAATTTCTGTAAACGGCATCTCTTAAACCACTAGGTCCATTGCAGGCAAACTTCACATGAATGCTCCTCAGGTAGTCCTCTGTCAAAGAAATTAATTGCCATGGTAACCAAAAGGAAAAACTTTAAAAACTTTAAGCCGAGCCCCGGTAGCTCAGTCGGTAGCGACGCAGGCTGTCAATCCAGGGGTTGTTAGTTCGAATCCCGGCTCGGCCAACTTTCTTTCCGACGATTGTCAATGCGACATGCGTCATTCGTCTTCCACCAATGGGCTAATGTCTATGTGGAAAAGCAGCCAGTTGCTTGGGAAGATTGTTGTGTGGAGTACTGGTGTGAGAAAACCAGGAAATGCATGAGTAGGTGAACTGGCTGACGTGATATAACTGAAATTTTTTTGAAAACGGCGTTAAACCCCAATCAATCAATCAATTAAAACTTTAAAAATCTTCTTGTCTGAAACAGAAAGGCGTAGAGCTTAGAGCTTAGGTATTTGATTTGTAGCATTGTCTAATGATCCTCTACCAAGATTGCCCAAGGGGTCACTAGTTATAGATAGAGATATATAGGTAAAAGCTTTGAAACCGACATGTTGAGAGCTTACTTCTAAGATATTTTGTGAAGCAAAGTATCATGGTCCTGTACCAAGATTGTACAAATGAAGCCCATGTGTTTCAAATTGGACCGCCTCGGAGGTCACCTGTTTTACAAAAAAGATATATATAAGGAAAAACATTGAAATCTTCTTGTCTGAAAACAAAAGGCCTATAGCTTAGATATTTTGAACGAACCATTGTATAGTGGTTCTCTTCCAAGATTGTTAAAATTATCCCCCAGTCAAAATTGGCCCCCACCCCTGAGTTCACCTGTTTTATATGGAGAGATATAGGAAAAACTATGAAACTCTTTTTATCTGAAACCGGCCTATCAGTTTCCAAAAAGTCATTTCGCTTTGTAGCGAGTGGAGTCGCAGGGCTACAGATAATCTGAGTATTTGCTTAAAAATGCAAAATAATTGTCCAAAAGAGCAATTCTTTTTAAAAATGATGAGTTCTCAAAAGCAAATGAAAAGTAAATAAAGTAATTTTTTACGTTTGTGTTGCTTAAATAATTAATATTGAATCAAACCAGATCCAAATTTGTGGAAAAGCAGCCAGTTGCTTGGGAAGATTGTTGTGTGGAGTACTGGTGTGCGAAAACCAGGAAACATATGTGTAGGTGAACTGACCGCCGTGATATGACTGTTAAAAACGGCGTTAAACCCCAATCAATCAATCAACCAGATCCAAATTGATTAAAAAGTATCTTGGCTTGATGTGAACGAGACAAATACTTATCTTAGATGTACTCTGCACTGCCCATACAGATTGAAGCAAAACTGAATTTAACTAGAATGGAGTGCTCCGCAGAGCATGTGTATCACCTGCACCTGCTCATTGAAAGTGACGAAAAAGTGTGACGGACAGACAGACAGACAGACAGACGGACATGCGGACGGACAGACGCCTTACAAAAAAAAAAGTAATCCCTAAGTGCCTACCATGCTACGCAGGGTGACTGAGGGATCCCCAAATATATAGATTTGCCAACAATTAGAAGCATTAGTTAAATATTGTAAGAAAAGACTTCGTCTCCCTTTGACACGATGATTTCAAGGTATACAAAAAAGCAATTTGAAAAACATAGGGGTAAATAGGCTAACAGATCCATGCCCAAAACTTCGATCAAAGATTACCACTTACCATGGTAGGTATAAGTGTTAATAATAACTTAAATGTCTATAAAGGATATTCCTTACTTGTTTTGCAATATCAAGAAATTCCATATAATGCACACCTAAAGAGATATTACAGACAATAGTTAATTGGAATGAAGAAAGTACAAAGCTAAAACAAATGCATGTTGGTTCTTATAAAAGACGGTGTTTCGGGTTCGATCCCCAATTGTGGCGATGTGATCATGGAGGAGTGCTCTTGGGCAAAGCATATTACCTAGCCTAGTACTGGTTTATTATCCCCTGCTTATTCGAAGAAAAAAAAGGGGGTTATTAATTTCGGTTTGTCCGTCTGTCCATCTGTCCGTCTGTCTGTCTGTCACACTTTGTTTCCGTGCAATAACTGCCACAAATGTGAACCGTTTTTTTCAAACTTGGTAACAAGGTTAAATGCCTTAAGGGCTAGGCCAAGTTCGATCGTCACATTCGGCAGACTTTATTTGGTGGAGTTATGGCCCCTTATTTAACAAAAAACGTGTTTGTTGCTGTTTCCGTGCAATAACTGCCACAAATGTGAACCGTTTTTTTCAAACTTGGTAACAATGTTAAATGCCTTAAGGGCTAGGCCAAGTCTGATCGTCGGTGTCGGCAGACTTTATTCGGTGGAGTTATGGCCACTTATTTAACAAAAAATGTCGTTTGTTGCCGTTTCCGTGCAATAACTGCCACAAATGTAAACCGTTTTTTTTCAAACTTGGTAACTTTTGAGTGTTACCTATAACAGAGGATAATTTCAGAAATAATAAACTCTAGACTGTGAAATGGTTTTTTAAGCCTTTCGAACATACAACAAATCTGCATTAGACGACTTTGAAAATATGTACTCAAGATACGGAAAATCTGTAGAAATGATGGTATAATTACTAGAAAAAGGTTGAAAACAGTGTGGCAAAAGGAGAAATTGCTTGTTTTGAGCAATTTCTTCTTTTGTCACAATGTTTTCAAATGTTGACTGCTGCAGATGCGTCAAAATGCGTGTATAGGTGGGAAAGGGTTTGCAATGTTTTAAAGCCATCTTCTGCGTCAGTAACAAATTTCATCTGTAGCGAGGAAAGGTTTTATTACGAGGTTTTTATTACGAGGAAAAGACTCGATTAGACATAACAAAATTGTGTTTGAACCCTTTCCCACATAAAACAAATCTGTAGCAGAGGACTTGAAACAACGTCTAAGCAAAATACGGAAGATCACTATAAATGAAGGTAAAGTTACTGAAAAAAGTAGAACACATTGCGGCAAAAGGTGTAATTGCTTGTTGTGAGCAATTTCTCCTTTTATCACAATGTATTCAAAAGTTGTCTGCTGCAGAGGTGTCAGAAAGCGTCTATATGTCGGAATGCGTGAATCTGTACTGTTGGAATGGTTGTTTGACATAAACACTGTGATACAATCTAATCTTGGAGAGTCGTATTTAATTAAAAAGCATTTAACTCTTTCCCAAAGAAGACGCCTTCAACATCAGACGACATTTGAAAGCATTGTGGCATATGAAGTAATTGCTCTTTTCAATAGTTATACTCTTGATTATAGAGATATTCCATATTCTTACTTGCCATACTATTTAGTCATCTGCTGCAGAGTTGTTGTTTGTGGGAACTAATGGACTAAAACTCGGCAAAGACAGGGCTAAGTCCTGTGGTTGACGCACTGGACTGTCAAAACGTCAAAGAGAAGCAGCAATATTTCGTTGTACATGTAGAAATAAGAAAAAAAGAACATTTTTAAATCCACAAACAATAGAACAATTTAAACTGTAGACGGTAATGCTGATATATTTCTCCTTTTGAAGACTTTTGTTTTCTTCAAATTACCTCCCTTTAAAGCAATACCAGGATACTTACCTTGTGATTCGAATAAGATTGACAAACATTGAAATTATATGAATGAATACTATTATTTAAATAAGTAACAACAGCAAAATTAAATTTAAGCCAGATAAATGTGTACACATTTCGTTAATTTTTTATAGATACCCTAATGTATAGGTATGTATATAAAATTTATAAGCAAATGTTTTCATTACTACGTTCCTAATGTTTGAATAGACTAAGGAAAGTCAAGAATACATAAATAAATCAATGCAGTCTTTTCCGGCGACATTGATGCCTTGCATCAACTTTCTCTTGTTTCTTTATAGGCTAGCTATTCTGATTTCTGATAGAACATTTAAGATTGAATTGTTTGAAAATCTAGAAAAGTCATAGATTTGAGATAGAATAAAATCATTGTGGTTTGATGAGAATTTTTCCACTCTTGTCAAAGTTTATGATTGATCCAATTTGTCGGCTCAATAATGCTTTGTGGTTTAGATAATCATTTTTCCTTTTCTCAATATGATTTTTAATTCTGTCGGCTGCAAATAAAAGTGTTTAATTATCAGGGAAAGGATTATATAGATACATAAAAGACTCGTGCTTGTGACTTTTCTGCCATGGTTTAGAATACAGGAATCAAAGTGATTGTGTCGTGCAGTGAATAAGGATCTAAGCAAAGACTTGAGACCTTTTTTTATTCTAAAGGAATTCAACAATTTTTTTTAATGCACTTACATGATTTACAATACTAGGTCAGTGTTATTATTTATATTAAACGGTGGATATTGGAAAGTGAAATGAAGAACGAGGATATACAAAAACGAGCTCTCCCCATCGGTAAGTTATATTTGTATTATATTGTCTACTTATAGATCTAGATTCTAAACAATTCATCCTTATATTTGTTACTGGGAGCTTTAACCCTTTCCAACATACTCCAAATTTCCAGCATATGACTCTGAAAGCATCTTACTTAAAAGTATAGTAAAATATCCATAAATGAAGGTATAATTAACCCTCATATACATTCTGACAACTTCGCAGCAGACGCCTTTTTGAAAACATGGCGACGAAAGAAGAAATTGCTCAAAACGAGCAATTTCTCCTTTTTGTCACCGTGTTTTCAACTCTTTTCAATTATTGTTCTTTCATTTAAAGGGATTTCCTGTGTTTTTTCCTCGACATTTTCAAAGTCATCTGCTGCAGAATTGTTTTGATGTGGGAAAGGGTTAAGGAAAAAAGTTTAAAACATTGTGGCATATCTGACCTGATCCCCTATGGGGTACCCAAGATAAGTCTTTGTGAGACCATTCTTTTGAGTACCTATCACAGTGTTTGAATGAGTACTTAACCCTTTCCCTCATATAGACGCTTTCTGATGCCTCTGCAGCAGACAGCTTTTTGAAAACATAGTGACAAAAGAAGAAATTGCACAAAACGTGCAATTTCTCCTTTTGACACAATGTTTTCCACTTTTTGTCATAGGTTATCCATTCAACTATGGAGATTTTCTATGTTTTGACAAAATACGTTCAAAGTCGTCTGCTGCAGAATTGTCGTATGAGGGAAAGGGTTAAGAGATATATTTTCGCCAGCATTTTGTCCCACATGCATTGTCAACAATTACTGTAAACAACATCTCTTAAACCACTAGGTCCATTGCAGCCAAACTTCACATGAATGCTCCTCAGGTAGTAATGATTTTGAGGAAAATGCAAATTTGCCTTTGAACTATTATTTTACCAGAACTTTTTCAGCTTTTTCCATGATAATGATAATTTCACTTTTAGAGATTTTCCATACTAAATTGTCACAGATGTTTTTAAAGTCGTCTGCTGCATATTTGTTGTATGTGCAAAATCTTACTAAATGGTTCAGTTTAACTCTTTCTTCCTCATCTGCATTCTCAAATGCTCATTTCTTCTTTTCCCACATTGTTTTTAAAAGCTGTCTGTTTCTGAGGGAAAAGGTTAACCCTCTACCACATACAAAAAATATGCTGCTAAGCTATTTCCATTACATATCGGCAAAAATGTGGTAAATCTTTACAAATAAAAGTAGACGTATTGTATCCAGTTAACCCTTTCCCTCATAGGACAATTCTGCAGCAGACGACTTTGAAAATATTTTGTCAAAATATAGAAAATCTCCATAATTGAATGGATAACCTATGACCAAAAGTGGAAAACATTGTGGCAAAAGGAGAAAATGCTCGTTTTGAGCAATTTTCTTCTTTTGTCACTGTTTTCAAAAAGCCGTCTGCTGCAGAGGCGTCAGAAAGCGTCTGTATGAGGGAAAGGGTTAAATACATTGTGGCAAAAAGAGAAATTGCTAGTCTTGGACAATATTTCCTTTTGTCACAATAATTATATTCAAGAGCTATCTGCTGCAGGGGCCTAAAATGTTGTCTGTTTCATGGTTTAGAATGACGTACTTTTCACACATCTGCAGCAGACAACTTTGGAAAACACTGCGGCGAATGCAGAAATTGCTCATATAATGAGCAATTTCTCCTTTCCCCACAATGTTTTTAACCCTTTTCAATAATTACTTTTATATATAGAGATTACTTCCTATTTTTGCTTAGATGTATTCAAAGTCGTTTGCTACAGATTTGTTATGTTTGGAAAAGGGTTAAGCCGGCCTCATGTTCATATTAGCCGTGTTGAAAAATCGGGAGACATTTTTGTATTCCCACATGGAATGGATTTTTCAACTGAAATTAAATTTGATTGATTATGTTAATACTACAATGATTAAGATGATTTTAGATGGGAAACTGGGCTGGGAAAATGTCTGGAATTGATTTTTTTTTTTTCCGTCCATCTTTTAATACTGTAACTGATCTGATATACAGATTTCATGTGCATTGGCAACCAAAGACTGTTAGAAATAATATGGCTATAACAAAATCGCTAAAAATGAGCATTGTTCCATTTCCGACAATGTTTTTTATTGTACTTACTTACAATTGTGAAGTTGTACTTTTTAGCTCACCTGGGCAGGAAGTGCTCAAGGTGATCTATTGTGATTGCATTTTGTCCCATATGCGTTATCAACAATTTCTGTAAACGGCATCTCTTAAACCACTAGGTCCATTGCAGGCAAACTTCACATGAATGCTCCTCAGGTAGTCCTCTGTCAAAGAAATTAATTGCCATGGTAACCAAAAGGAAAAACTTTAAAAACTTTAAGCCGAGCCCCGGTAGCTCAGTCGGTAGCGACGCAGGCTGTCAATCCAGGGGTTGTTAGTTCGAATCCCGGCTCGGCCAACTTTCTTTCCGACGATTGTCAATGCGACATGCGTCATTCGTCTTCCACCAATGGGCTAATGTCTATGTGGAAAAGCAGCCAGTTGCTTGGGAAGATTGTTGTGTGGAGTACTGGTGTGAGAAAACCAGGAAATGCATGAGTAGGTGAACTGGCTGACGTGATATAACTGAAATTTTTTTGAAAACGGCGTTAAACCCCAATCAATCAATCAATTAAAACTTTAAAAATCTTCTTGTCTGAAACAGAAAGGCGTAGAGCTTAGAGCTTAGGTATTTGATTTGTAGCATTGTCTAATGATCCTCTACCAAGATTGCCCAAGGGGTCACTAGTTATAGATAGAGATATATAGGTAAAAGCTTTGAAACCGACATGTTGAGAGCTTACTTCTAAGATATTTTGTGAAGCAAAGTATCATGGTCCTGTACCAAGATTGTACAAATGAAGCCCATGTGTTTCAAATTGGACCGCCTCGGAGGTCACCTGTTTTACAAAAAAGATATATATAAGGAAAAACATTGAAATCTTCTTGTCTGAAAACAAAAGGCCTATAGCTTAGATATTTTGAACGAACCATTGTATAGTGGTTCTCTTCCAAGATTGTTAAAATTATCCCCCAGTCAAAATTGGCCCCCACCCCTGAGTTCACCTGTTTTATATGGAGAGATATAGGAAAAACTATGAAACTCTTTTTATCTGAAACCGGCCTATCAGTTTCCAAAAAGTCATTTCGCTTTGTAGCGAGTGGAGTCGCAGGGCTACAGATAATCTGAGTATTTGCTTAAAAATGCAAAATAATTGTCCAAAAGAGCAATTCTTTTTAAAAATGATGAGTTCT
The DNA here is from genome assembly GCA_031761405.1 of Serripes groenlandicus. NCBI lineage: Eukaryota > Metazoa > Mollusca > Bivalvia > Cardiida > Cardiidae > Serripes > Serripes groenlandicus. Next base: position 491,832 of record JASEVX010000079.1, on the reverse strand, counting down.
CAAAAGCAAATGAAAAGTAAATAAAGTAATTTTTTACGTTTGTGTTGCTTAAATAATTAATATTGAATCAAACCAGATCCAAATTTGTGGAAAAGCAGCCAGTTGCTTGGGAAGATTGTTGTGTGGAGTACTGGTGTGCGAAAACCAGGAAACATATGTGTAGGTGAACTGACCGCCGTGATATGACTGTTAAAAACGGCGTTAAACCCCAATCAATCAATCAACCAGATCCAAATTGATTAAAAAGTATCTTGGCTTGATGTGAACGAGACAAATACTTATCTTAGATGTACTCTGCACTGCCCATACAGATTGAAGCAAAACTGAATTTAACTAGAATGGAGTGCTCCGCAGAGCATGTGTATCACCTGCACCTGCTCATTGAAAGTGACGAAAAAGTGTGACGGACAGACAGACAGACAGACAGACGGACATGCGGACGGACAGACGCCTTACAAAAAAAAAAGTAATCCCTAAGTGCCTACCATGCTACGCAGGGTGACTGAGGGATCCCCAAATATATAGATTTGCCAACAATTAGAAGCATTAGTTAAATATTGTAAGAAAAGACTTCGTCTCCCTTTGACACGATGATTTCAAGGTATACAAAAAAGCAATTTGAAAAACATAGGGGTAAATAGGCTAACAGATCCATGCCCAAAACTTCGATCAAAGATTACCACTTACCATGGTAGGTATAAGTGTTAATAATAACTTAAATGTCTATAAAGGATATTCCTTACTTGTTTTGCAATATCAAGAAATTCCATATAATGCACACCTAAAGAGATATTACAGACAATAGTTAATTGGAATGAAGAAAGTACAAAGCTAAAACAAATGCATGTTGGTTCTTATAAAAGACGGTGTTTCGGGTTCGATCCCCAATTGTGGCGATGTGATCATGGAGGAGTGCTCTTGGGCAAAGCATATTACCTAGCCTAGTACTGGTTTATTATCCCCTGCTTATTCGAAGAAAAAAAAGGGGGTTATTAATTTCGGTTTGTCCGTCTGTCCATCTGTCCGTCTGTCTGTCTGTCACACTTTGTTTCCGTGCAATAACTGCCACAAATGTGAACCGTTTTTTTCAAACTTGGTAACAAGGTTAAATGCCTTAAGGGCTAGGCCAAGTTCGATCGTCACATTCGGCAGACTTTATTTGGTGGAGTTATGGCCCCTTATTTAACAAAAAACGTGTTTGTTGCTGTTTCCGTGCAATAACTGCCACAAATGTGAACCGTTTTTTTCAAACTTGGTAACAATGTTAAATGCCTTAAGGGCTAGGCCAAGTCTGATCGTCGGTGTCGGCAGACTTTATTCGGTGGAGTTATGGCCACTTATTTAACAAAAAATGTCGTTTGTTGCCGTTTCCGTGCAATAACTGCCACAAATGTAAACCGTTTTTTTTCAAACTTGGTAACAAGGTTAAATGCCTTAAAGGCTAGGCCAAGTTCGATCGTCATTTTCGGCGGACTTTATTTGGTGGAGTTATGGCCCCTTATTTAACGAAAAAATGTCGTTTCTTGCTGTTTCCGTGCAATAACTGCCACAAATGTGAACCATTTTTTTTTTAACCTTGGTTACAAGGTTAAATGCCATAAGGGCTAGGCCAAGTTCGTTTGTCACTGTCGGCAGACTTTATTTGGTGGAGTTATGGCCCCTTATTTACCAACAAATGTCATTTCTTGCTGTTTCTGTGCAATAACTGCCACAATGTGAATCGTTTTTTTTTTCAAACTTGTTAACAAGGTTAAATGCCTTAAGGGCTAGGCCAAGTTCAATCATTACTTTCGGCGGACTTTATTCGGTGGAGTTAAGGCCTGTTAATTAACAAAAAAAGTCATTTGTTGCTGTTTCCGTGCAATAACTGCCACAAATGTGAACCCCCTGTTGTTTTTCAAACTTGGTAACAACCTAGACCAAGTTCATTTAATTTACCCTGTAATACATGTTCAATAAAAATTCTACTGACATGTTTCAACCTAACCTCAACATTTTCCTACAATATTTCCTGCAAGCGGGGGATATAAATTTCATGAATATGCTTGTTTACCCAGGGATCATGAATAAGTGACCTTTCGGCGTGATATAACTGGAATAATGTTGAAAACGGCGTAAAACCCTAACAAAACATCTTATGAAAGATAATTCAAAATGAGTGAACTACGGCCAAAATGTTCCGAGGGACAAGATTTGTTGACGAAAAAGCTAACACATTTTGATATCTTGCAAGTACCCAAGTATTCGATCGGAAGAGAGTATGAGTACCCAAGTACTAATATCGATACTTGTTCCCATCCCTATTATAATCAATTCCACCTTTTGCCCCAATGTTTAAAATGTCGTCTGCAGCAGTATTGTCAAAAAGTGTCAGCTTGGTGGAAAGGGTTAACCCCTTTCCCACATACAATAAATCTGCAGCAGACGACTCTGATAACCTATATACAAAAACATGAAAAATCTCCATAAATGAGAGTTTAATTATTAAAAAGAGTTGAAAAAGTTGTGGCAAAAGGAGAAATTGCTCAGTTTGAGCAATTTCTTCTTTTGTCACAATGTTTTCGAAAGTCGTCTGCTGCAGCGGCATCAGAAAGCATCTATATGTGGGAAAGGGTTAACAGAAGTAAATAGATGCCAATGCCCTCTATATCAAAGATTTTTGGTGTCCGATGTTCATTTATTCTGGTTTGATAATCCATACATTAAACAAACAAAATAGATGAATTGTCTAGACATCCGAATAACTAAATAATAATTTGTTATATAATCACTGAGGGAGAGAGAGAGAGAGATGAAGGGGTGTTGAGGGAGAGAGAGATGGAGGGAGAGAGAGAGTTCGCAAACTTCACATAAGCTTCCCTCAAACTTCGAATCAGTTCGAGACAAGCTTGCAGTTTTGCGATAACTTACTTTTTTACACCCATACTCTCCACACAAGTCTTTTGAAGCTAGACAGTTAGCTGCTTTTCCAAATAGACTGTTCATGTAAGACGAATGATGTCTGTTGCATTGACTTAATTTTGTCAAATGTTGAAATTTTGTTTTATTGTTGATTGTCAAACCAGACAACTGGAAAGATCTAGGCAAAAGTATGAAAATTCTCTACAAATGAAAGAATATTTATTATAATTAAATACAGTTGAAAACATTATGACAAAAGAAGAAATTGCTCGTTATGAGTCTTCTGCTGCAGATGTGTCTAATTGCATCTGCAAGTGGGATAGGGTTAAGTTCTCTTCTGTAAATGATCCAGCATGTTGGAAAAGTGTAAAATAGGTGATATATGTTGATGTTCATACATACATGTACACAGACATGTGTTACCCTGAAGGCATGACCGATAGATACTATTGATCAATTAAGTTGGTACATAATGAATGAAAATAACACTTGTAATTGATGGTTTAACCAATAAACTATGTAACACTTCCTTTTTATTACGTCCAAAGTGATGTGAACATTATCCATGTGTTACACTTTGGAAAAAGTGGTTTCTTTCTCCACCCTTTTCCACATACAGGAAATCTGCAGCAGACGACTTTGAAAACACCTGAGTAAAAATATTGAAAATATCTATATTTGACAATTTAATTATTGGAAAGAGTTGAAAACATTTTGGCAGAAGGAGGAATTGCTTGTTTCTAACTTTGTTTGAAAGCCAGTTCAGATTTGTTTTATGAAACTACTGGCTGGATTTCAAAAACATTTTATATGAATTCCATGCAAAACAATACCATGGCAACAGAAAGAAACATTTTTAAAATAGATCTTCTCTTCCAGAAGATCTGGCCCAATAATTATGCAAAATATTCCAAGATTGTTCAAATTTTTCCTAACTGTTGAAAAATATGGCCACCTGGGGTCTCCTTTTTCTGATGATGTATATTATGAGTAAAAACTTTTCCAAAGGTTCTGGCCCTTTTTGAAAATAACATGGCACTGTATGACTATGAGATAGTCGCTTTTATTCTTTTTTTTACAGAATTTTGTTCGTGCTCTGTTTATAAATATAAACTTTAAACTGTTAAATCTTGAAAATCTGAGGTATAATTTTTCCAAATTAGTGTTGTGCCTAACTTGAACAATCCCATAGAGATTATCACAGTATCGTCACAGAGGCGTCAGAAAGCAGACTGTATGTGGGAAAGTAGTCTGCAGCAAAGGTTTCCAATTATGTCTATATCAGTGAAAACATTGCTTGGCCCTTTGATAAATGTATTTTGTGACTGTCGGGCAATATGTTATTGTCTGATGGAACAGAAATAATATCTATGATGGAATAAATAAAAGATGAAAACTTTGCCCCTTTCCGACATAATACAGGCGCTTTCTGATACCTCTGCAGCAAACTCATGCTTTTGGTAACGTTGTGGGAAAAGGCTTCAATTGCCACAATGTTTTCAAACTCTATTCAATATTACTTCATTCATTTATTAAAAATTTCCAAATTTTTGTCTACATGTTTTCAAAGTCCCTACAGAATTGTAGTACCTTGGGAAAAGGTTGTAAATAGCTGGAAGGAATCAATGATTTTCAGGGTTTTTTCTATTTGTTTATTTATTGCTGAAATCAAAGACCTCATTTCCCACTTAAATGCTCTATTAAGTCTTTTAAAAGATCCTTAATATTTCCTGAAACCTTTAACCTTAAAACCTCTTTACACAATTTCAAACAAAATTTGGTAATTCTTTTGAACTACATATAAATAAGGACATCATTTTCAAACAATGTAGGAAGACAGTGGTGCAGAGGTAGAGCGTTGGGCTCTAGTACCAAAGGTCCCGCATTTGAGTCCCGTAATGAGCGTTTTCTGACGTTGGGATTTTCCCACACAAACGGCGCGAGTTCTGGTTTAAAGTCTCCTTGAAGCAGACATCGAGCGTGATTAATATAAGCTGAAGCTTGTTTTGCTATCGATGTAAAATAAATAAGATTAAACTTAACAATGTAAAACCAGATCAGTCTGCACATTAATGCAGGCTTATCTTGGCGTACATTGTTTGCAACACCTTAATTTATAAATATTTAGAAAAACTAGTCAAGAACTTTTCTGAAAATCAGGAATGATGCTTATGGTTGAATAAATTCAGCTGGTGTGTGGTGTTTTATGCATATTTCAACATTTTTTCAGTTGTATCACGACATTTCCTTGGTTAACCCTTTCCCTCATATGGACGCTTTCTGACGCCTCTGCAGCAGACGGCTTTTTGAAAACATAGTGACAAAAGAAGAAATTGCTCAAAACAAGCAATTTCTCCTTTCGACACAATGTTTTCCACTTTTAGTTATAGGTCATCCATTCAATTAAAGAGATTTTCCATTTTTTGACAAGATATGTTCAAAGTCGTCTGCTGCAGAATTGTCGTATGAGGGAAAAGGTTAAGTAACCAGGGTTCCACCAACATTACTTAGCTCTATTAATACATAGATAATACATATTTCATCATTTTTAATTTCCTAATTAACCCTTTCCTTCATACGACGATTCTGCAGCAGACGACTTTAAACACATTTTGTCCAAAACTAGAAAATCTCTATAATTGAATGGATAACCTATGACTAAAAGTGGAAAACATTGTGGCAAAAGGAGAAATTGCTCATTTTGAGCAATTTCTTCTTTTGTCACTATGTTTTCAAAAAGCCGTCTGCTGCAGAGGCGTCAGAAAAAAATGTCAAAAGAGTTCATTTCTTAAGACGTATTGTTAGTCAGAAAGGTATCTATTTATGTCAACTTAGTCATATACTTGAATACATTCCACCATTCATGTTTTTAGCTCACCTATGCACGAAGTGCAAGGTGAGCTATTGTGATCACATTTTGTCCGGCGTCCGTCCGTCGTGCGTCGTCCGTCGTGCGTCGTCAACATTTCAGCTTGTTAACACTCTACAGGCTACATTTTACATCCAATCTTCATGAAAGTGTATCAGAACATTCATCTCCATCAAATCTTGGACAAGTTCGAAACTGGGCCATATGAGGTCAAAAACGAGGTCACTAGGTCAAATTGAAGCGAAATCTTGTTAACACTCTGGAGGCCACATTTTCAACTTGAGCATGTTGAAACTTTATCAGAATGTTTGTCTTGATGATATGTAGGTCAAGTTCGAACATGGGTCATGTCGGGTCAAAAAATAGGTCACTAGGTCAAATTGAAGGAAAATCTTGTTAACACTCTAGAGGCCGCAATTTTTGCTTCAGCAGTTTGAAATTTTGTCAGAATGTTTGTCTTAAAAATATCTAGGTCAAGTTCGAATATGGGTCATATCGGGTCAGAAACTAGGTCACTAGGCCAAATTGAAGGGTAATCTTGTTAACACTGTAGAGGCCACATTTTCAACTTGAGCATGTTGAAATATTGTCAGAATGTTTGTCTTAAAGATATCTAGGTCAAGTTTAAATATGGGTCATATTGGGTCAGAAACTAGGTCACTAGGTCAAATTGAAGGAAAATCTTGTTAACTCTGTAGAAGCCGCATGTTTTGCTTCAGCAGCTTGAAATTTGGTCAGAATGTTGAGCTAAATGATATCTAGGCCAAGTTCGAATATGGGTCATGCAGGGTCAAAAACTAGGTCACTAGGCCAAATTGAAGGAAAATCTTGTTAACACTTTGGATGCCGCATTTTTTGCTTAAGCAGCTTGAAATTTGGTCAGACTGTTTGTCTAAATGATATCTAGGCCGAGTTCGAATATGCCGGGTTAAAAACTAGGTCACTAGGCCAAATTGAAGGGTAATCTTGTTAACACTCTGGATACTGCATTTTTAACTTTAGCATGATGAAACTTTATCAGAATGTTTTTCTTGATGATATGTAAGTCAAGTTCGATCAAGGGTCATGTTGGGTCAAAAAATAGGTCACTAGGTCAAATTGAAGGAAAATCTTGTTAACACTCTAGAGGCCGCAATTTTTGCTTCAGCAGTTTGAAATTTTGTCAGAATGTTTGTCTTAAAGATATCTAGGTAGTTCGAATATGGGTCATATTGGGTCAGAAACTAGGTCATTAGGCTAAATTGAAGGAACATCTTGTTAACTCTGTAGAAGACGCATTTTTTGCTACAGCAGCTTGACATTTTATGAGAATGTTTATCTAAATGATATCTAAGCCAAGTTCGAATATGGATCATGTGGGGTCAAAAACTAGGTCACTAGGCCAAATTGAAGGACAATCTTGTTAACACTTTGGATGCCACATTTTTTGCTTCAACAGCTTGAAATTTGGTCAGAATGTTTGTCTGAATTATATCTAGGTCAAGTTCGAATATGGGTCATATTGGGTCAGAAACTAGATCACTAGGCCAAATTGAAGGAACATCTTGTTAACTCTGTAGAAGACACATTTTTTGCTACAGCAGCTTGACATTTTATAAGAATGTTTATCTAAATGATATCTAAGCCAAGATCGAATATGGATCATGTAGGGTCAGAAACAAGGTCAATAAAGGAAAATATTGTTCAAACTCCGGAGGCCGCATTTTTACTTTGAGCAAGTTGAAAATTTGTCAGAATGTTGTCTTGATAATATCTAGTCCATGTTGGAATATGGGTCATATCAGGTAAAAAAATATAGATCACTAGGCCAAATGAAGGAAAATCTTGTTAACACTGTGGAGGTTGCATTCAGAATAATTGTCCTGATGTATTTTGCATTATAGTACATTGTATAATTAAGGTGAGCGATCCAGGGCCATCATGGCCCTCTTGTACAAAGTATTAGGGAAACAAGAAGGATAAAATATGCTTTTGAGTATTTTAGTATTACTCAGCGCTAAGCCAGGTTGATGAAATTGGACCCTGTACTTCAAAGGCTGGTTCATTTATCCTGACATCTAGCGAGTCAGTCGCAATACTAACCTCGAAAACCTGAGCACTTACTGATGGAATGCCATTGTAACTACCATTTTTAAAGCTTTTGGTATGACACAGCTGGGGATTGAAAACGCAACCTCCGGCGCAGTTAAGGTGAATGCTCTACCAGTACACCACATCAAACAGATACTGAAATTACCAAGATTTAACCATTTCCTACATACATCAAATCTGTGGCAGACGACTTTGAATGCATATAGCCCATTACTTCACACAGATGACATTTGACACCTGCCATTGAACATGAATTTTGAAAACGTTGCAATAAAAGTTGAAATTGCTCAAAACGAGCAATTTAACCTTTTATTGCAATATTTTCAATTCTTTATCAATATAAATCGTCAGTTATCTAGATTGTTGAATTGTTTGTCCCCATGTATGTAAAGCAGACGACCTTTGAAAAGTCATGTGAAGTAATGGGATAGGCAAAAACATGAAAAGTTTCCAAATGAATGTTTTATTATTGAATTTGAAAATGTCACCATGAACTCTTTTTCCCTTTGCAGCAATATTTCAAAAAGACATCTACTGCAGATGGGTCTACCTGAGTGTGTAGTTTTAACCCTAGATCACCCCTATTTAATTTAAAGATAGTAGTTCAAAGTTTAACCCTTTCCCTCATATAGAAACTTTCTAACGCCTCTGCAGCAGACAGCTTTTTGAAAACATTATAAGTGACAAAAGAAGAAATTGCACAAAACATGCAATTTCTCCTTTTGCCACAATGTTTTCCACTTTTTGTCATAGGTTATCCATTCATTGACGAAATACGTTCAAAGTCGTTTGCTGCAGAATTGTCGTATGAGGAAAAGGGTTAAGGTCACTGCAGCCTTATTTCCAATTATATTAACCCTTTCCCTCATAAGACAATTCTGCAGCAGACGACTTTGAACGTATTTTGTCAAAAGATAGAAAATCTCCATAATTGAATGGTTATAGAAAATCTCTATAATTGAATGGATAACCTATGACTAAAAGTGGAAAACAATGTGGCAAAACGAGAAATTGCACGTTTTGTGCAATTTCTAATTTTGTCACTATGTTTTCAAAAAGCCGTCTGCTGCAGAGGCGTCCGAAAGCATTTATATGAGGGAAAGGGTTAATTAAACCTTTCCTTTGACTCATATCACTTTTCTTGGCCTCCTCTGCAGCATGCAGACAACATTTTTAAACAATGTAGGAAAAAGGAGAAATTTCTGACATCTCAAATCATTCGTATCAAGGCAAGGGTTAAAATAATTCAGCCAGCCTCAAACATTTTGGTTCCACTTTTCTACACCATAATGATAAAATTGGCGTAAAATGAGAACCGGCACAATTGATCCATATTTGGTTTCTTGTTTTTTCGTCATAATGAGTGACACCATAATGAAACAAAATAGACCCGCCCAGTCTGTACGCTTTTTCCGCTGAAGGTTACAATCAAATCGTATTGACCTGACCAACTTTTCATCCGAGCTTAATTGTTACTCCAGAAGTTCAATTTAACTGTACAACTACCAAGTTCCTTTAAAAATATATTTTATTAACCCTTTCCCACATATAGATGCTTTCTGACGCCTCTGGAAAAAGGTTAAGATTGTAGAAAAATCTCCATGGGAAAAGTGTTAAAAAATTGTCATAAATAAATCTCCAAGTAATACTACAAACATGAAGTCTTATATAAATTAGTAATTTTATGAATTGTGATAACTTTAAAATTTACTTCCTCTTGCTGTGAACATTCATACAAGCTACCGCCATGAAAGTTAAAATAATAACAAAAATAATGGGGAAATTTATGATCCATTATAATTATTGGAAACAATTGAAAACATTTTGGGAAAAAGAAATTGATTTATTTTTGCCATAATCACAATTTGTTCAAAAGCAATCTTTTGTCAAAGAGCGTAAAGACATGAGCTATTAAACGATCTGAAAAAATAATAGAACAAGAGAAAGTTGATGCAAGGCATCAATGTCGCCGGAAAAGACTGCATTGATTTATTTATGTATTCTTGACTTTCCTTAGTCTATTCAAACATTAGGAACGTAGTTTATTATTATTTGTTTTTATTTACCCTCGCCGTGCAGAATTAACTATTTGGCGAGCAGAAGGAACGAAGTAATGAAAACATTTGCCTATAAATTGTATATACATACCTATACATTAGGGTATCTATAAAAAAATTAACGAAATGTGTACACATTTATCTGGCTTAAATTTAATTTTGCTGTTGTTACTTATTTAAATTATAGTATTCATTCATATAATTTCAATGTTTGTCAATCTTATTCGAATCACAAGGTAAATATCCTGGTATTGCTTTAAAGGGAGGTAATTTGAAGAAAACAAAAGTCTTCAAAAGGAGAAATATATCAGCATTACCGTCTACAGTTTAAATTGTTCTATTGTTTGTGGATTTAAAAATGTTCTTTTTTTCTTATTTCTACATGTACAACGAAATATTGCGGCTTCTCTTTGACGCTTTGCGTCAAACATTCGTCTTGTACTTGTCTAAAATAAAATAATATCACTCGCTTTTTCATATCGAAATGCGCATGCGCGAAAATCGATGTTAAAGGTCACGAAACTACACAACAGAATAGGGTCTATATTTAGCTTAGAAACAGTTCCTACTTTAGATATTCATGGATTAACATTATTAAATGAATTCTACACAAATCAAGACATCTCGTTGAACATGAAAACAACATTTAGTAAGTTAAAATTGCTAATAAAAGGAGAATCCGAAATTGACCTCAATGATGACACATAAGAGTCTGCATTAGGGTCTTGAAGGGACCACTTTTGTCCTGTAAATAAGACAAAAAACTTAAATGCGAGTGAAACAAAAAAAACTGCAAACATTAAAAAATCGGAATATTTATTTCATTTTAGATGTGTCATTTATTAGTGTTCGTAAACAACCACAATTGTAATATGTTCAAATCATCTAGATTTGTTTCTTTCTAATAATAAGCCGCCCTCCCATGTGATTTCCGAAAAGCTATTAAAAATAGAAGTCGCGGGCTTCTGCCCGGCGACTAATAAATAGAAGACAGTAAATGGCTCAAATGTGATACACCCACTCTGTAACTCCAGGGGCTTCACCATTCCTTAACCCTTTCCCTCATACGACAATTCTGCAGCAGAAGACTTTGAACGAATTTTGTCAAAACATGGAAAATCTCTATAATTGAATGGATAACCTATGACAAAAAGTGGAAAACATTGTGGTAAAAGGAGAAATTGCACGTTTTGTGCAATTTCTTCTTTTGTCACTATGTTTTCAAAAAGCTGTCTGCTGCAGGGGCGTCAGAAAGCGTCTATATGAGGGAAAGGGTTAACTGGGACTTTGTATTTTAGTTCAGTCACAATAGATATAGTAACCCTTTCCAACTTGCAGACAAATTTGGAAAATATTATGACCAAAGAAGAAATTGCTTTAAGCGAGAATTTCTCTTTTTGACACAATTTTTATAACTCTATTCACTAAATAAACTGCCATTCATAAAAAATGATGCATTTTCGACCAAGATTTTTCCAAAGTCGTACATCTGCTGCGGATTTGTTGTATGTGGGAAAGGGACAATACAAGGATGGTTTAGGGCCGAGTGTTTAGGGCCGAGTGTTCGGGCGCCTTTCACTTCACACATGATCAAATCATCATTATACCCCCTTCGAACAAGAGGGGGTATATAGGAGTCACTGTGTCGGGCAGTCTGTCTGTTTGTCTGTCTGTCAGTTGGTCGGTCGGCCGGTAGCCATATTTTGTCTGGCCTATTTCTTACAAACCACTGGGTGGAATTCAATAAAATTTTACATGAAGCTTCTATACCAAGAGGAGATGTGCATATCTCAAAGGGGTTACAAATTGCATGATATTTTACCGCCCTTTTACTAATTAAATTATGGTGTAGGTCAAGGTGCTGTTTAGGGGGTATTTATTAGTCGCCGGGCAGAAGCCCGCGACTTCTATTTTTAATAGCTTTTCGGAAATCACATGGGAGGGCGGCTTATTATTAGAAAGAAACAAATCTAGATGATTTGAACATATTACAATTGTGGTTGTTTACGAACACTAATAAATGACACATCTAAAATGAAATAAATATTCCGATTTTTTAATGTTTGCAGTTTTTTTTTATTTCACTCGCATTTAAGTTTTTTGTCTTATTTACGAAGACAAAAGTGGTCCCTTCAAGACGTGAACCAACACCCCCTAATGCAGACTCTTATGTGTCATCATTGAGGTCAATTTCGGATTCTCCTTTTAATAGCAATTTTAACTTACTAAATGTTGTTTTCATGTTCAAAGAGATGTCTTGATTTGTGTAGAATTCATTTAATAATGTTAATCCATGAATATCTAAAGTAGGAACTGTTTCTAAGCTAAATATAGACCCTATTCTGTTGTGTAGGTTCGTGACCTTTAACATCGATTTTCGCGCATGCGCATTTCGATATGAAAAAGCGAGTGATATTATTTTATTTTAGACAAGTACAAGACGAATGTTTGACGCAAAGCGTCAAAGAGAAGCCGCAATATTTCGTTGTACATGTAGAAATAAGAAAAAAAGAACATTTTTAAATCCACAAACAATAGAACAATTTAAACTGTAGACGGTAATGCTGATATATTTCTCCTTTTGAAGACTTTTTGTTTTCTTCAAATTACCTCCCTTTAAAGCAATACCAGGATATTTACCTTGTGATTCGAATAAGATTGACAAACATTGAAATTATATGAATGAATACTATTATTTAAATAAGTAACAACAGCAAAATTAAATTTAAGCCAAGATAAATGTGTACACATTTCGTTAATTTTTTATAGATACCCTAATGTATAGGTGAATATAAAATTTATAAGTAAATGTTTTCATTTCATCGTTACTAATGTGTGAATAGACTAAGGAAAGTCAAGAATACATAAATAAATCAATGCAGTCTTTTCCGGCGACATTGATGCCTTGCATCAACTTTCTCTTGTCATCTTCAGTGATAGTTCTAGTTTTGTCTGAGGTGAGTTTCTGCAACAGCAAAGTTCATTGTCGTTCTTTCTATAAGTTAACGCCACTTTTCAACAGCTTCCTGCTAATTGTTTCTTTACTTTTGCTACTTTTTTCAGGTGGTTGGATCTGATAAGCCCTTTGCTTAACCCTTTCCCTCATATAGACACTTTCTGACGCCTCTGCAGCAGATGTTCTTTTGAAAACATTGTGACAAAAGAAGAAATTGCTCAAAACAAGCAATTTCTCCTTTTGCCACAATGTTTTCCACTTTTAGTCATAGTTAATCCATTCAATTAAAGAGATTTTCTAATTTTTGACAAAATATGTTCAAAGTCGTCTGCTGCAGAATTGTCGTATGGGGGAAAGGGTTAAGATTATAAGTAACAATTTAGCTGATATGAATTTTATGCCTTGAAGCCAACGAGAGAAGTTGTAACTTCCAGAGAGTTCATTGAAATCATTATTGGAAAAAGGGAGAAATTACTAATTTTAGTAATTTTGAGCAATTTCTCCATTTTCCCAAAGTTGTCTGATGTCAAATAATGTTTGCATCAGGGAAAGGTTTGACCCTTTCCAACATACAGAAGCAGACAACTTTTGAAAAGATTGTGACAAAAGGAGAAATTGCTAATAATGAGTAATTTCATCTTTTGCCACAATGTTTTCAATTCTATCCGTTTATTATTCTTTCATTTAGATTTTCATATTGTAGCGATGATAATTTTCAAAGTTGTCTGTTGCAGATTTGTTATCCAAAAGACTTGTAAATGGGATAACTGCCATTAAGAAGATATCAGTAAAGGTTTTTTTTATTACATTTGTTTTTAGACATTATTTCCAAGTCCTCATACATTTTTAATGAAAACCTTTTTTATTATTATTCTTATCTTCCTTCTAAAGGTTGATAACAAGATGAGCCCTCTCCCTGATATAGGTACCTTAACCCTTTCCCTCATATAGACACTTTCTGACACCTCTGCAGCAGACGGCTTTTTAAAAACATAGTGACAAAAGAAGAAATAATATAATGATAAGCAATTTCCCCTTTTGCCACAACGTTTTCAACTCTATTTAATAATTAAACTCTCATTTATGGAGGTTTTTCGAATTTTTGCCATTATGATTTCGAAGACGTCTGCTGCAGAATTGTCGTGTGTGGGAAAGGGTTAACAAAATTTTGCTCAAATTTGGCTGAGTCACTTAGATAAATTGGGCCAGACATGATCCATATTCGAGCTTGGCCTAAATATAAACAATACAAACAAACTGACAAAGTTTCAACATGATCAAGTTATAAATGTAAACATTAGGTATCCTAGAGCATTGTGAGAAAAAACCTTTGCTAGTTTTGTTAAATCTTCTTCCTTATATAATATGGTAGCTGATGTGAGAGGAAAGCTAGACAATTTATTTTTTTAGCTCTCCCAGTTTGTCATGTCAAAACTAAAATTAGTCAATCTGTAGCAGACAACTTAGAATTTAACATCTTATAAAAGTTATAGAAAATCTCTATAAAGGAAAGAATAATTATTCAATAGAATTCATCATGATCCAATTTCTTCTTTTGCAACAACTTTTTCAAAAGTTGTCTTCTGCAGACACATCAACACATAAGAGTGTATAAGAGGGAAAGGGTCATTTTGACTAAGTTCTCTGCCTCCACCTAAGAGGAAATCTACTGTGGTCAATTGGTTAGTGTCAGGATTTGGAACCAGGCCACTCAGGTTCGATCCCTAGTCACAGCAGTCATGGTGGAGTGCCGGTGAGCATGGAGCATTCGTTTGTTCAAACTTGTCTAGTTCTTTGATGCTATCAAATTTAATTGACAAAATTTAATTGCGACTAGCCTCATTCATATGTCACCAATTGGCTAAATGTGTGTGTGAAGGTAGCCAGTTGACAGGGAAGAAATTTGTGTGTGTGAAGGTCGCCAGTTGACAGGGCAGAAGTTTGTGTGTGTGAAGGTAGCTAGTTGACAGGGAAGAAGTTTGTGTGTGTGAAGGTCGCCAGTTGACAGGGAAGAAGTTTGTGTGTGTGAAGGTCGCCAGTTGACAGGGAAGAAGTTTGTGTGTGTGAAGGTCGCCAGTTGACAGGGAAGAAGTTTGTGTGTGTGAAGGTCGCCAGTTGACAGGGAAGAAGTTTGTGTGTGTGAAGGTCGCCAGTTGACAGGGAAGAAGTTTGTGTGTGTGAAGGTCGCCAGCTGACAGAAAAGAAGTTTGTGTGTGTGAACACAGGTTCATGATGTGTTAAACCGCCATAAGGTATATACCATATATATGGTATATACTCTATGGTATGGGGTTATAACACATCATGAACCTGTGTGTGTGAAGGTCGCCAGTTGACAGCTAGGGAAGAAGTTTGTGTGTGTGAAGTTCACCAGTTGACAGGGAAGAAGTTTGTGTGTGTGAAGGTCGCCAGTTGACAGGAAAGAAGTTTATGTGTGAAGGTCGCCAGTTGACGGGGAAGAAGTTTGTGTGTGTGAAGGTCGCCAGTTGACAAGGAAGAAGTTTATGTCTGAAGGTTGCCAGTTGACAGGGAAGAAGTTTGTATGAGAGAAAAACAGGAAACGCATTGACCACCGTCAAATGACTGAAAAACTATTAATTAGCGTTCAACTCATTTGAGAAAGCCAGGAATACATTTATATTTGATCTAAAATAATAATAATAATAATAATACTTTATTTTACGAGGGTAAACACAGTTAGTATACACTAATCTTCCCTGAGGCCCTCAGATACATCAAATGGAAAAGTAACAGACAAACATGAATACAACAACTATGCTATTATGAGCATGAAGCAAAATTCATACAATTACGTCATTCATATACAACACTCAAGTAACTTTTTAAAGAACAAAAACAATGTCAATCATTTTTAGTTAAGTTAGCATGATTTAATAGATAATCCTTAATTTTTTCTTTAAATGTATTAAGGCTTGGAGTATTACGTATTGATTGTGGCAAACTATTCCATAAAATCGGACCAGAATAGCTAAATGATTTTTTGTATAGCTCTGTTTTCACTTTTGGAACCTTTAAATTTGGCCACAGTGTTATAATTAAAATACTGTTGAAAATAGAATTAAACTCCAATCATGGTTAACCCTTTCTCATATGCAGATGCTTTGCAGATGACTATTGAAAACAGGGTGACAAAATAAGAAATTGCTCAAAACAAGCAATTTCTCCTTTTGCCACAATATTTTCATCTCTATCAGATAATTATACTTTCGACAAATTTGTAAAAAGATTTTATCATATTGATTTGTTGTAGATTTGTTGTACGTTGGAAAGGATGTTTAATAGTGCTAAAAGCAAATCACTTTTCCACTATAAATGGCCGCAACCCCTTATGGAAGTTGAAGTGGATTTTTTTTTTGCGGGGATCAATATCAGCTGTTGAAAGGGACAATCTGGTACATGGATTTGAACACCATTTTGGACCCTGATTTCCTTGTTGTGAATGAATCCTGTGCCTGAAATAGATGAAAATTGTTACTTTAGCAGAAGATCACTTTTTAAAACACTAAGGAAAAGGAGAAATTGCTGAAAATATACAATTTATCATTTCCCGTCAATGTTTTCAACTCCGTATCAAAATTGTAAATCTAATAGTTGAGATATTTTTTATCATGAGATATTTTGAAAGAAGAAGAGTCCTTAGCCCTATCCCATCTGCAGATGCATTTTGACGCAATAGCAGCAGATGACTTTTGAAAACATTGTGGCCAAAGGTGAAATTGCTCATGAATTTCGCCTTTGGCCACAATGTTTTCAACTTTATTTAACAATTAATATATATTTTATTGAGATTTTTTAGGTTTTTATTACCATGTTTTCAAAGTCGTCTACTTAATCCCCTTCCTACATGTAGAAGACAACTTTTGAAAATATAGTGACAAAAGGAAAGGTTTGTTATATATGTGGGAAAGGTTTAAAATATCAAATCAGATAAAATATTTATGACAAATGATCACCGTGACATTTCAAGTTAATGTATTTTAAATTGGAAACTTTCAGTTAGTCATGCAAAGTTGAGCCACAAAAAACTCTTGTCAGTTCAGTCAACTCAGTCAGTTCAGTCAGCTCAGTCAGCGCAGTCAATTATGTCAGCTCTTATCAATTCAGTTAGCTCTGTCAATTCAGTCAGCTCAGTAAGCTCTGTCAATTCAGTCAGCTCTGTCAATTCAGTTAGCTCTGTCAATTCAGTCAGCGCTGTCAATTCAGTCTGCTCTGTCAATTCAGTCAGCTCAGTAAGTTCTGTCAATTCAGTAAGCTCTGTCAATTCAGTCAGCTCAGTAAGTTCTGTCAATTCAGTCAGCTCAGTAAGTTCTGTCAATTCAGTCAGCTCGGTAAGTTCTGTCAATTTAGTCAGCTCAGTAAGTTCTGTCAATTTAGTCAGCTCTGTCAATTCAGTCAGCTCAGTGAGTTCTGTCAATTCAGTCAGCTCAGTAGGTTCTGTCAATTCAGTCAGCTCAGTAAGTTCTGTCAATTCAGTCAGCTCAGTAAGCTCTGTCAATTCAGTCAATTCAGTCAGCTCTGTCAATTCAGTCAGCTCAGTAAGTTCTGTTAATTCAGTCAGCTCTGTCAATTCAGTCAGCTCAGTAAGTTCTGTCAATTCAGTCAGCTCAGTAAGCTCTGTCAATTCAGTAAGTTCTGTCAATTCAGTCAGCTCTGTCAATTCAGTCAGCTCAGTAAGTTCTGTCAATTTAGTCAGCTCAGTAAGCTCTGTCAATTCAGTAAGTTCTGTCAATTCAGTCAGCTCTGTCAATTCAGTCAGCTCAGTAAGTTCTGGCAATTATGTCAGCTCTGTCAATAATGTCAGCTCAGTCAATTATGTCAGCTCTGTCAATTCAGTCAGCTCAGTAAGTTCTGTCAATTCAGTCAGCTCAGTAAGTTCTGTCAATTATGTCAGCTCTGTCAATTATGTCAGCTCTGTCAATAATGTCAACTCTGTCAATAATGTCAGCTCTGTCAATTATGTCAGCTCTGTCAATAATGTCAGCTCTGTCAATTATGTCAGCTCTGTCAATAATGTCAGCTCAGTCTGCTCAGTAAGTATCAACAAAGGCTATCAATTCAAGGGTGGTGAGTTTGAATGCCAATTTGGACAATCCTTCTTTAGCATACAACAAATCTGCAGGAGATGACATTGAAAGCAAAAAAGGTTACGTTTATTTATTGAAAAGAGTTGAAACAATTGGGGCTAAAGGAGAAATTGCTTGTTTTGGGCAAATTTCTCCTTTTTTCACAATGTTTTCATAAGTTGTCTGGTGCAAAAATGTGGAAATACATCTACATGTAGAGAAAAGGGTTAAGATGATTGATAAAAATCATTGTGTCATTTGTCTCCCACCAATGGGTTATAATAGTCTAGGTGGGATGGTAGCTAGTACACAGGGAAGATTATGGTGTGTGGATAGAAAGCCAGGAAACACACACTGATGGACTCTGGGTGCTGGAAAATAACCCAAATACCGTATTAAACAGCATTTAAATCCAATTAATTAATCAATTATTTTGCAATCTGGGAAGATATTTGGAGAATAATTATGAGAGAGCTATGGTGCTATGGTGCTATGGTACTCAGCCGTCTGCATCACACCTTGGTGCAGGTTTTGCATGCAAGTAGATATATTACACTGTAGCTCAGTTACTGCTAGATGTATTGCATTGAAACTTTCTACAAGGCTTCCCAACTATCTCGCCTATGTAAATAAGTAAGATAAATCTATCATGCATATAATGCTAATTATGGCCCTTATTAGCTCCACTATTTGAAGAAGAAGGAGTGCTAAATCAGTCGCTTTTGAGTTGGTGTTGGCATTGCAGCTTTGGTTAAAGTTTTGCATGCAAGGCCTATTCTTGAAAACCACAGCTACTATTGCTTTGAAACTTTACATACTTATTGGACATCATTTCATGATCTTGCAGGACAAGTCCCATAACTCTACATACGATTTTGACTGAATTATGCCCCTTATTGGACTGCAACTGTGTGCATCTGCATTAAGTGTCCATATCTCAGTAACTACATGACACAATACATTGAAATGTTATACAACCTTTCCCAACAATCACACCTATGTCAAAAGTAAAGTTAGATAACACCATCTTGCATAAAATGCAAATTATAGTCCTTTTTAGCTTGCCTATTTGAAGAAATAGGGGAGCTTATGTAATCATCCCGGCGTCCATGTTGGCGTTGGTGTTGGCATTGGCGTACGCGTTGCCTTTGCGTGCAAGTCCCTTTCTCAAACACTGTGTATGCTGTTGCTTTGAAACTCTATTCACTTATTCAGGGTCATTAGGTGACCTTGTATGCAAGTCCCATAACTCTGGAATGGAATTTAACTGAATTGTGCCCCTTTTTGGACTTAGAATTTTGGTCAAACCTTTGCGTGCAAGGCCTTTTCTCAGACACTGTGTAAGCTGTTGCTTTGAAACTTCACACACTTATTCAGGCTCATTATATGACCCTGTATGTCAAGTCCCATAACTCTGGAATGGATTTTGACTGAATTGTGCCCCTTTTTGGTCAAACCTTTGTGTGCAAGACCGGGAATTTTGGGTTATAGTTAGGCATTCAAGGCCTTTTCTTAGAAACTATAATTAATAATGTTGCTATTAAACGGTTTTCTTTCTTTTGTCAATTCAATTTCAGCTGAATTATTCCACTTTTGGATTTTGGACTTTTACCAATGCTATAACTGTTCTGAAGTAGGCCCTGATAGATGATGGCCCTGATAGGCGAGCTATATTGTCCTCAGACAACTCTTGTTTAGCTCACCTGTCACATAGTGACAAGGTGAGCTTTTGTGATCGCCATTTGTCCGTCGTCTGTCGTCCGTCATCTGGCGTCCGTCATCTGTCCACAATTTCTTGTGATCACGATCAAGTCTTCATTTATTATCCCATGTTTACCAAACTTATTCAGTAGCTAGATATCCATGTTCAGATCCGTTCATGTATGACGGGATTATGGCCCTTTAAAATTGGAAAAATTGCTATAATTGACTTTGTGGACAAGTTAGTCATCATTTATTATCCGATGTTTACCAAACTTATACAGTAGCTAGATATACATGAGAGCTCGGTTCCTTTTTGAAAACCAGATCTGACAGTGCATGACTGAATTATAGCCCTTTAAAAATGGCAAAATGTTTATATCTATTTTTATATAGCAATTAAAATAGGACCCTAAAACACTTACACAGGTGAGCGATCTTGTTTATTTTTCTTAGAAGTTCTGGTTTAACCCTTTCCCGACATACAACAAATCTGCAGCAGACGACTTTGAAAACACATTGACTAAAACGTGAAATACCTCCGTAAATGAGAGTTTAATTATGAAATAGAGTTGAAAACATTGTGGCAAAAGGAGAAATGAGGTGTTTTGAGCGATTTCTCCTTTTTCCATCATATTTTCAACAAGTGTCTTCTGGTAAAGCGGAAAAATGTCATCCATCTCAGGTGAAATGGTTAACCCATAACGTTGTATATTGTCCCCAGCGGTTGATACACATAGATATCAGTACTACTGTCTATTGCAAACTTGCGCTCGATCACATTCCAATTGTTTGTATGTCAGTGCCCCTATGACAAGAAATTTTCCTCCTTCTGCTACAATGTTGGTCTTTTTACCTCCGATTGCTCAACCGTTTCCCACATTAACCCTTTCTCTGATACAACAAATCTGCATCAGACGACTTTAAAATCTTCTCATCAAAAACATGGAAACTCTCTATAAATAGAAGTTTTACTATTGGAAAGAGTTGGAAAAGATTGTGGCAAAAGGAGAAATTGCTTGTTTTGAGCAATTTCTTCTTTTGTCACAATGTTTTAAAAAGTTGTCTGCTGCAGAGGCATCAGAAAGCGTATATATGAGGGAAAGGGTTAAGACTTGTTTTGGCTGATCTGCAGCAATCAATTATTGCCACAATGTTTTCAACTTTATTAACCCTTTCCCTCATACGACAATTCTGCAGCAGACGACTTTGAACATATTTTGTCAACAAATTGAAAATCTCTACAATTGAATGGATAACCTATGACTAAAAGTGGAAAACATTGTGGCAAAAGGAAAAATAGCTCGTTTTGAGCAATTTATTCTTTTGTCACTGTGTTTTCAAAAAGTCGTCTGCTGCAGTGGCGTCAGAAAGCGTCTATATGAGGGATAGGGTTAAGACTTATTTTGACGGATATGCAGCAATTAAACAATTATACCATAATTTATAGAGATTTTCTATATTTTGGCCTAGATGTTTACAATTAAGTCTTCTGTTGCAAATTTGTTGTAAGTGGGAAAGGCTAAATACTGATTGTTAGTCCCTATGCAATAATGCCAAAGTTTCTATTGCTGACTTGATGTTACCCCTAGATCATTATTTGAATATCTGTATTTGCCATTAACTCTTTCCCAACATACAAATCTGCAGCAGACGACATGGAATTACCTTATTAAATCAAGGTATAAATATTGAGAAAACATTTTGGCAAAAGGATAATTTTCTCGTAATGAGCAATTTTGCATTTGGTTATAACGTTTTCAAAAGATGTCTGCTGTATAGGCCTCGGAAAGCGTCTGTAAGTGCGAAAGGAATAAATATGCAAAAAGATGACAGAGCATTCCTGGGGAGTGTGAAAATGGGTCTTAACACTTTCCCACATACAACAAATCTGCAGCAGACGACTTTGAAAATGTCTACTAAAAAATATGGAAATTGTAGGTATAATTAATAACTGAAAAGAAAGTTGAAAACATTGCGGCAAAACGGAGAAATTGTTCTTTATGAGCAATTTCACCTTTACACGATGTTTTCAAAAGTCGTCTGCTGCAGATACGGCAAAATACGTATAGGTGGGAAAGGGTTTAGGGGTCAGTATTACCATATAAGGGGAGGCTGGGAGGATTACATAGCGGTCATTTTAAGATTGACAATTGAGATGTGATTCATACAGCAGCTGTCAGTCTTGCTTTGATGGGGTATTGACCCTTTTCCAAAATGCAGACACATTTAGACAATCATCTGCCGCAGACAACTTATGAAAACATTTTGGCAAAAGGAGAAATTGCTGTTGCCACAATGTTTTCAACTCTATTCAATGATTTTAACTTTCATTTTGAAGATGTTTACCATTTTTTTACCATGTCTTTTTCAAAGTCATATCCTGCAGATTTGTTGTATGTGGTAAAGGGTTAACTTTTAAGCCACATCTCAAGAAAGGTGACCTGCATGACACATTGCAGTCAGGAAATATTCAGTCTCTCCAATTTGTCACATGCACTACATATTACCTTAACCCTTCCCTACATAGAACAAAATCTGCAGCAGACGACTTCGAAAACATAGTGACAATGTATGGAAAAATGCTGTGAATGGTATAATTATTTAATTGAGTTGAAAACATACGTACAAAAATATCTATTTAAAAACATGGAAAATCTCTATAATTGTAGGTATAATTACTGAAAAAAGTTGAAAACATTGTGGCAAGAAGGAGAAATTGCTTGTCTTGAGCAATTTCTCCTTTTGTCACGATGTTTTCAAAAGTCATCTGGTGCAGATGCGTCAAAATGTGTCTATATGTGAGAAAGGTTTAAATTAAAAAAACATTCCTGTGACATGCATCAAATAGTTGTTCCATGGTTCCTGCAAAGACTGCCTTGGTGGTGTAGTGTTTAGAGCCACCGCCTCAATAGCGGGAGACCAGGTTTTGATCCCCGGTCGATCGAGTCAAACCGAAGACTTTAAAAATGGTAGAAGTGGCTTTCCTTCATGATAGGGGCTTGGCATGAAACTGTTGTAACTAAAAACCTATTTTATAAACCCTGGTTTAGGGGCAATTTTGACCCCTTTGTAAACAATGCAAATTTAGGTGCCATTGCTCAGAACGATCAATGGCACCTAAATTTCCATTGTTTACCAAGAAAAATGATTTAACGCTTATAAATACTTTATGGTGAGGTGATTAACATTGGTGAAAAAATACCAATTTTAGTTACAACCGTTTCACGCCAAGCACTTGTTCTGGTGCTCAGGGTTGGCGGGAATAGCATGACGACTGATGTGCTGGTATCAGGATTAGTTGACCGGCATTACTGGTAATCGTTCCCGGGAATGCTGCGATAAGACTTAATAATTGTTGAAAGCTGCATCAAACAAACCAAAATCAGAAAAAACAAGTGTGCAATGAGATGGTAATTATCATTAATTTCATCTCTTTGAGTCTTATTTTCATGTGACAGGGGGGGGATGTGCATTTGAGAAAGGTGACGGTTTCATTAACTGTTTCTGCTATAAAAGTGTCTCCCTTTAATTATGATACAGATTCCTCCATTATAATGTCTTGACTTCATTTCCCAGCTGCGGAGACAATATGAGTCATGTCATATAGAAACTTCTTCACCGCCTCGGTGTAGGACAGTCATGTCGTAAAGAAACTTCTTCAACACCTCGGTGGTGTAGTGGTATAGCGTCTGCCTAGTGAGCTGGAGGCTGGAAGTTCGATCACACCAAAGACTTAAAAAATGGTAATAATGGTGTTCAGGATTTTGCATGCAGGATTGTGGGGTTTGCATTTTCATTGAGTCGCAGGTGTCAGAACAAATGGACCAGTAGTACTGGAAACGCTGGGATTAAACTGAAAACATTGTTGAAAGCAGCGTCAAACACTTTACAAACAAAAACTGACCTGAAGGACATGATGACTAGTGAGGTTTCTGATCAGGCAGTGTCTCCACATAACCTGATCACGATATACACTCTTCACAATTCTTGAAGCCTTTAGAGAACTGTTAATCCTTATCCGACCTGTAGACGCATTTTGACACATCTGCAGCAGAAAACCTCTGAATACATTGTGGCTAAAGAAGAAATTGCTCACAACGATCAATTTATCCTTTTGCCACACTGTTTTCAACTCTTTTTAATAATAAAGCTCTCATTTATGGAGCTTTTTCATGTTTTTTTAATATAGGTTTTCAAAATCGTCTGCTGCAGATTTGTTATAAGTGGGGAAAAGTCTAATCCTTATACCTTTCCGACATACAACCAATCTGCACCAGACAACTTTAAAAACCTATGGGCAAAATATGGTATATCTCTATAAATGAAAGCGTAATAAATGAATTGTGGTAGAAAGTGCAGGTGGGAAAGCGGGGTTAATTAATAATATACAGTTTACCTTTTCCCACATGAAGGCGCAATTTGATGCATGTGCAGTAGACAGATTTTGCCATGACGTTTTCAACTCTATTCAATAATGATAGTGTCATTTATAGAGATTTTTCTCATTTTTGCCAAACTGTCACGGTTGTCTAATGCAGATTGCCTTTTAGCTCCCCTGAGCTGAGTTATTGTGATCGCCTTTTGTCCGTCGTGAGTCATCTGTCGTCTGTCAACAACTGCTCCTCAGTAACTAGTGGGTCAGTTGGGGAGAAACTTCACAGACAGCATCCTGTCAATTCCCTCACCAGAATTCCTTCAATTTTGCCTTATATGGCTATAGTGAAAACTTAAAAAAACTTCTCCTGAAAGTGTCAGGCCAATTTTCAAATAATTCTGTAGAAATGTTCCTTAGATGACCCTCTATGAGATTCCTTCCTCGAGGCTTATATGGCTAAAGTGGCTATTTTGCCTTTTATGGCCATAGTATAAACTTAAAAAATCTTCTCCAAGTGTCAGGCCGATTTTCAAATAATTATGTAGAAATGTTCCTTGGATGACCCTCTATCAGATTCCTTCAAGCCAAGTTGATTGGTCAGAAACTATGGCCGCCAGGGGGGGCGGGGCTTATATGGCTAAAGTGAACAAAATATAAAATTAGGTGAGCGATCCAGGGCCATCATGGCCCTCTTGTTTTTATCTTTTGCCTAATGGCAGTGGAGCGATACTTGCCCTCTTGGGCCTCTTGTATTTGCTTACCTGACCACAAAATGAGATATGTGATTGAGTGTGGGGGTGGCATGACAAATCACATTGCATAAGTAATTAGGTGAGCAATCCAGGGCCATCATGGCCCTCTTGTTTATGTTGCCTGCTGAAGAGGTCTTATTCTTTTTTTCAATTTGTTTGAAATTAATTTAAAAACATTTTAAAGGTCATGTTATTTTGGCAAGAGGAGACAATACTGTTATATTCAAAACTTGTCTATTTGACATAAATATACAATCATGATGTATCTCTTTTATCTTGTCCCTCTCTTGGAAACAACTTTATGAATAAGCATAAAACGCAGAGAAATGAGGAGGAATCATGTCCACAATGTTTTAAAGACTGTATCAAAATAATACATTTTTCAGGTATAACAATCTTTTTCTCTTATTTTCAAGCCCAAAACTCTAAAAACATGAATCAATTTGATTCGGCATTTACTTCTTGTCCCACAATTCTTTCAAAGTCTTCAGCTGCTGAAGTGTCAGAAGTTGTCCTTATCAGAGCTTTCCCTGAAACACAATCAAATTAATCTATTTTCATCAGATAACTCGAGGAATGAAAACTGCAGCAGTTTAAAATGCATTTTTTATCATGGTAGATAACTCTCCTTGAAAAGAGAAATTCTGTCAATTGAATTACCTCTCTTAGTTTGAATTATTGTCAAGATGAGAAGTTTTGCTACTGACTCAATTTTGAAGAAATCTCAAGTTTTTTCTCCCTTTAACCCTTTCCCACATACAACAAATCTGCAGCAGACGACTTTGAAAACATATACAGTGACAAAAACCTGAAAAATCTCCATGAAAGATAGCTTTATGTTAAATAAAGTTGAAAACATTGTGGTCAAAGTAGAAATTGCTCATCATGAGCAATTTTCCCTTTGACCACAATGTTTTCAAAAGTCGTCTGCTGCCATTGCGTCAAAATGTGTCTGCAGGTGAGAAAGTGTTAACCTTTTACCCAACTACAGATAATCTGTACCAGACAGGTTTACAAAATCTGAGCAAAATTTATAAATACATGTACATTTTTAATTAATTATTGAATTGGGTTGAAAACATTTTGGCAAAAGCCCTCTGCCACAGATGCGCCAAAATACGTCTGCATCTGGGTAAGGGTAAAGTAATCAGAGGTTAAAAGAGCAATGAATAGAAAATTGATTGTGATTGTTTGGTGTTTTACGCCGCTTTCAACAATTGTTCAGTTGTATCATGCCGTTTCCTTGGTAAGTTACCAGTACTACAGGTCCATTTATCCTGACACCAGCCAGTCCGTCGTAACGCTAACCCTGCAACCCTGAGCGCCAAGGCAAAGAAAATTGAAATATTCTTTATGATACAGACATGTGTATAAGATTGATGGAAAAGCAGGAACTGTCATATTAAGTAACGTCTCCTTTTCCTACAATGCTTTCAGAGGTTGATTGCTGCGAAGGCATGCCTTTCCCTGGGTAAGTTACCAGTACTACTGGCCCATTTATCCTGACACCAGCCAGTCCGTCGAAATGCCAACCCCGCAACCCTGAGCGCCAAGGAAAAGAAAATTGAAAAATTCTTTATGATAAAGACATGTATAACATTGATGGAAAAGTAGGAACTGTCATTTG
The DNA here is from genome assembly GCA_031761405.1 of Serripes groenlandicus. Lineage (NCBI taxonomy): Eukaryota > Metazoa > Mollusca > Bivalvia > Cardiida > Cardiidae > Serripes > Serripes groenlandicus. The sequence continues at coordinate 465,416 of JASEVX010000079.1, read as the reverse complement.
TAGTAACTTATCCCTTTTTGTACAATGTTTTAGAAGTTGATTTCTGCATAGGCATGAAAGGTCATCTGTATCAGGAAAAGGCTTAGATCTTCAACTGAAATTGAACACCCACCTATTTTATGATGGAACAATGAAGGTGATAACATGGAAGAACTCTAGATCCAGGCCTTTTTCTAGGCAAGTCTTTAACCCTTTCCCTCATATGACAATTATGCAGCAGACGACTGAACATATTTTGTCAAAAAATAGAAAATCTCTTTAATTGAACGGATAACCTACGATTAAAGGTGGAAAACATTGTGGCAAAAGGAGAAATTGCTTGTTTTGAGCAATTTCTTTTTTTGTTACTGTTTTCAAATAGCCGTCTGCTGCAGAGGCGTCAGAAAGCGTCTATATGAGGGAAACGGTTAAAGATATGCAGAATTTTCAATTTGTCATGTTACACCTGTTCTTTTTTCCCCAAATACAAAATAGTAGCGATTAATTTTCCCAAATAAAGGGCCAAATTCTTGTTCCCAAAATGCCTAGAAAAAGGCCTTAGATCAGTGAAAAATTTCGTCCTCTCAAATCCATAATCGACCCCGAATACCTATGTTGTGCGTTCTCAAAAGATTCATCTCAGTGCGCTTTTGAGTTTCAACAATATAGGGTTTATAATTACTTATTAGAGAGATATTGTGTTGCAAAGATCAGTATAATAAAAAGTCAGCTGAATCTAAAACTCTGACAGGGTATTACAGGCTTATCAAGAAAAAGCTGGAAATGTATGCACATGCAACATCAAAGAGATTAATACTCACTCTCATAGTCATTTATCATCATTGTATAAACATAAACAACATTCCTTTAACAGTTTACCTGCTTTAAAAATATTCAAGTTGAAAAATAAATAAATAATTCACCTTACAAAAAACATTATATACACAGTTGGATAATGAGAACTTTGCAGTTAAAAGTGATTTCTCTTTTACTCACAATGTTTTCAAAAGATTTCTGCTGCAATAAGTGTGTCACATGTCATCTGTGCAAGGTTACCTATGAATTATCCTTTTACCCAATATGCTGTTTTGGGGGGTATTTCTTCTAAACCGAGAATATCTTGATGAAAAGGAATCGAGATTATGCCACAAGGATTTCCATATATTGTCTACAGCAGATGCTTGATAATGCAGCTACATGTGGGAAAAATTGTTAATTGATACAAGTTTTGTTAGTTTGTGTGGAGTTTTACGCCACTATCAACAACTGTCGTGGGATACTGGCTCCCTTGTTCAGTTATATCATGGCTTTCTTGGGTACGTTAACAGTACTACTGGTTCATTTATCCTTGCACCAGCAAGCCAGTCATAATGCTAACCCATTGGAGGGGAAGCCATTACTATCATTTTTAAAATCTTTGGTATGACCCGGCAGAGGATCAATCCCATGACCTCCTGCATCAGAGATGGACTCTCTACCACTACACCACCAAGGACCCGGTTGCGGCGACATTCTTTCGGGCGATGTTTTCCATTGCCTCTCACCTCTGATCTATGTGAGAAAGTAGTCAGTGGCTTCGAAAGAATGTTGTGTAAGTACTGGTGTGGGAAAGCCAGGAAAACATGGGTAGGTGCACTGACCGCCGTGATATGACCAAAGCTGTTGAAAGCGACGTTAAACTCCAAACAAACAAACAAAAAACACCACCAAGGTAGTAAGGGAAAAAAATGTGCTAATTGACGCTTGTGGAAAGCAACATCAAGGGACAATGCCCTTAATTCTCACAACATCAAAAGGTATCTTCATATACAAGATTTGTTGACCTGGATGGAGTTAAAAAGTTGAAAACAGTGTGAACAAACTTTCCTTTTGCCACAACGTTTTTTCAAAAGTCTTCAATCAGAAGCATGTCTGCATGTGGGAAAGGGTTAAATGATGTTCCCATTCCCATTTGAAGATGCATTTTGACACATCTGCCGTTCAAAGTCGTCTGCTGCAGAATTGTCGTATGAGGGAAAGGGATAAGTAGTATGCTGCAGATTTGTTGCATGCAGAAAAGGGTTAACTCAAAGGAATTTCATTGAAGCATAATCTCCATGCACTTGCAGCACTGATAGGTTTCTGATTTCCAACAGACAATACCTCACTTATCATACTGGTAACATAAACAATCTCCACTCGCCAGGTAAATATAAACAAAATGGATACAATCTTCTGAGCGAAAGCATTTTGAATTCTTTCCAAATTATTTTTTATCTGCTGTTGTTTTTTCCCCCACCCAACTATTTTCCTAGACTGCGAAATGTGTGAAGACATCGTTTGTTAGTCTGTGATAGCTAGTGCTCTCATTTTTTTGTGATGGAAAAATTATTGAATCAGCAAGTATGGGGAAAAAGTTGCCAGTGCATGCCCCTGTAAAGAATTGGATTAAGTGTTTTGATGTTTTCAGTAAACTTTTTAGCTTTTGCTTCATTAAGACTTTAAAAATGGAAGTAATAACGACCCCTCCTTGGCACTCATGATTGTCGGGTTAACCCTTTTCCTCATATAGACGCTTTCTGACGCCTCTGCAGCAGACGGCTTTTTAAAAAACATAGTGACAAAAGAAGAAATTGTTCAAAACGAGCAATTTCTCCTTTTGACACAATGTTTTCCACTTTTAGTCATAGGTAATCCATTCAATTATAGAGATTTTCTATTTTTTGACAAAATATGTTCAAAGTCGTCTGCTGCAGAATTGTCGTATGAGGGAAAGGGTTAACATTACGACTTGACGTGTTGGTGTAAGGATGAATGGACCAGACTAGTACTGGAAATTGACCCAGGAAACACTGTAATATAACTAATAAAATGTTGAAAGTGGTGTTAATCACAGTACTAACAAACAAATCACCTGTTGTTCCAAATACATGAGGACAAACATTGTAATTCTTGACAAATGTCAGACTGGTTTGAGGAGTTGCAAATATTGGGAGAAAATTAAGCAATTACTCATTTTGAACAAAATGTCCTTTTCTCTTGATGTTTTTAAATGTTGTCTGTTGCAAAAATATCAAAAGTCGTCTGTATCAGACATAAAAAGACCTGCATTTCCCAAAGGTTTAAGATACTTATCTTTTATAGATTTCAAGATTACTCTCCATCTCCATTAAAGTAAAATAACTTCCGAAATTTATAAATGAAATAGTTTGTGAATAATGATCCAGATGTGCATCTCAAACCTTTTCCTACTTATCAACGCGTTTGTAATCATTGCGGCATGATGTTTTATTTCTTCTTTTGCCACAATTTTTCCATTATTTTGGCCAAGATGTTTTCAAAGTCGTCTGCTGCAGATTTGTTGTATGCAGGAAAAAGTTATCCCTTTCCCTCATAAAGACACTTTCTGACGCCTCTGCAGCAGTCGGCTTTTTGAAAACATAGTGACAAAAGAAGAAATTGCTCAAAACAAGCAATTTCTCCATTTGCCTTCCACTTTTAGTCATAGGTTATCCATTCAATTTTTTGACAAAATATGTTCAAAGTTGTCTGCTGCAGAATTATCATATGAGAGAAAGGTTTAAAGGATACCCTTTATAGATGAAGTGATGAATTTACTGCTTAAAATGAGCTATCGCCTCTTTTCTCACTTTGTTTTCAACTTTGTATTACAATCGTATTTCCAAATATTCAATATTGACAAGTTTTTCCTCCTGTTTTCAAACGAGAAAACTCTTTCAACATTACATCAGGTGAACAGATTAGACTTATAAGTGCTCTGATTGTAACAGTTCAAGGTTTGAGACCATAGATGCAAGTGCTTTTATTATAATTCGTCTATTTATATGCATCTCTAATGAAGGAGGAATTAAAAATGTGTCGACTGATCCGTGACTTGGACTTATGTTGTAAGTTTGGAGTCTATTACATCAGAAGTAAGTCTAAATCCTTTTCTCTCAATCAGTTTTTCAGGGGATGGAAGAAAATAAGTTTTTAGCTTGTCTGTTTTTCGAAGAAAATAAGTCTCTCTAATAATTGTGATATCGGCGGCGTCATCGTAGTCGTCCGCGTCATCACAAAACTTTAACCTTACCTCTTAACTCAAGAACCCTTCAACATATTCAAATGAAACTTGGTACACATGTTCCTAGAAACAATATGCATGTCTTAACCATAATTATGGCTTTAATTATTATTCAGTTATGCACCTTTTTGGAGAAACAGAGTATTTGCTTTGCTCCGAGTGCTCGAAGATCTTGTTAATCCTTTCCAATTAACAAGAAATCCGCAACCGATAATTTTGAAAACAACCAGGCAAACATATGGACAATTTCGAAATATTAAGTATCATTATTGAATAAAGTTGAAAATGTTGTGGCAAATGGAGAAATTGCTCATAACACGCAATTTCTGCATTTGCCACAATGTTTTCAAAAGTTGTCTGCTGGGGAAGTGACTATATGTGGGTAAAAGTATATAAAAACATCATAGAAAATGAATGTTCTCTTGTGTTTCCACAACCTTTTCTATACTACTTAACCTGATTTATGTCAATCTCACTTGCCTTAGCCCCCCTTTCCTGCATACATCAAATCTGCGGCAGGTAACTTTGGAAAATGTCTACTCAAAAAAAGGATAACCTCTATAATTGTAGGTATTATTTCTGAAAACAATTGAAAACATTGTGGCAAAAGGAGAAATTGCTTGTTTTAAGCAATTTCTCCTTTTGTCAAGATGTTTTTAAAAGTCATCTGCTTTGATGCATCAAAATACATCTATAGTTGGGAAAGGGTTAAATTGTGAAGACCTGATTGCTGTCACAATTTCAGTCAGAGGCATTGGTCTGAGTACCGGCAGAGTTATAACTTCTTTACCCTTTTACACATACAACATTCTACAGCAGACGACTTCGAAAAATATCTGGTTAAAACTGCTTAAAAAGTTCAATTTTTTTTCAATAGGCGTGTGGAGAAGCAGCCAGCTGCTTTTAAAGAGAGTTTTGTTGAGTACTGGAGCGAGAATGCCTGAAACATAATGGGGGCAGGTGAACTGGCCGCCCTGCATGATAAGAATGAAAATATGTTAAAAAAAAACTGGTGTTAAACCCAAAGCAACAATAACAATAATAGTCGGCTGCTGCAAATTCATCGAATTAATCTGCAGGTGGTAAAGGGTTACATTTTCCAACATATATCAAATACTTTGAAAATATCTAGAAAATAATATAGAAAATAGATATGAATTTAAGTAAAATTATTGAATAAGAGTTGAAAACATTGTGGCAAAGGAAGAAATTGCTTGTTTGAGCAATCTTAGATTAATGTCACAATGTTTTCAGAAGTCGTCTGCTGCAGAGGCGTCGGAAATTGTCTACAAGTGGTAAAGGGTTAACCCTTACGCAGTGCTGAATTGAGAGTTTTAATCATATAAAAAGTGCAAGTTTTCGGGAAACCTATTCTGATTGGATGATGGGAATTATGGAGTGCCCAGCTTGTGGGTTTTCCCCATAAATAAAGGTTGTGCGCATTCACTTTTGAAAAAGAGTTAACTTGGTTCCCGTGTACGGCGACGTCTTTGCAAAAAAGAGTTATCTCGGTAAATACTGATAAATTCACTGTAAGGGTTAATGTATCAACAACTTGACACAGTAACACAAAGGCTCATATTGGTTGCATTAACATGCACGTTGAAACTGAAAAGACATTACATATACATACTTAATTGCAAATTGCAGAAAAGAATAATTTAATGCAATATATTAAGAAAGCTACAATTTGCTATATTTGTAAACAAATTCTGATCTTCTAGTATATTATACTAATTATCGCTGTTTTCCTCAAACCTATGATGTGCTTAACCCTTTCACTCATACGGCAATTCTGCAGCAGACGACTTTGAGCGTATTTTGTCAAAAAATAGAAAATCTCCATAATTGAATGGATAACCTATGACAAAAAGTGGAAAACATTGTGGCAAAAGGAGAAATTGCACGTTTTGTGCAATTTCTTCTTTTGTCACTATGTTTTCAAAACGCCATCTGCTGCAGAGGCGTCAGAAAGCGCCTATATGATATATGAGGGAAAGGGTTAAGGTACTGGTCATCCTGCATTGTTATAATCAACAAAATTACGTGAACGACTTAACAAAATAACTGGGCCCTGATTTGGCACCTTGATTAGATGATGTGTCTTGTTCAGGATTCGGCCGAGCCCCGGTAGCTCAGTCGGTAGCGACGCGGGCTGTCAATCCAGGGGTTGTGAGTTCAAATCCCGGCTCGGCCAACTTTCTTTCCGACGATTGATAAAAGTCAATGTGGCATTCGTCTTCCACTAATGGGCTAAGTCTATGTGGAAAAGCAGCCAGATGCTTGGGAAGATTGTTGTGTGGAGTACTGGTGTGAGAAAACCATGAAATGCATGAGTAGGTGAACTGGCCGCCGTGATATAACTGAGAAATTGTTAAAAACGGCGTTAAACCTAAGTCAATCAATCAATCAATTGTTCAGGATTCGGAGAAGCTCAAAGGTCAAGTTAACACTCGAGGACCAATGAAGCTAAAAACCTGATGGAACAGCTTTTCAAGGCAATCACTTCCCAGGGCATCAATGAATTTTCAAATTCCTGTCAAAATTGGGGATTATGATACAAATTGTTTGGCTAGATATATTGGCCAGATATATTGCCTATCTTAATCTTTTCTTGGCTGCTGATTGTTACTATACACAGAGGAACCTAACTATAACATGGTAAGTAACAAGTAATAAATTGGTCTCCTGCAGACACATCTAAATGTGTTTGAATGTGGGTAAGGCTTTTTCATCCAATGAAGAACCAGATCAGTCTGCTGCATAGAATGATTTAACCCTTTTCCTCATATAGACGCTTTCTGACGCCTTTGCAGCAGACGGCTTTTTGAAAACATAGAGACAAAAGAAGAAATTGCTCAAAACGAGCAATTTCTCCTTTTGCCACAATGTTTTCCTCTTTTTGTCATAGGTTATCCATTCAACTATGGAGATTTTCTATGTTTTGACAAAATAAGTTCAAAGTCGTCTGCTGCAGAATTGTCGTATGAGAGAAAGCGTTAATGATCAAGGTCTGGACTGAGTTAAAAAAACTGACAATATTTTTGCAGTAAACAACAGCCACTTAACCCTTTCCCCATACAACAAATCTGCAGACGACTTTGAACACATGGAAAAGCTCTATAAATGAAGATATAATTACTCAAATGAGTTGAAAACATTGAAGCAAAAGGAGAAATTGCTTGCTTTGAGCAATTTTTTCCTCAGTCACAATGCTTTAAAAAGTCATCTGCTGCAGAGGCATAGAAAATTGTCTGTATGTGGGAAAGGGTTAAGTGTAGTAGACTGCCTTCACTGTTCTGTCGTTTTGTCATTCTTTGAAATAGCTGACAGGACAGGTAACATGTGATCCTCTCTGACATACGCCATCTCTGCAGCAGACAACTTTGAAAACATATCCAATTTTTTATGGAATCTCCCTTTAAATGATACAATAATTGAATAGAGTGGAAAACATGGAGACAAAAGGAGAAATTGGTCGTTTTTAACAATTTCTTCTTTTGTCGCCATGTTTTTAAAAAGAAAGCGCCACAAATCTGCAGCAGATGATCACATAGGCTTCAAATGGTTAACCCTTTCCCACATACAGCAAATCTGCAGCAGACGACTTTGAAAACATCTACTCAAGATACGGAAAATCTATAGAAATGAAGTTATAATTACCGAAAAAAAGTTAAAACATTGTGGCAAAAGGAGAAATTGCTTGTTTTGAGCAATTTCTTCTTTTGTCACAATATTTTCAAAAGTCGTCTGTTCTTCCCTTTCTTTTATGCAGATGACTTTCAACATCTATGCAGCAGTTGACTTTTGATAGTGAAAACTTGTTCAAAATAAGCAAATTGTTTATATTTCTGTATAGGAATCCGCTGTGGTCGAGTGGTTAGCGTCAGGGATTTCTAAACCGGGTGTCCCGGGTTCGATCCCCATTCATGGCACTATGGTCATGCTGGAGTGCCCTTGGGCAAGGCACATTTTCTAGCCTAGTACTGGTTTGTTTACCCAGGGATCATGAATAAGTGAGCTGTCGCCTTGATATAACTGAAATATTGTTGAAAGCGGCGTAAAACCCCAATAAATAAAATAAATTATATTTCTGTATCACATTTACTATTAGATACATGTATATCTATCTTCATATAATATTAGTCATTTCATGGGGGATAACCTGGTCATTATATCTTTGACAAACTTGAGTTACTTCCCTTGGATCTCAGTCTCACAATTTGTTTTATACCACTGCTTTGAATTAAAGCTGTATAACAATTTAAAAATTTGAAGTACTATTTTAATGTAGGATCGAAATCTTTGGAGGAAAAATGGACTTACAGTACTTATGCTTGGCATTTTCTGCTTCTTCTTCTATAATTTCAAATTTCAGCAGATGCATCTAAGTCATCCACTTTTAGGGATAGAGTTAACCTTTGCAACAACATGCAACACGACTTTGCAAACATCTAGGCAAAAACACAGAAAAGGTATAATTACTAAAAAAAAAATTGAAAAGATTGTGACGAAAGACTTGTCAGAAAGTTTTCGAAAACCTGTCTGCTGCAGAGGCGTCTGAAAGCGTCTTTATGTGGGAAAGGATTATCCCTTAGATGAAAACATCTTGGAAAAATATGGAGATCCTCAACAAATGAAGTACTTTTGTTGAATAGAGTTGAAATAATGTGGCAAAAGGAGAAATTATTTATTATGAATATTAAAAGATTTCATGGAAAGAAGCAGGTAGACTCTGAGCTGTCATCATAAAGCCGTAAATCTTCCAGGAAAGTCTGTAATTCATCACTAATTTAACCCTTTCCCACATAAAACGAATCTTCAGCAGACAGCTTTTGAATCATCAGGCCAAAAACACGGAAAACCTATAGACATGAAGGTAAAAATACTAGATATAGTTGAAAACATTGTGACAAAAGGAGAAATTGCTTGTTTTGAGCAATTTCTCTTTTTGTCACAATGTTTTCAAAAGTCGTCTGCTGCAGAGGCATCGGTAAGTGTCTATATGTGGGATAGGGATAATAAGTCCTAAGCCTATTTCTATATAATCATACTCAACCTTGGACAGTAGGAATCTGCCATAGCCGAGTGGTAAGTGTCAGGTTTGATCCCCAGTCAAATCTGTCATGTTGGAGTGCCCTTGGGCAAGGCACTTTTCCTAGCCAAGTACTGGTTTGTTTACCCAGGGAGTGTGTATAAGTGAACTACCCTGTATCGCTGTGTGCATAACTTAAATAATGCAGATAACGAAATCAACCTGGGACGAAACAGTGGTTTTCCATGGCTGTTGATACAGATGTCATTGATAACATTTTTCCTTCCATATGTCGCAGTCCGAACTTGTACACACAATTGGAGAGAGTCCATGTAAGTGGCTCAGTCAGTAGAGTACTTGCCCTTAAAGCGAGATTTTTCAGGGTCTAACAGCACCAATGCAGTGTTATTTATGACATCCTTGGCACTGCATATGGAATTACGAAATTCGAGGACGATTTTCCAGTTAACAAGGGGTGTATGTCGCGGTCTGAACTTGTACACAGTTGGAGATATTTCATGTAAGCGGTCCGGCTAGCTTAGTTTGTAGAGAACTTTCCTTCAAAGCGATGGGTCCCCGGATCGAGCCCCAGACTGTCTGCATGTTTTTCTCTCTTTGTGCCACATTGCATTCTGGGTGGTGTTATCTGAAACACTGAAACAATTTCTTCATTTGCCCACACTGTTTTCAAAAGTCATCAGTTGCAGATGGATTTAAAGGGGTCTCTAAGTGAGAATTAATTATTATGCCCCCTTCGAAGAAGAGGGGTATATTGCTTTGCACATGTCTGTCAGTCGGTTGGTCAATCCGTCCGTCGGTCTGTCTGTAGACCAAAGCTTGTCAGAGTGATAATTCAACAATGCCTGTACCTATGGTCCTCAATCTTGACTTGGAGGTTGGGCCTGACCAGTAGATGAACCCTATTTCTATTAAATTGTCCAAATATTCCTGACAACATGGCGCTCAGGGGGTGCATAATGTTTGACAAACATCTCTTGTTTTAAATGGACTGCTTATATGGGAGTATATTAAAATCTTTTGTTCAGGCATCTCTCTTTTTAAAAGAGATAAACAAAATGAATAAATGAACAATTACTGTAACACTTCTAGGTTAAACAAAACAATAGTTTTTGTAACCATGGTAATTTGGAAGGTTGGGCCTGACCAGTAGATGAACCCTATTTATTTTGAGGTCATTAAGTCAAAGGTCAAGGTCACAGTGACCTTGAACACAAAACCTTTTTTAAGCTTGTCCGAGTGATAGCTCAACAATGCCTGGACCTAGGGTCCTCAAACTTGACTTGGAGGTTGGGCCTGCCCAGTAGATGAACCCTATATATTTTGAGGTCATTGGGTCAAAGGTCAAAGTCACAGTGACCTTGAACAAAAAAAACTTTGTTAAGCTTGTCCGAGTGATAACTCAACAATGCCTGGACCTAGGGTCTTTAAACTTGACTTGGAGATTGGGCCTGACCAGTAGATGAACCCTATTTATTTTGAGGTCATTGGGTCAAAGGTCAAGGTCACAGTGACCATGAACACAAAAACCTTTTGTAAGCTTGTCCGAGTGATAACTCAACAATGCCTAGACCTGGAGGCATGTTTATCTGCAAATATCAGTCATCATCACAATGTGATTAAGAACTGTACCTACCATCCTCAAACTTTGAATGAACATTGTTCATAATCTTAAAACTGACTCATAGACATACAATGTGAAATGACAAATCAGCTGGCATTTCGGTCCATGCAAATTTTATTCAATTGTCCAAATATTCCTGACAACATGGCGCTCAGGGGGTGCATAATGTTTGACAAACATCTCTTGTTTTAAATGGACTGCTTATATGGGAGTATATTAAATTCTTTTGTTCAGGCATCTCTCTTTTTAAAAGAGATAAACAAAATGAATAAATGAACAGTTACTGTAACACTTCTAGGTTAAACAAAACAATAGTTTTTGTAACCATGGTAATTATAGGACTTGGAAATAGTTAAGTATTAGGCAAACTTGAAATGGGTTACTTTAACTTATAAATCCCCTTTAATCCTTTCCCTCATACGTTTTATGAAAAACCTTTATATTTTATAGACTTTTGTTACAAAAAAAACGTAAATTATCGGGTACCACAAGTCTTACAGATATATAACGGCACAAGAGGAGAAAAAAGTATGGGGGAAGGAAACTTTTTCTCATTATGATCAGTAACTACTTTCTCTATAATGTTTCTTTTTAATTTCTTTAACCTTTTCCCTCATATAGACACTTTCTGACACCTCTGTAGCAGACGGCTTTTTGAAAACATGGCAACAAAAGAAGAAATTGCTCAAAACGAGTAATTTCTTATTTTGTCAGCATGTGTTCAACTGTATTCAATTATTGTACTTTCATTTATAGGGAGTTTGCTGCAGATTTATTGTATTTGGGAAAGGGTGTTAGATAAAAATTGAGGTGAAGAAGAGAGGAGGGATAATCACTAGGTTAGTTTTAAAAGTTTCCCATGGGTTCTAAGTTCATTGACAAAACGTCAAACCGACATAACAACAACTTAGTACAATATCTAGTTACAACTCTAGTGAATTAATCCTTTCCCATGTACAAATAACTTGCAGCAGACAATTCTGAAAATATATGGAGCATCTCTACCAATGAAAAGTATAATTATGGAAAACTAGATGAAAACGCATTATTAGCAATGTTTTCAAAGTCGTCTGGTATGTGGGAAAGGGTTAAAACATTATGGCTTAACCCTTTCCCTCATATAGACGCTTTCTGACGCCTCTGCAGCAGACGGCTTTTTGAAAACATAGTGACAAAAGAAGAAATTGCACAAAACGTGCAATTTCTCCTTTTGCCACAATGTTTTCAACTTTTAGTCATAGGTTATCCATTTAATTATAGTGATTTTCTATTCTTTGAGAAAATATGTTCAAAGTCGTCTGCTGCAAAATTGTCGTATGAGGGAAAGGGTTAAGGAGAAATTGCTCATAAAGACACACTATGTGTTCATCTCTTCAATAATCATACTCTCATTTAACCCTTCCCCTCATACAACAATTCTGCAGCAGACATCTTTGAACATACTTTGTAAAATAAATAGAAAATCTCTATAATTGAATGGACAACCAATGACTAAAAGTTGAAAAACATTGTGGCAAAAGGAGAAATTGCATGTTTTGAGCAATTTCTTCTTTTGTCACTATGTTTTCAAAACGCCATCTGCTGCAGAGGCATCAGAAAGCGTCTATATGAGGGAAAGGGTTAAAGAAATTATTAATGCCAAGAGGTTTTCGAAGTCGTCTGCCATGGATTATTTCTTTGTGGGAAAGGGTAAAACTGTCTGTATGTGCACATGGAAAGGATTGTCTTCAAAAATAGATCTGAGAAAAAATTGAGACAAAAGTTGTTGTATTTGATTTATTGTTGTTGGGAGCCCTGAACACAGGAGGGTGGGGAATCGTTTGACAGGTCTGAATTATGGATCCATTCGTCAAAAAATTGAACTTCTCCAAATTCTTCTCTGATGAGTGTTCAAGGAAAAGGCTTGATAGACTAGAAGCAGTCCATTCATTTAAATGATATACAGTCGATGCTCAAATGTGTCAACATTGGAAGTCTGAATTTGCCTGTTATTTTGATATTTTCTTGTATTGAACTTTTATAGGAGAAAAAATTTAATACAGTTGTTAAAAAATAGATAGAAATTTTTATTTATTAGTATATATATTTTCAATTTATGCAAAACATAATTAAAATTGCAATATGGTTTTGGATGATTTGTGAAATCTGCAAAAGTGATGACATTGAAAATGAACAGCACATACTACTACATTGCAGAGGGTACTCCAATATCAGAGAGACTTTTGAATTCAAATTGTTCAAAATTTCTCAAAAAGTAACACTTATATGTGCGATATGTATAAGATAAGGCTTATACTTAATAATAAATCTTCCACGGCACTACATCCAAAACCATATTGCAATTTTAATTGTGTTTTGCATAAATTGAAAATATATATACTAATAAATGAAAATATTATTAAATGAAATTTTCTATCTTAACCCTTTCCCGCATAATATATTTGGCCGGATTGCTCTAGCAATTCCGGTCTATAGATTAACGATGTCCGTCCATCTGTCAGTGCTTGCAAATTGTCATTAAAAATTTATTTTATCTGCATTAATCATTATCATGCAAAGAAAAGTCTGTACAAGTCTACAAGTCAGTATGCAAATAATAATTCATGACAATAAATGATATCAAAGTTTGCGGAAATCTTACGAGAAGTTTGCGAAACAAGAATTATCTGCAAGCTTAACTTCCTTGTGGGCACCAGCAATCTTAATATTTTAGGGCTGCAAGCTTAATAAGATTGCAGTGAGCTTGCGCAAACTTATGGTGCACTTGTCACAAGCTTGCATGGTGCAAGCTAGTATTTTGGTTGGGGAAATGACACTGATTGACTATATACCCTTCCCATAGATAGAGGCTTTCTGATGCCAATTCAGCAGACAACTCTTGAAAACATTGTGACAAAAGGTGAAAATGCTCATAATAAGCATTTACTCCTTTTGCAACAGTGTTTTCAACTCTTTTCAGTAATAACACTTTCCCTTTTAGAAGTTTTTCATATTTTTGTCCAGAAGATTTCAAAGTCATCTGCTACAGATTTTTTTGTATGTGGGAAAGGGATGGGTTGAATGCAATTGTTTATGAATAATATCTGACAATACTGCAGTCAAAATAAAAAATCTGTATCATAGAACGAATGTAAATTATTCAGCCTGTGGCTGATAGTTTTAACCCTTTCCCTCATATAAACGCTTTCTGACGCCTCTGCTGCAGACAGCTTTTTGAAAACAAAGTGACAAAAAAAGAAATTACACGAAACGTGCAATTTCTCCTTTTGCCACAATGTTTTCCACTTTTAGTCATAGTTTATCCATTCAATTATGGAGACTTTCTATGTTTTGACAAAATACGTTCAAAGTCGTCTGCTGCAGAATTGTCGTATGTGGGAAAGGGTTAAAACATTGAAAATATGTAAGATACATATATATATATATATTTATGATGATAATAATAATAATATTATTGAGACAAGCAGATCAAATTAAAAAAAAAATGCTGACTGATCAATTGCTCCTTTTCTTACAATGTTTTTCAATAAATTGTCTGTGACAGTGCGTTCTATAAGAGAAATATGATTAATGTTTGTAGGTTCAAATCGATTTTCCTGCAATTGCTGTACAGGGACAGCTTTAATCCATCCAGCCAGACAGCAGAGACACTTGTTTTAACCTAACCCTTTTTCAATGCTGAAGTTTTAAAACAGTCCGCACGCTTTGCATTTATAAGAATCTAAAGCCAAATTTAGGAATATCAAGATAAAAATCGATGGCTTAATGCACAACAGTCGTGTCAAGATGTAGTTACAACTGTTTTGCTTGAAGCCCACAAAATGTTGATATGGGCAGCCAACAGTATTGAGCCTGGTTAGACTGCAAGGATATATGCCAGCTTACCTGGCTCTGTAATGGTGACAAAGGCTTACCTGGCTCTGTAATGGTGACAAAGGCTTTCCTGGCTCTGTAATGGTGACAAAGGCTTGCCTGGTTCTGTACTGGTGGCAAAGGCTTACCTGGCTCTGTAATGGTGACAAAGGCTTACCTGGCTCTGTAATGGTGGCAAAGGCTTTCCTGGCTCTGTAATGGTGACAAAGGCTTGCCTGGTTCTGTACTGGTGGCAAAGGCTTTCCTGGCTCTGTAATGGTGACAAAGGCTTACCTGGCTCTGTACTGGTGGCAAAGGCTTACCTGGCTCTGTAATGGTGACAAAGGCTTGCCTGGCTCTGTAATGGTGACAAAGGCTTACCTGGCTCTGTAATGGTGACAAAGGCTTGCCTGGCTCTGTAATGGTGACAAAGGCTTACCTGGCTCTGTACTGGTGGCAAAGGCTTACCTGGCTCTGTAATGGTGACAAAGGCTTGCCTGGTTCTGTAATGGTGACAAAGGCTTACCTGGCTCTGTAATGGTGGCAAAGGCTTTCCTGGCTCTGTAATGGTGACAAAGGCTTGCCTGGTTCTGTACTGGTGGCAAAGGCTTACCTGGCTCTGTAATGCTGACAAAGGCTTGCCTGGCTCTGTAATGGTGACAAAGGCTTACCTGGCTCTGTAATGCTGACAAAGGCTTACCTGGCTCTGTAATGGTGACAAAGGCTTACCTGGCTCTGTAATGGTGGCAAAGGCTTTCCTGGCTCTGTAATGCTGACAAAGTCTTGCCTGGTTCTGTACTGGTGGCAAAGGCTTTCCTGGCTCTGTAATGGTGACAAAGGCTTACCTGGCTCTGTACTGGTGGCAAAGGCTTACCTGGCTCTGTAATGGTGACAAAGGCTTGCCTGGCTCTGTAATTGTGACAAAGGCTTACCTGGCTCTGTAATGGTGACAAAGGCTTGCCTGGCTCTGTAATGGTGACAAAGGCTTACCTGGCTCTGTACTGGTGGCAAAGGCTTACCTGGCTCTGTAATGGTGACAAAGGCTTGCCTGGCTCTGTAATGGTGACAAAGGCTTACCTGGTTCTGTACTGGTGACAAAGGCTTTCCTGGCTCTGTAATGGTGACAAAGGCTTGCCTGGTTCTGTACTGGTGGCAAAGGCTTTCCTGGCTCTGTAATGGTGACAAAGGCTTACCTGGCTCTGTACTGGTGGCAAAGGCTTACCTGGCTCTGTAATGGTGACAAAGGCTTGCCTGGCTCTGTAATTGTGACAAAGGCTTACCTGGCTCTGTAATGGTGACAAAGGCTTGCCTGGCTCTGTAATGGTGACAAAGGCTTACCTGGCTCTGTACTGGTGGCAAAGGCTTACCTGGCTCTGTAATGGTGACAAAGGCTTGCCTGGCTCTGTAATGGTGACAAAGGCTTACCTGGTTCTGTACTGGTGACAAAGGCTTTCCTGGCTCTGTAATGGTGACAAAGGCTTGCCTGGTTCTGTAATGGTGGCAAAGGCCTTCCTGGCTCTGTAATGGTGACAAAGGCTTACCTGGCTCTGTAATGGTGACAAAGGCTTACCTGGCTCTGTAATGGTGACAAAGGCTTGCCTGGTTCTGTAATGGTGACAAAGGCTTGCCTGGTTCTGTAATGGTGGCAAAGGCTTACCTGGCTCTGTAATGGCAACAAAGGCTTGTCTGGCTCTGTAATGGTGGCAAAGGCTTACCTGGCTCTGTAATGGTGACAAAGGCTTACCTGGCTCTGTAATGATAACAAAGGCTTACCTGGCTCTGTAATGGTGACAAAGGCTTACCTGGCTCTGTAATGATAACAAAGGCTTGCCTGGCTCTGTAATGGTGACAAAGGCTTGCCTGGTTCTGTAATGGTGGCAAAGGCTTACCTGGCTCTGTAATGGTAACAAAGGCTTGCCTGGCTCTGTGATGGTGACAAAGGCTTGCCTGGCTCTGTGATGGTGACAAAGGCTTACCTGGCTCTGTAATGGGGTCAAAGGCTTACCTGGCTCTGTAATGGTGACAAAGGCTTACCTGGCTCTGTAATGGTGGCAAAGGCTTACCTCTTTGGTAAACGTCTGTATGTTGGCGAGGGTTAACACCATCCCAAATTCAACAAATCGGTAGCAGACCACTTTGAAAACACAAAGCCAAATATATCTAAAATCTCTGAAAGTGAAAATGTAATTATTGAATAGAGTTGAAAACATTGTTGAAAAAAGGGAAATTGTTCACAATTATAAGCAATTTCGTTGTCTGCCACAGTGTATTAAAAAGTCGTCTGCTGGAGAGGCGTCAGAAAATGTCTGTATGTTGGAGACTGGGTTAGCCCTTTCAGTGCTGCAGTTTGAAAAGGTCTTTTCAAGCTTTGCATTTGGAAGAAGCCAAAGCCAATTGAACCCTTTCCCTCATACAGATATCATGAGCAATTTCTTCTTTTGTCACTATGTTGTCAAAAAAGCCATCTGCTGCAGAGGTGTCAGATAGCGTCTATATGAGGGAAAGGGTTAATGTTTGTCAAGATGTTTACAAGGTTCTTGTATGTGGGAATGGGGGATTCAAATGGTTTATCAGAAATTAAGTTTGAATTAAGTTTGCAGTGTTGGGCCTGTTTCGAGTGCAAGAAGAATGATGGACTATTTAATATGACTGTCCTATAAACCTTTCCCACATAAAGATGCATTTTGATGCGTCTGCTAAATAAGCGGACACCTTTTGAAAGCATGAGTAATAAAATCTCTCCTTTTGCCACAATGTTTTCAACTTTTTTCATTAATTATACCTACAATTAGAGATTTTCCATACTTTAGAGTAGACATTTTCTTCTTCTGCTGCAGATTTGCTGTTTCTCTGTGAATAGATTTGAAAACATTGTGGTAAAAGGCAAATGGTATACCAGAACATAGGTTTGAATTTAGTTTGCAGTATTGGTGGTGTGAATGCAAAAAGAACTATGAAGAGCTATAGATGAGGGCCATTTTGCATGTTCTAAAATCCTTATTTGCACCTATAATCCTAAGTTGTAGGTACTCAAAAGAATCGTCTTGGTGAGATGATTATTTTGAGTACCCACAACATAGGGTTTGGTTAAGTAATACCGGAGATATTGTGTGGAAACAATCAGTATAATCCCCTATATCTAGTCCTCTAACTATGCACTATTTTATATGACTTCTTTACACTAGAACAGAGATAAAATGTTTATATGGGGCTAGAGAGACATTGATTTCTCATATAATGGTCTATATGTGCCTTCCTGCAGATGTGTTTTATTGGCTGAAATATTGTTAGAATTGATAGCGGTGGACCAGCCGATTCCATTTCTCTTACAATGACCATTCTGTATACCACTTCAACAATGTCCCCCCATACAACAAATTCCGAGCTTATGACTTTGAAAGCATCTAGGCAAAAATATGAACAATTTATGTAAATGAAAGTATTATTATTGAATAGAGTTGAAACCATTGTGGCAAAAGGAGAAATTGCTCATAATGAGCAATTTCTCCTTTTGCCACAATGTTTTCAATAGTCGTCTGCTACAGAGGAGTCTAAATGCACCTATAAGTGGGAAAGCGTTAAGATTGTATCCTTCTTTCTCATGCTATGCCCCTGGAATAGAAATTTCATTTTCACTTTGAAAGTTTACTGTTTAATTAACCCTTTCCCTCATATAGACGCTTTCTGACGCCTCTCAAACAGACGACTTTTTGAAAACATAGTGACAAAAGAAGAAATTGCACAAAATGTGCAATTTCTCCTTTTTCCACAATGTTTTCCACTTTTTGTCATAGGTTATCCATTCAATTATGGAGATTTTCTATGTTTAGACAAAATATGTTCAAAGTCGTCTGCTGCAGAATTGTCGTATGAGGGAAAGGGTTAAGTTATGTATTGAGCCACAGCAGGTCACACATCCAGGCACTGATATTTGTCGCTTGACTTGGCTGTAGAAGTGGGTTTTGTACCTATAACCCATTCATGTTATTAGGGCTGTCAATCCAGGTGTTGTGAGTTTGAATCCAAGCTCGGCCAAAGATCTTACCTGCCGTTTGTTCAAAGTCACTGTAAAAAGCGGCATTCACTTTTCACCAATGGGCCTTAGGTAACAGTCTATGTGAAAAAGCAGCCAGTTGTTTGGAGTACTGGTGTGAGAAAACCAGGAAACATATGAGTAGGTTAACTGGCTGCCGTAATATGACTAAAGGCCTGATTTCAAAATAATTTGGCACAAATGTTCCTTGAAATTATTGCGATCCATTGATAAATATGACCATCATGGCATTGCTTGTTTTCCTTGTATGCATATATCGTAATTGAAAACTGTGATTTCTATTGAAACAGGTCAGTGATTTAGGACCAAAATGGCTCTCTTGTATCGTTAATTACTCATGATTTTTTCTGGATTTAATATTGCGGATTTAATGTCAGTTCCTCATTTATCTTTACCTTTTCCCACTTACAAACACAATTTTTGTGCATATGCAGCAAAATATCTAGGCAAAACTAAACTGAAAATTTAACAAAATACAAGGATAATTATTCAATGGAGTTGAAAACATTCTGGTAAAAATAGATAGAAAATTTCATCACATGACCCTCTACAAAAATAATTCAACCGATTATGATTCACAGGTTGAAAACCATGGCTGACAGGCAACATCAGAAAGAGAATAAATGACAAAAATGTCAGATTTCATTTGCAGTGTCTCTATCTTTTCAGTTTCTTTCCCACTCTTGATCAGAATTTTCCTGATATTAGCAGCAACAGATTTGCTATCATCCCCATCACCCCTTTCCCACATACAACAATTCTGCAGCAGACAACTATTTTGTCAAAAAATAGAAAATCTCTATAATTGAATGGATAACCTATGACTCAAAGTGGAAAACATTGTGTCAAAAGGAGAAATTGCTCGTTTTGAGCAATTTCTTCTTTTGTCACAATGTTTTCAAAAAGCTGTCTGCTGCAGAGGCGTCAGAAAGCGTCTATATGAGGGAAAGGATTAAGCTTATGTCATGGTGAATTGTCCGTCAACTTTTTGCTTCTGTAACCGCTTGGTGAAGTGGCATAAAACTTCACAGGTAGCATCCTATCAATGTCCTCTCCTATTTCACAGGTAGCATCCTCTCAATATCCTCTCCTACTTCACAGGTATAACATCCTCTCAATGTCCTCTCCTACTTAACAGGTAGCCATCCTCTCAATGTCCTCTCCTATTTCACAGGTAGCATCATCTCAATGTCCTCTCCTATTTCAAAGGTAGCATCCTCTCAATGTCCTCTCCTATTTCACAGGTAGCATTCTCTCAATGTCCTCTCCTATTTCACAGGTAGCATCCTCTCAATGTCCTCTCCTACTTCACAGGTAGCATCCTATCAATGTCCTCTCCTACTTCACAGGTAGCATTCTCTCAATGTCCTCTCCTACTTCACAGGTAGCATCCTCTCAATGTCCTCTCCTATTTCACAGGTAGCATCCTCTCAATGTCCTCTCCTACTTCACAGGTAGCATCATCTCAATGTCCTCTCCTACTTCACAGGTAGCATCCTCTCAATGTCCTCTTCTACTTCACAGGTAGCATCATCTCAATGTCCTCTCCTATTTCACAGGTAGCATCATCTCAATGTCCTCTCCTATTTCACAGGTAGCATCTTCTCAATGTCCTCTCCTATTTCACAGGTAGCATTCTCTCAATGTCCTCTCCTATTTCACAGGTAGCATCCTCTCAATGTCCTCTCCTACTTCACAGGTAGCATCCTCTCAATGTCCTCCTACTTCACAGGTAGCATCCTCTCAATGTCCTCTCCTATTTCACAGGTAGCATCCTCTCAATGTCCTCTCCTACTTCACAGGTAGCATCCTATCAATGTCCTCTCCTATTTCACAGGTAGCATCCTCTCAATGTCCTCTCTTATTTCACAGGTAGCATCCTCTCAATGTCCTCTCCTACTTCACAGGTAGCATCATATCAATGTCCTCTCCTATTTCACAGGTAGCATCCTCTCAATGTCCTCTCCTACTTCACAGGTAGTATCCTCTCAATGTCCTCTCTTACTTCACAGGTAGCATCATCTCAATGTCCTCTCCTACTTCACAGGTAGCATCCTCTCAATGTCCTCTCCTATTTCACAGGTAGCATCCTCTCAATGTCCTCTCCTATTTCACAGGTAGCATCCTCTCAATGTCCTCTCCTACTTCACAGGTAGCATCCTATCAATGTCCTCTCCTATTTCACAGGTAGCATCCTCTCAATGTCCTCTCTTATTTCACAGGTAGCATCCTCTCAATGTCCTCTCCTACTTCACAGGTAGCATCCTATCAATGTCCTCTCCTATTTCACAGGTAGCATCCTCTCAATGTCCTCTCCTATTTCACAGGTAATATCCTCTCAATGTCCTCTCCTACTTCACATGTAGCATCCTCTCAATGTCCTCTTCTACTTCACAGGTAATATCCTCTCAATGTCCTCTCCTACTTCACAGGTAGCATCCTCTCAATGTCCTCTCCTACTTCACAGGTAGCATCCTCTCAATGTCCTCTCCTAAATTGCTTCAAATTGTTTTGATCCATACAGATTTCTGGATTCCATGGCAACTGAACGAAAAAACAACATTAAACTTGTTCTCCTCCCAAACCTGATGGCCGTTTTTCACATAATTTTGTAGAAATGTTCCTTGGGTGACCCTCTATCAGAGTCCTTCAAGCCAGGGGGCGCAGCTGGTTCGCATTATAAGACTGTAGTGAAAACTTTAAAAATCTTCTTCTCCAAAAGTTTCTGGCCTTTTTCTAAATGATTTTGTGGAAATGTTCCTCAGATGACCCTTAATCAGATTCCTTCAAACCATGTTGGTTGGTCAAAAAACATTGCCAACAGGGGGCTGGGTTGTTTTGCCTTATATGGCTTAAATGGAAACTTTAAAAATCTACCCAAAAGTATATGGCCAATTTCCAAATTACTTTGTATGAATGTTCCTTGGGTGATCCTCTATCAAATTCCTTTAAGCCATGTTGATTGGATGAAAAACATGGTGGTCAGGGAGCGGGCTATGGTGATTTAATTTTTGCCTAAATTATGCATTGGAACGACACTGGCCATTTTGGGCCTCTTATTTAAGGATGTCAGACAGTTATTCAAATTGCATTCAAACTTACTGTCTTTTTGTCCGGTGAGTTCAGGATCTCCTTGATTTTTAAATCCAACTAAGTTTATGTTGAATCTCTTTCACTGCCACTAAAAGTTCATCGTAACCATCATGGACTATATATTCACATCAATAATATTTTGAGATGAGAGTCATGGGTATTATTATTTGAGTTCATTGTTTTATGTGTGTTTTGCTTCATTTTCAACAGTATTTCAGTTATATCATGCTGACAGTACACTTATTCTTGATCTGTCATACTATTTAGCTGCTAGGACATGTGCCTTGTCCATGGAGCACTTATACCATGACATATATATATAGCACCACCTCTGTTATGTAGATGTCGGAGTGTGAGATCCCAAGTTTGGTCATTAACAATGACTCGACCCTTTCCTACTTGTAGACGCATTCTAGTGTGTCTGTAGAAGTTGTTTATTAGTCCACTACCGGCGTGCCGAAGGGGACTATTAGGTTTGCACTCCGTCCATCTGTCAGTCAGTCTGTCAGTCAGTCCATCTGTCAGTCCATCTGTCAGTCCATCTGTCAGTCAGTCTGACAAATCAGTTTTCCGCACTTTTTTTCTACATGCATTGAGATATTGAGCTGAAATTTTGTATATGGCTTTGTAATCATGTGTCACAGATCAAGTTTGATATGATTTCGTCAATTTTTTTATGAGTTATGCCCCTTTTTGGACTTAGAATATTAATAAATCAGTTTTCCGCACTTTTTTTCTACATGCATTGAGATATTGAGCTGAAATTTTGTATATGGCTTTGTTATCATGTGTCACAGATCAAGTTTGCGTTTCATGGGATTTCGTCAATTTTTTTATGAGTTATGCCCCTTTTTGGACTTAGAATATTAATAAGTCAAAACGTGCAAACCGGTAGGGGATTATGGTATTGCTTGCAATCCTACAGTTACTTGTTGAAAACATAAAGTGGCAAAAGAAGACATTGCTCAAGGTTTTCAACTCTTTTCAGTATTTACACTTTTATTGATAGAGATATTCTATATTTTTTGCCTAGATGTTTTCAAAGTTATCGGCTGGAGATTCGTTGTATGTGGGAAAGGGTTACAACATAGGCATAGTGGCTTCTCTCCTAGATATGCTGGAGATTCGTTGTATGTGGGAAAGGGTTACAACACAGGCATAGTGGCTTCTCTCCTGGATATGCTGGAGATTCGTTGTATGTGGGAAAGGGTTACAACACAGGCATAGTGGCTTCTCTCCTAGATATGCTGGAGATTCGTTGTATGTGGGAAAGGGTTACAACACAGGCATAGTGGCTTCTCTCCTAGATATGCTGGAGATTCGTTGTATGTGGGAAAGGGTTACAACATAGGCATAGTGGCTTCTCTCCTAGATATGCGGTGTTGTGGGGATAGCGTGACTACTAATGTGCTGGTGTCAGAATAAGCTTACCAGCAGTACTGGTATTTATACCCCCTTCAAAGAAGAGGGGGTATATAGGAGTCTAGTGTTTTGGTCGGTCGGTCAGTCGGAAGCCATATTTTGTCCGGCCTATTTCTTACAAACCACTGGGTGTATTTCAATAAAGTTTTACATGAAGCTTCTATACCAAGAGGAGATGTGCATATCCTAAAGGGGTTACAATTGCATGCTATTTTACAGAGTTATGGCCCTTTCACTTATTAAGTTATGGTGTAGGTCAAGGTGCTGTTTTGGGGGTATTTATCATCTTCAGTGATAGTTCTAGTTTACCCAGGACCTGCTTTTGACAGAGGCATAATTAAACCACCGTATGAGTAAAACTAATCAAATTTGCATGGACATTGACTGGTTATATGTTCTCCCTGAAACACATGTACTGGTCTTGTTTTCTCTGAGACACATTGACTGACATTGTTTTCTTTGAGACACATTGACTGACATTGTTTTCTCTGAGACACATTTACTGACATTGTTTCCTCTGAGACACATTGACTGACATTGTTTTCTTTGAGACACATTGACTGACATTATTTTCATTGAGACACATATGCACTGGTCTTTTCTTTGAGATACATTGAATGGCATTGTTTTCTTTGAGACACATATGCATTGGTATAGTTTTATCTGAGAAACTTGTACTGGTCTTGTTTTCTTTAAGACATATGTACTGGTCTTGTTTTCTTTAAGACACATGTACTGGTCTTGTTTTCTTTAAGGCACATGTACTGGTCTTGTTTTCTTTGAGATACAGAGAATGACATGCTTGTTTCCACTCAATAACTGAAGTACGCTTGGGTGTAGGAACTTCATACTTGGTATGCAGGTTGGTCATGACCAGTAAATGACCCCTATTGATTTTGATGTCAGAAGGTCAAAGGTCAAGGTCATGGTGACCTTGTGAGATAAAAATAGGTTTCCACTCAATGACTGTAGAACGCTTGGGCCAAGGAATTCCATACTTGGTATGCAGGTTGATCATGCCCAGTAGAAGACCCCTATTGATGTTCAGGTCATTACGTTTAAAGTCAAGGACACAATGACCTTGAGCTGAAAGGTCACAATGACAATGATCTGTTTTTGCTTAATAACTGTAGAATGCTTTGGCCATGGAAGTTAATACTTAGTGTACAGGTTGGTCACCACCAGCAGATGACCCCTATTGATTTTGAGGCTACTAGGTCAAAGGTCAAGGTCACAATAACGTTCAGCTGAAAAATGGTTTTTACTGAATAACTCGAGAACGCTTATGCCCAGAAACTTCATACTTGGTGTGCAGGTTGGTCTTAACCTGTAGATGACCCGACCCATATTGATTTTGATGTCAGTAGGTCAAAGGTCAAAGGATCGGTAATCATTGCTTGCTCCATATCGAAATAAAAACAAAATGGTACTTCTTACATCCACATTACATTCATTCTTAAAAAACTATCTTATACAATACATGTCCACTATTGTCTACAGGTTAATAGGCCAAAGTTCAAAGTCACTGTTGCTTCATCTCCAGTCCAAAACTACAAAATTCATCTCCATCATTTCTTTTCCTCCCCTACGACCACACAAATGAGGAGACAATCGCTTTTTCAAAAAAGCAATCTCTAGTTTTCTTTGAGATACAGAGACTGGCTTTGTTTTCTTTAAGACAAATGTACTGGTCTTGTTTTCTTTGAGATACAGAGATTGGCTTTGTTTTCTTTGAGACACATGCACTGGTATTTTATTTTGAGATACAAAGACTGAACTTGTCTTCTTTAAGACATTAAGACACATGTACTGGTTTTCTTTTTTAGCTCTACCGGCCAAAGGCCAGAAGAGCTTATGCCGTGGTGTGGTGTCCATCGTCTGTGCGTCCGTAAACAATTGCTTGTGAACGCGATACAGTCTTCAGTTTTGATTGTATCTCAATTAAACTTATACAGTAGTTAGTTATCCATTATGGCTTGGTTCTTTTTGCAAACCAGCCAGATCCGGCCATGCAAAACTGGATTATGGCCCTTGAAATTGTCAGAATTGCTATAATAGAGCTTATGAACGAGATAAAGTCTTCATTTTTTTTGTATCTCAATCAAACTTATACAGTAGTTAGATATCCATGAGAGCTAGGTTCCATTCGCAGACCAGCCAGATCCGGCGTTGCAAGACTGGATTATGGCCCTTGGAATTGTCGACAATTTTTATAATAGAGCTTGTGAACACAATAGAGGCTTTATTTAGTATCTGATCTTCACCAAACTTAAATAGTAGTTAAATATTGATGAGAGCTCGGTTCCTTTCGAAAACCAGCCAGATGTGCCCTTGCATGACTGGATTATGGACCTTGAAATTGTCAAAATTGCTATAATACAGCTTGTTAACACAATAGATCCTCCATTTACTATCCGATCTATACCAAACTTAGATAGTAGTTAAATATTGATTAGAGCTCGGTTCCTTTCGCAAACCAGCCAGATCCACCCATGCAAGACTGGATTATGGCCCTTGAAATTGTCAAAATTGCTATAATAGAGCTTGTGAACACAATAGAGGCTCCATGTAATCTCTGATCTTCACCAAACTTAGAGTGTAGTTAAATATGGATGAGAGCTCGGTTCCTTTTGCAAACCAGCCAGATCCGTCCATGCAAGACTGGATTATGGCCCTTGAAATTGTCAAAATTGCTATCATAGAGCTTGTGAACACAATAGAGCTTCCATTTACTATCCGATCTTCACCAAACTTAGATAGTAGTTAAATATTGATGAGAGCTCAGTTCTTTTCGCAAACCAGTCAGATCCGCCCATGCAAGACTGGATTATGGCCCTTGAAATTGTCAAAATTGCTATAAAACAGCTTGTGAACACAATAGAGCCTCCATTTAATATCATCACCATACATACATGCTCTGGATTGGAAATGACCAAAGAACCATCCCAGTAGAGCATAGGCCCTCATGGGCCTCTTGTTTAGATACATAGACTGCGACCTTGTTGTCTTTCAGACACAAGTACTGGTCTTGTTTTCTTTGAGATACAGAGACTGGCTTTGTTTTCTTTAAATGTACTGGTCTTGTTTTCTTTGAGATACAGAGACTGCTTTGTTTTCTTTGAGCAACATGTACTGGTATTGTTTTATTTTGAGATACAGAGACTGAACTTGTTGTCTTTCAGACACATGCACTAGTCTTGTTTTCTTTGAGATACAGAGACTGACTTTGTTTTCTTTAAGACACATATTCTGGTCTTGTTTTCTGTGAGATACAGAGACTGACCTTGTTGTCTTTTAGACACATTGCACCTGTCTTGTTTTTAGCTCACTTGAGCTTTGCTCAAGGTGAGTTATTGTGATCGCCTTTTGTCCGTCATGCGTTGTGCGTCGTCCGTCTTGCGTCAACTTTTTCTCCTTAGTAACCAGTGGGTCAATTGGGATGAAACTTCACAGAAAGCATCCTCTCAATGACCTCACCAGATTTCCTTCAATTTTTTGGGATCCATGCAGAATTCTGATTTCTATGGCAACGAAATGAAAAAACTTCAAAATTCTTCTTCTCCCAAATTGGTTGGCAGATCCTTCAAGCCATGTTGATTGGTCAAAAACACGGCCGCCAGGGGGGCAGGGCCATTTTGCCTTATATGGCTATAGTGAAAACTTAAAAAATCTTCTTCTCCCAAACTGGTTAGCAGATTTTCAAATAATTTTGTAGAAATGCTCCTTGGATGACCCTCTATCAGATTCCTTCAAGCCAAGTTGATTGGTCGAAAAACATGGTGCCAGGGGGGCGGGGCTATTTTGCCTTATATGGCTATAGTGAAAACTTAAAAAATCTTCTTCTCCGAAAGTGTCAGGCCGATTTTCAAATAATTTTGTAGAAATGTTCCTTAAGTGACCCACTTTCAGATTCCTTCAAGCCATGTTGATTGGTCAAAAAACATGGCCACCAGTGGGCAAGGCTATTTTGCATTATATGGCTATAGTGAAAACTTAAAAAATCTTCAAATTTTCAAATAATTTTGTAGAAATGTTCCAAGGGTGACCCTCTAGCAGATTCCTTCAAGCCAAGTTGATTGGTCAAAAAAATCAGGTGAGCGATTCCAGGGCCATCATGGCCCTCTTGTCTTTAAAACACATCTACTGGTATTGTTTTCTCTGAGATACATGTACTGGTCATGTTTTCTTTAAGACACATGTACTCATCTTGTTTTCTTTAAGACACATGTACTCATCTTGTTGTCCCCCGCTTTCGCGAAAGCGCGGGGACTATTATTTCTCATTCGTCAGTCCGTCCGTCCGTCCGTCCGTCAGTCCGTCCGTCCGTCCGTCCGTCCGTCAGTCCGTCAGTCACGCTGTCACACTTTCGTTTCCGGGCTATTTCTCTGCAACCGCTTTTTCGAATTTGATGAAATTTCATAGGAAGGATCACCACCAAGTGTAGATGCGCATATCGTGTTTGCGTTCCGGTTGGATTATTTTTCACGGAGTTATGGCCCTTTACCCCTATGTATGACTAAATTCATTTCCGGGCTATTTCTCTGCAACCGCTTTTTGGAATTTGATGAAACTTCATAGGAAGGATCACCACCAAGTGTAGATGCGCATATCGTGTTTGCGTTCCGGTTGGATTATTTTGCACGGAGTTATGGCCCTTTACCCCACCATCAGGCTATGTATGACTAAATTCATTTCCGGGCTATTTCTCTGCAACCGCTTTTTGGAATTTTATGAAACTTCATAGGAAGGATCACCACCAAGTGTAGATGCGCATATCGTGTTTGCGTTCCGGTTGGATTATTTTTCACGGAGTTATGTCCCTTTACTCCACCATCAGGCTATGTATGACTAAATTCATTTCCGGGCTATTTCTCTGCAACCGCTTTTTGGAATTTGATGAAACTTCATAGGAAGGATCACCACCAAGTGTAGATGCGCATATCGTGTTTGCGTTCCGGTTGGATGATTTTTCACGGAGTTATGGCCCTTTACTCCACCATCAGGCTATGTATGACTAAATTCATTTCCGGGCTATTTCTCTGCAACCGCTTTTTGGAATTTTATGAAACTTCATAGGAAGGATCACCACCAAGTGTAGATGCGCATATCGTGTTTGCGTTCCGGTTGGATGATTTTTCACGGAGTTATGGCCCTTACTTCTGAACCGTAATAGGTACTGCTTTCATATTTCACATGTGTATTCCTTGTGACAACCCCTTTCCATCAATACCAATTTTTGTGACCTTGACCCTGGCGGGGGACCATGATTCTCTGAATTTGCTTGTTTTCTTTAAGACACATGTACTGGTCTTGTTTTATCTCTGCGACACATGTACTGGTCTTGTTTTCTTTCAGACACATGTACTGGTCTTGTTTTCTTTAAGACACATGTACTGGTCCTGTTTTCTCTGTGACACATGTACTGGTCCTGTTTTCTTTAAGACACATGTACTGGTCCTGTTTTCTTTCAGACACATGTACTGGTCTTGTTTTCTTTAAGACACATGTACTGGTCCTGTTTTCTTTCAGACACATGTACTCATCTTGTTTTCTTTAAGACACATGTACTGGTATTGTTTTCTCTGTGATACATGTACTGGTCTTGTTTTCTTTCAGACACATGTACTGGTCTTGTTTTCTTTAAAACACATGTACTGGTCTTGTTTTCTCTGTGACACATGTACTGGTCTTGTTTTCTTTCAGACACATGTACTGGTCTTGTTTTCTTTAAGACACATGTACTGGTCTTGTTTTCTTTAAGACACATGTACTGGTCTTGTTTTCTTTAAGACACATGTACTGGTCTTGTTTTCTCTGTGACACATGTACTGGTCTTGTTTTCTTTAAGACACATGTACTGGTCTTGTTTTCTTTAAGACACATGTACTGGTCTTGTTTTCTCTGCGACACATGTACTGGTCTTGTTTTCTTTCAGACACATGTACTGGTCTTGTTTTCTTTCAGACACATGTACTGGTCTTGTTTTCTTTAAGACACATGTACTGGTCTTGTTTTCTTTAAGACACATGTACTGGTCTTGTTTTCTTTAAGACACATGTACTGGTCTTGTTTTCTCTGTGACACATGTATTGGTCTTGTTTTCTTTAAGACACATGTACTGGTCTTGTTTTCTCTGCGACACATGTACTGGTCTTGTTTTCTTTAAGACACATGTACTGGTCTTGTTTTCTCTGTGACACATGTACTGGTCTTGTTTTCTTTAAGACACATGTACTGGTCCTGTTTTCTTTAAGACACATGTACTGGTCTTGTTTTCTTTAAGACACATGTACTGGTCTTGTTTTCTTTAAGACACATGTACTGGTCTTGTTTTCTTTAAGCCACATGTACTGGTCTTGTTTTCTTTCAGACACATGTACTGGTCTTGTTTTCTTTAAGACACATGTACTGGTCTTGTTTTCTTTTAGACACATCTACTGGTATTGTTTTCTCTGTGACACATGTACTGGTCTTGTTTTCTTTAAGACACATGTACTGGTCTTGTTTTCTTTCAGACACATGTACTGGTCTTGTTTTCTCTGCGACACATGTACTGGTCTTGTTTTTTTTCAGACACATGTACTGGTCTTGGTTTTTTTTCAGATACATGTACTGGTCTTGTTTTCTCTGAGATGCACATGTACTGGTCTTGTTTTCTCTGAGACACATATACTCGTCTTGTTTTCTCTGTGACACATGTACTGGTCTTGTTTTCTCTACGACACATGTACTGGTCTTGTTTTTTTTCAGACACATGTACTGGTCTTGGTTTTTTTTCAGATACATGTACTGGTCTTGTTTTCTCTGAGATGCACATGTACTGGTCTTGTTTTCTCTGAGACACATATACTCGTCTTGTTTTCTTTGAGATACATGAACTGGTCTTGTTTTCTTTAAGACACATGTACTAGTATTGTTTTCTCTGTGACACATGTACTGGTCTTGTTTTCTCTGCGACACATGTACTGGTCTTGTTTTTTTTCAGACACATGTACTGGTCTTGGTTTTTTTTCAGATACATGTACTGGTCTTGTTTTCTCTGAGATACACATGTACTGGTCTTGTTTTCTCTGAGACACATATACTCGTCTTTTTTTCTTTGAGATACATGTACTCATCTTGTTTTCTTTAAGACACATGTACTAGTATTGTTTTCTCTGCGACACATGTACTGGTCTTGTTTTCTCTGTGACACATGTACTGGTCTTGTTTTCTTTCAGACACATGTACTGGTCTTGTTTTCTTTAAGACACATGTACTGGTCTTGTTTTCTTTTAGACACATCTACTGGTATTGTTTTCTCTGTGACACATGTACTGGTCTTGTTTTCTTTAAGACACATGTACTGGTCTTGTTTTCTTTCAGACACATGTACTGGTCCTGTTTTCTCTGTGACACATGTACTGGTCCTGTTTTCTCTGTGACACATGTACTGGTCCTGTTTTCTCTGTGACACATGTACTGGTCTTGTTTTCTCTGCGACACATGTACTGGTCTTGTTTTTTTTCAGACACATGTACTGGTCTTGGTTTTTTTTCAGATACATGTACTGGTCTTGTTTTCTCTGAGATGCACATGTACTGGTCTTGTTTTCTCTGAGACACATATACTCGTCTTGTTTTCTTTGAGATACATGAACTGGTCTTGTTTTCTTTAAGACACAAGTACTAGTATTGTTTTCTTTAAGACACATGTACTGGTCTTGTTTTCTCTGTGACACATGTACTGGTCTTGTTTTCTTTCAGACACATGTACTGGTCTTGTTTTCTTTAAGACACATGTACTGGTCTTGTTTTCTCTGCGACACATGTACTGGTCTTGTTTTCTTTAAGACACAAGTACTGGTCTTGTTTTCTTTAAGACACATGTACTGGTCTTGTTTTCTCTGCGACACATGTACTGGTCTTGTTTTCTTTAAGACACAAGTACTGGTCTTGTTTTCTTTAAGACACATGTACTGGTCTTGTTTTCTTTAAGACACATGTACTTGTCTTGTTTTCTCTGCGACACATGTACTGGTCTTGTTTTCTTTAAGACACAAGTACTGGTCTTGTTTTCTTTAAGACACATGTACTGGTCTTGTTTTCTTTAAGACACATGTACTGGTCTTGTTTTCTTTAAGACACAAGTACTGGTCTTGTTTTCTTTAAGACACATGTACTGGTCTTGTTTTCTCTGCGACACTTGTACTGGTCTTGTTTTCTTTTAGACACATGTACTGGTCTTGTTTTCTTTCAGACACATGTACTGGTCTTGTTTTCTTTAAGACACATGTACTGGTCTTGTTTTCTCTGCGACACATGTACTGGTCTTGTTTTCTTTAAGACACAAGTACTGGTCTTGTTTTCTTTAAGACACATGTACTCGTCTTGTTTTTCTTTGAGATACAGAGACTGGCTTTGTTGGCTTTCAGACACTTTGTGCTGGTCTTGTCTTCTCTGTAATCTACATTGCTAGCATCTGCAATTATACCATCCTGCCTTCCCCAGAGCATCTCTCAAATTAAAAATAACTTTCAGACCTACTTAGATTACTGTCACATGAAATAATATCATTGAATTTTGCATATGTATTTATTTTTGCATATCTTGTATGGATTTGAACTAAAGAAAGATTATTTCTGTATATCTGTCATTACTCAAGACTTATTGCCCTTCTTTAGGGATAGTCACAGCTGGTTACTTGGTTTCCATAAATATATTTCATACCAATGATAGTTTAATTGCTCGCTGAACATCTATTTTAGGTAATGTCATTTTACAGATATCCAATTTGTTTGGAAAAAAAGACAGATTGTTTTACGGAGAGATTTGTTACCATGGAGATTGATAAACCAGTAATGCTCCTCATTATTGGTGCTTGAAATCCGTTTCTGCTGACTCTTGTGTTTATTTGGGAGATGGCATCAGCATTTATAGGGCTTCATGCTAAAAGGCTGGAACTGCATCTTGCTACTTCATGCAGTTACAACCATTTTATTTGAAGCCATTGATCTGTTGAATCAATTCTTAACCCTTTCCCACATGCAGACACATTAGCACAAGATTATTATCAGCAGACGACTTTTAAAAACAATCGGGGGGGAAAGAGAGAAATTGCTCAAAATGAGCATTTTTTACAAACAATGTTTTCAACTCAAACAAAATGTTACTTTAAATTTTATCAGAAGTTGTATGTTTTCAAGCCAGAAAAATATAAAAAATATATCAATGAGGGAAACGGTTAAAAACGCCTTATCTAGAATTCCGGAGGTCAGTTCCACTTAATAATAGTTGTTGAGTGAAAAGAAGTACTGAGTAAGTCTCTATCAGATTTGTAATGAAAATACAGATTGAGATGAACTTTATCCCAGTATCTCATTATCCTTTTGTTGTGTCACCTGCATAACTTCTCTGTCATCTGACTGTGTTCTCCCTCAATCTTTGGTGAATTGGGAGGAAACACATTTGTTCCTTCAAACAACCTTTTCTATTTACCGTCGCAATCATAATAAGCTTGAGACTAACTTATTTAAGCATGGAGTTAAACTGTGACTGGAACATTCATGATCTTACCTTTAAGCATGCGCAACCTTATTAAGATTGTGCAAGCTTGCAAGGTCAGGCAACCATTCAAGATTGCGCAAGGTTGCGATTGGAATGATAATTATAGCAATTTTAATTGTGAGCTTGCAAGATTGCACAACCATTTCAAGATTGTGCTGTAAAGCTTGCTACAAGATTGCGCTGCAAGCTAGTAATTTGGTTTGGGTTGTCTGTTTCTATGGAATATGTTTGTGTGAGCGAGACATTGTCGCTATAGCTGGCAGTTTTGTGTTTCTATGATCATATATTTGCTAGTCTCTGTCTGTTTTGTGAAATGTGTGGGTTAGCAATATACTGTTGCCGTAGCTTGCAGATGTGTGTTACTATGACAATATATATCTGTTAGTCTCTGTCTGTTTCTGTAAAATTTATGTGCGTGTGTGAGCAAAATACTGTTGCTGTAGTTGGCAAATGTGTGTTTCTATGACTATATATATCTGTTAGTCTCTGTCCGTTTATGTGAAATTTGTGTGTGTGTGATCAAGATATTTTTGCTGTAACCGGCAGTTGTGTGTTTCTATGACAATATATATCTGCTTGTATCTATCTGTTTCTGTGAAATTTATGTGTGTGTTTCGGGGCAAGATACTGTTGCCATAGCTGTCAGTTGTGTTTTTCTATGACTATATAATCTGTTAGTCTCTGTCTTCGTTTCTGTGACATTTGTGTGTGTGTGCAACATGTTGTCGCCATAGCTTGAAGATGTGTGCTTCTATGACTATATATATCTGTTATCTCCATATATTTCTGTTGAACATGTGTGCTGTGATTGAGACGATGCTGGCTATAGCTGGCAGTTGTGTCTTTCTATGGTATCTGTTAGTCTCAGTTCATCTATCCAAGCTTTTCTATAACTTCTATTATCCATAAATGAACTCCCAATTAACTTGACACAATTGTTTGCCACAATGGTTTCAAAAGTCGTTGGCTGCAGAGGCCGCAAAGTCGGTCTGCATGTCAGAAAGGGATTATTAAATAAGCCAATCAATGTTAAGTATAGAGAAATCAATATAGTAGTAGTACTACAAAAAAATACAAACTTGGCTGAATAATTGATCTGTGTTTGAAAAACAATGAACTCTGCATTCATTCATACTCAACAGAATCCCTTTGATATAGGTCCCAAGAATGTTTACTATATACTGCAGGCAATTAATTCACAGCTTGTTTAAATGTTCCCACATACAGACTGTAGTAATTGTCTTCTTAACCCTTTCCCTCATATAGACGCTTTCTGACGCCTTTGCAGCAGACGGTTTATTGAAAACATAGTGATAAAAGAAGAAATTGCTCAAAACGAGCAATTTCTCCTTTTGCCACAATGTTTTCCACTTTTAGTCATAGGTTATCCATTCAATTATAGAGGTTTTCTATTTTTTGACAAAATATGTTCAAAGTCATCTGCTTGCTGAATTGTCGTATGAGGGAAAGGGTGAAAACAATGTGGCAGAAGAAGAAGTTGCTCATGATGAGCAATTTCTTCTTTTGTCACAATTTTTTCAACTTCGTTTATTCAATATCTTTTCTTTCATTTTTTAGAGAGTTTCCATAATATTTGACTGGGAAAACCAGGAAACACATGAGTAGGTGAACTGGTCGCCGTGATATGACTGAAAAATTGTTGAAAACGGTTTTAAACCCCAATCAATCAATCAATCAACCATATATTTGACTTAATGTTTTCCAGGTCGTCCTAATATAAGTTGTGTGTAGGAAAGTCAACCCTTTCCCGCATACAACAAATCTGCAACAGATGAAAACATCCATGCTGAAATTCGAAAAATTCCATAACTGCAAGTACAATTATTGAATAGAGGTGATAACATTGTGGCAAGAGGAGAAATTGTTCATTATTTGCAATTTCTCTGTTATTTCCACATTGTTTTTAACCCTTTCCCTCATATAGACGCTTTCTGATGCCTCTGCAGCAGAAGGCTTTTTGAAAACATAGTGACAAAAGAAGAAATTCCTCAAAACAAGCCATTTCTCCTTTTGCCACAATGTTTTCCACTTTCAGTCATAGGTTATCGATTCAATTATAGAGATTTTCAATTTTTTGACAAAATATGTTCAAAGTCGTCTGCTGCAGAATTGTCGTATGAGGGAAAGGTTTAAAAATCTCCTGCTGCAATTCTGTGTCAAGATACTAAACAAATAGGAAACAATAAAGGTATAAATAGGTCATTACATCAAACTAAATGCATTTCATTTTTTTTCGCTAAATTATTTTGAAAACATTGTGGCAAAAGGAGAAATTTCTCATGAAGAACAATTTCATGGCAAGTTGTGTTAGCAATTTATATCTTTACTTTCACAAATTCACGGAATACTAACCGCCTTGGTGGTGTAATACTGGTGTCAGGATAAATGGATATAGACACTTTCTGATGCAGCAGACAGCTTTTTGAAAACATAGTGACAAAAGAAGAAATTGCTCAAAACGAGCAATTTCTACTTTTGCCACAATGTTTTCCACTTTTAGTCATAGGTTAGCCATTTTCAATTATAGAGATTTTCTATTTTCTGACAAGATATGTTCAAAGCCATCTGCTGCAGAATTGTCGTAACTTCTCTTATTGCTAATTTAAACCTTTGCTGTGGGTTCTCAAATAAAACTATTCTTTTAAGTACCCACAACATAAGTTTTTTGAGGTAAAATACGGATCTTAGAACATGAAATACGCCTTATTTAGAATAAACTTAATATTTGACGAACACTTTTAATAGTCGAGCGTACTGACTGATGACAGAGCCTGATGTGATGGTCTTCGGCTGTGTTGGTGACTGGTTCAGTGGCTGAAAGCCAGCTGCATGATCCAAAGATCACTGGCTTGAATCCCTAGAGAGCAGGGCTTTACCTTTGGATTTCCGAAGTCCTGGATGAGAGTCAAGAGGCCTTTTAACCCTTTTTCCATAAACAACAAATCGGCAGCAGACGACTTTGAAAACATCCCCACAAAAACATGAAAATTCTTGATTAAAGATAGCTTTTAAAATTGTTAAATAAAGTTAAAAATAATGTGGCCAAAGGAGAAATTGCTCATCATGAGCAATTTCACCTTTGGCCACAATTATTTCAAAAGTCGTCTGCTGCTTTTGCGTCAAAATGCATCTGCAGGTGGGAAACAGTTAACCTGGTCTTTTTTATCAATGGGTCTCACATAAAGTGACTCAAAGCCATCTTGGTCCTCTTGTATAAAAATATTAAGCAATTGAATTCAAACTCTTGATCATGTTTAATTGATTTATATTTTCTTTGATACTCTGAAGACTTTATTATGCAGATTGTATGCAGCGTGTGCAGACAATTTATGTAAAGAGGATCTTCATTAATTCTTCTATGATCTCAAAGAGTTATGCCAGTGTTTTATGTCTGTCTCCGACAGTTTATGGATTGATAGCTTACATTCAGAACAAGGCTTGCATTGAACCCTTTCCCTTATACAAGTGCAGCCGAGGTATATGTATAAGGGGACTCTTATACTGCCTTGCTATAGAGCTAGCTTTTATAGTGACATGGTAGAATGTTTTTTCTTTGGATCAAAGGTCCATGGTTTAAGTCCAGGTCAGGTCGGCTACACACGAAATCTGCAGTAGACGACTTGGAAATATCTAGGCAAAAACATGGAAAATCTTTATATATGAAAGTATATCCATCAAATAGAGTGAAAATATTGTGGCAAATAACAAAAGGATAAACTCCGCATTATGAGAAATCTCTCGTTTTGCCACAATGTTATCAAAAGCAATCAACTGTAGATGCGTCAAAATGCATCTATATGTTTATGTAGGAAAGGGTTAACATAAGGGCATGCTGGTTCAAATTCAGGGTTTAACGGTGAGTCCAAGTGTCGCTGCACTGCAGCGTTTCTTGTTTCTCTGCAACAAAAGGATAATAACCTGTTTGATACTCAATCAATTATGACATTGGTTATTCATGGAAAGAAAGTTCTCACTCATTCATGCATGAATCTAGAACCATTTATCCGATACGATATTTTTTTGTCTGCTCTGAAAACATCTGAGAAGAATACTTTGACGTTTAGAAATTGAAATTTCGTACAACACATCTGCAGCAGGCAACCAAATCATAGGTCATCATTACATGTAGCTGAGACCCGGTAGCTCAGTCAGTAGCGACAGGGGCTGTCAATCCAGGAGTTGAGAGTTCAAACCCCAGGTAAGCTAACATTCTTTCCGATGTGTGACAAAAGTCACTTCAACAAATATCATTCGTCTTTCACTAATGGGCTTTAAGTCTATGTGGAAAAGCAGCAAGTTGTATGGAAAGTTGTTGTGTGGAGTTCTGGTTTGGGAAAGCCAAGAAACACATGAGTAGGTGATCCGGCTGTGATAAGACTGAAAAACTGTTGAAAACAACATTAAACCCCAATCAATCTACCAAGCAACCAAAAATCTAGGCAAAAATATTGAAAATCTCTATAAATGAAAGTTTTATTATTGAGCAGAGGTGGAAGCACTGTGGCTAATGGAAAACGGTTTATTATGAGCCATTTCATCATTTGCCACCATGTGTTTAACCCTTTCCATCATATAGACGCTTTCTGATGCCTGTATAGCACACAGCTTTTTGAAAACATAGAGACAAAAGAAGAAATTTCTCAAAACAAGCAATTTCTCATTTTGCCACAATGTTTTCCACTTTTAATCATACGTCATCCATTTAATTATAGAGATGTTCTATTTTTTGACAAAATATGTTCATCTGCTGCAGAATTGTTGTATGATGGAAAGGGTTAATTTAGTTTGCCTGCTGCAGAAGCGTCAAAAAGTGCCTGTTTGTGGGAAAAGGTTTAACACAGAAATACCCATCTATACATTGGACTCTGTGCTGGTTTCTGTGTGACGTGTCCCCTATCGATACTGAGAGTCTGTGCTGGTTTCTGTGTGACGTGTCCCCTATCGATACAGAGACTCTGTGCTGGTTTCTGTGTGACGTGTCCCCTATCGATACAGA
This sequence comes from Serripes groenlandicus, assembly GCA_031761405.1. Classification (NCBI taxonomy): domain Eukaryota; kingdom Metazoa; phylum Mollusca; class Bivalvia; order Cardiida; family Cardiidae; genus Serripes; species Serripes groenlandicus. The sequence goes on along the minus strand of JASEVX010000079.1, from coordinate 427,714 downwards.
GACTCTGTGCTGGTTTCTGTGTGACATGTCCCCTATTGATACAGAGACTCTGTGCTGGTTTCTGTGTGACGTGTCCCCTATCGATACAGAGACTCTGTGCTGGATTCTGTGTGACGTGTCCCCTATCGATACAGAGACTCTATGCTGGTTTCTGTGTGACGTGTCCCCTATCGATACAGAGACTCTGTGCTGGTTTCTGTGTGACATGTCCCCTATCGATACAGATTCTATGATTTGATCTATAAAGATATTAATATCCCCCATCCCTGCAGCAGACGATATTGAAAACATTAAAGGACCAATATGGCAAATTTCTTTGACACATTAAAAATTCGAGTAGAAAGTATTCTGCACAATTCTCATTTTTCCACAATGCTTTCAAACGTTGTCTGCTGTAGATGCGTCAAAATGTCATCTTTATGTGTGAAAGGGTTAATCCTTTCCAAGAACAAATAAATTTGCAGCAGACAACTTTGAAAACTTCTAAGCAAATTTATGGATAATCTCTGTAAACGAATGTATAAATAATTAAATAAAGTTGAAAACATTGTTGCAAAAGGAAAAATGACCAATTTCTCTTATTGCCGCAATGTTTTCCAAAAAAAAATTCAGCTACCTATGTATCTCCATGTGGGAATGGGTTAACACTTTCCATCATACGACAATTCTGCAGCAGACGAATTTGAACATATTTTGTCAAAAGATAGGTTATCCATTCAAATCTCTATAATTGAATGGATACCTATGACAAAAAGTGGAAAACATTGTGGCAAAAGGAGAAATTGCACGTTTTGTGCAATTTCTTCTTTTGTCACTATGTTTTCAAAAAGCTGTCTGCTGCAGAGGCGTCAGAAATGCGTCCTATATGAGGGAAAGGGTTAAGTGTTTTCAATCTTTAGGATCACGGCTCCAACTACCAGGAATTCAATTATAATAATGGAACCGGCATACAAAACATTAGGAACCAGGAAAAAAAGGTACATTCGGGCCAATTGATTTAGGCTGGACAGTCTGTTTATCAATCAAAATTTCGGTGTTTGAACCGCCCTCACTTTTCCACCATAGGAACTCTTTAACCCTTTCCTGTCAATGTAGGTGCATTTTGATGCATCTGCAGCAACAGTGTGGCAAAATAACTCTTTCCTGAATTCAGGCGCATTTTGATGCATCTGCGGCAAACCACTTTTAAAAACATTGTGGCAAAGGAAGAAATTGCTCATGATGAGCAATTTCTACTTTTGCAACATTGTTTTCAAAACTTTTCAATAAAATAGAATGTCATTTATTGAGATTATTCATACTTATACCTAAATGTTTTCACATTTGTCTCCTGCAGGTTTCTCGTATGTCGGAATGGGTTTACTTGTTAACCATATATTTTATTTAACCCTTTCCATCATACAACAATTCTGCAGCAGACGACTTTAAACATATTTTGTCAAAAAATAGAATATCTATATAATTGAATGGATAACCTATGACTAAAAGTGGAAAAGCATTGTGGCAAAAGGAGAAATTGCTCGTTTTGAGCAATTTCTTCTTTTGTCACTATGTTTTCAAAATGCCGTCTGGTGCAGAGGCATCAGAAAGCATCTATATGAGGGAAAGTGTTAAAGGATTGGGAAGTTATGAAAACATCAGGGGAAATGAATAAAAACATGGCATAGTTTGATACAAAGTTGAAACTATTTCTGTGAAACTGAGAAATCGCTTCTTCAAGTATCAATATCTTTTTCCATTATGTTCTCGATATCTTCCGTTGTCATAAGAATTAGTTATTATACCCAAAACTGTCTTAAGATCTTTTTTCGAAAAGCTTTGATAGGAAATCCCATTGAAATTGATATACACAAAAAGACTGAATGATTACCATAAATTCTATTAGAAAAAGCCAGACTATCAACTAAGGGCTGTCACAAAATTTAATCCAACAAACTTGAACAGTAATAATCATTTGAAAACAGTACAAAATGTTCAATTTATTTATTTAAGATCTTTCAATTGTTATAAAAGTTTTGTAATCATTTATATTGTTTGTAACAAGAGCAGTAGCTTAACCCTTTCCCACCTGCAGACGCATTTTGACGCATCTGCATCAGACGGCTTTTGAAAACATTGGAAAAAATCTTAAACCTTTCCCTACATGTACATTTTCACTATAAATCACTGAATAAATAAGTCACTAACATAAGTTTCAGCTGTCAAATGTTCCAAACCAATGTGAAGGCATTGTCATGTCTAAGTAAATTCTGTGCTGGTATATCTCCATTAAATATTAATTTTATTGTAAAAATGTGTTAAAAAGTTATTTACTTTGAACATAATATTTGATGTCAATTTATTATTAATCGAATTTTTTCTGAAAACATTGCCTAAATTTTAATTTTCACATTATAAGCGTCTTAAATGATTCTAATGTTGCAGGAAGCTTACTGGAAGTTTGTGAAATAAGATCTGACTGCAATCTTAATGTCCTTGTGTGCACCAGCACACATAACATTTTAGGACTGCAATCTGGATAAGATTGCAGTGAGCATGCACAAGCTAATGGCGTACTTATCACCAGTTTGCTGCAAGCTTGTAATTTAGTTTTAAATTTGCCTTAATGATAACATAAAAACTCTTCTACTCAGAAAGTATCTTGTTGATTTCTAAATAGATTTGTAAAAATGATCTATGGGTGACCCTCTTCAAGATTCTTTCAAGCCATGTGGATTGGTAAATAACAAGGCTGCCAGGAGGTGGGGCTGTTTTGCTTCATATGGCTATAATGAAAACCTTAAAAATCAGAAAGTTACAGACTGATTTTCAATTAATTTTGTTTACTTGGGCGATCCTCTACCTGATTCCTTCAAGCCATGCTGATTGGTCAAAAGATATCGCCACCAGGAGCTGTATTATCCTTTTTGCGGAGAGTGTAAAATATCTCCTAAGAAAATAAATGTCTGATTTTGAAATACTAACTGCATGGTACATAAAAATGTCTTTGGTGACCAACTATCAAAAGACAGACAACAAAGGGTTTGGTTATTTCCCCTTGTGGCAGTGGAGCTATACTAGTACTCTTGGGTCTCTTGTATAGCTTACCTGACTGCACAATGAGTTAAAATGGTTGACTGTGTGCACTGGTTGGCATGACAATTCACATTGCATTAACTCAGGTTAAATTACGGCCCTCTTGTTTGTCAAAGCTGTTTGGGGAGGTATTAAGTCACAGTGACAGTTCTCGTTTAATTTGTCGTTTAAAGAATTGATATTCTTGGAGTCCATTTAATTCTAGGTTCTTGTACAAACACAAAGGGTTGTTTTTTAGTACTGCAAGCCTTTATTTGACACATTTATAGCTTGTTTGTTTTTCGTAGATATTTTGTGATACCCTTCCTCGTCACAAAACATTAACCTTACTTCATAACTCAAAAAGAAGTACACATATTCAAATAATACATGGTACACATGTTCCTAGAAACAATTTGCATGTCTAGACCAACGGAAGTCACTAAAACTCTGTCTTTAATAACTATTCAGTTATGCACCTTTTTGAACTTGGAAATTGATACAAAAAGTCTAACCTTGCCCATAACTCAAAAAACCATTCAACATTTTAAAATGAAACTTTGTACACATGTTCCTAGGAACAATATCATGTCTTTATCCAAGTCACATGACTCTCGCTTTAATCATTATTCAGTAAATGCCCCATGGTTTTACTAAGAAAACCAGATGAGCATTGGCGTTCGCTCTGCCACGCTCTATTCTACATAGTTTTTGCCTCATCTTATACTGTGGTTCTTTTTCATAGCATTACATTAACAAATGACAGGCTCTGTTGCAGGCTATAAATGCAGGGGTTTTAACCCTTTCCCACATTACAGAAAATGTGCAGCAGATAACTAGAAAAACATTTAGTCTGACTATTGAGATTTTCTTTAGATGAAGGAACAATGATTTTATAAATTTGAAAACATTATGACAAAAGGAAAAGTTGCTTATCATGAGTCATTTCTCCTTTTACCACAATATTTAAGGTTTAATGCTGCAGAGGCGTCAGAAAATGTCTGTGTCTTTGAACGGATTTAACCCTTTTCCCTCATACGACAATTCTGCAGCAGATGACTTTGAACATATTTTGTCAAAAAATAGAATATCTATATAATTGAATGGATAACCTATGACTAAAAGTGGAAAACATTGTGGCAAAAGGAGAAATTGCTCGTTTTGTGCAATTTCTTCTTTTGTCACTATGTTTTCAAAAAGCCGTCTGCTGCAGAGGCGTCAGAAAGCGTCTATATGAGGGAAAGGGTTCAAGGTGATGTTTGGATTTGGATTTAAGTGTTTCCCACATACTACAAATTTGAAGCATCGGACTCAAAAAAATTCTAGACAAAAAAATGGAAAATATCAACATATGAAAGCATAATTGATTAATAGAGATCAAACATCGTTGGAAAAGGAGAAATTGCACATGATGATCAATTCCTCCTTTTGCCTCAATGTAAGTTTGAAAATTTATTGCCGACATCCATGTTTTGAACAATCATTAGAATCGTCTTTACCTTTCCCACTTGCAGATGACTTTGGAAAACATATTGCCATAAGAAGAAATAGCTCATATTGAACAATTTCTCCTTTTGGAACAAAAGTTTTCATCTTAATCTAAGTGTTTCTAAACAAATTACCATAGAGCAGTGCTATATGACTGGAAGAGGACAGAGAAAAAAGTGAAACACTGTTGTAATAACCCTGTCTTGCCTACAGAAGCATTTAAGCACGTCTGCAGGCAGACCACTTTTGAAAACATTGTGGCAAAATGTTGTCTCAATTCAATAATCTTACTTTGATTTTTAGATATTGTTCATATGTTTCCCTCAATGTTTTTTAACCCTTTCCCTCATATAGACGCTTTTGGATGCGTCTGCAGCAGACGGCTTTTTGAAAACATAGTGACAAAAGAAGAAATTGCACAAAACGTGCAATTTCTCCTTTTGCCACAATGTTTTCCACTTTTTGTCATAGGTTATCCATTCACTTATGGAGATTTTCTATGTTTTGACAAAATACGTTCAAAGTCGTCTGCTGCAGAATTGGCGTATCAGGGAAAGGGTTAAGCTGTTTTATACTGTAGATTTTTGTATGTAAGAAAATATTCAATGAGGCAATTTTCATGAATACCCACCCATACAGTAGGGTTAAATTGCTTTGAGAAATAAGGATTCTAGCAATTGTGCGAAATATTCCATTCACATTGAACTTCCCCTGCCAGCACATGATATTTTATATACAATGAAGAAATGATAAATGTTCCATATAAAATGACCACAGAGCAATGTTATGGCTGTAGGGGGAGAGAGAAAAGGAAAAAAAATTCAATAGTTGTAATAGAAAAAGATGCTGGGGCATTGAAGAGTGTGCTGGTATTTCATGAATGCCTCTCAATTCAATCAATAATTCTCCCCCCTCTCTCTCTCCCTCTCTATTACAACCTGTAACATACAGAAGAGCTTGCAATATTGACAATGTTTTTGAAATGGAGACTTTAATGGCAGACCTTATTTGTTATTTCGTATGATCAGTTGATTCTTGTTCGAAAGTCAATGTGTCTTTAACGGAGGTATCACATTTCTCAAAATGCAATGACCTTGTAGAATTGATTTTCCATTTCGATCAAAGAAAAGTGTTGTTCCATTTTGTACATGTAGAAGTATATATATATACATAAGAGGACACAGTGATGAATGAGCTTTGGTGGTAATAGGATTTTTATGTCAAGCGGAATTAAGCAAGATATAATTGCAGGAAGAATAGATTGCTGAGCTTTCAATTTGCAAAAGGGATTGTGGATCATTTTGGAACAGTGCTTTGGAATATATATTCTTAAGGTGTTGACCAGTGAGTTAGGGTCAAATGAATTGTGCCATATCGAGACTAATTGATTGCTTCTTCAGAAAATCTGTATCTTTCGTGTACATTACGGATCTTTTATTACTATTTTTGCTTAATTTTTATTAAGTCTTCCCTAGGTATAATATTACTTTGTATACAGTAGTAAGGTATTTAAACTTAAGTTTCATTTTTAACCCTTTCCCTCATATAGACGCTTTCTGATGCCTCTGCAGCAGACAGCTTTTTGAAAACATAGTGACAAAAGAAGAAATTGCACAAAACGTGCAATTTCTCCTTTTGCTACAATGTTTTCCACTTTTTGTCATAGGTTATTCATTCAATTTAAGAGATTTTCTATGTTTTGACAAAATAAGTTCAATGTCGTCTGCTGCAGAATTCTCTCTGTAGCAGACAACTTTGAAAACATCTAGAAAAAAAATATGGAAAATCTCTGAAGTTGAAAACATGGTGACAAAAGGATAAATTGCTTGTTTTGAGCAATTTCATCTTTTGTCGCCATGTTTACAAAAAGCTGTCTGCTACAGAGGTATCAGAAAGCATCTATATGAGAGAAAAGGAAAACTGCTTGGAGACAGATTAACCCTTTCCCTCGTGCATTCTTACAGATCGTAAGCAGAAATATTTTGAAAACATTATTTTTGAAAACATAGTGACAAAAGAAGAAATTGCTCAAAACAAGCAATTTCTTCTTTTGCCACAATGTTTTCCACTCTATTCCATAATCGTTCTTTCATTTTTAGAGATTTTCAATATTTTTTGCTATATGTTTTCTACGTCGTCTGCTGCATACTCGTATGTATAAAGTGTTGGAAGAAAGAGCAAAATTGGTAACTGATCCGCATTACTACACCATTGCCTCTCACCTCTGATCTATGTGAGAAAGTAGTCAGTGGCTTCGAAAGAATGTTGTGTAAGTACTGGTGTGGGAAAGCCAGGAAAACATGGGTAGGTGCACTGACCGCCGTGATATGACCAAAGCTGTTGAAAGCGGCGTTAAACTCCAAACAAACAAACAAAGCATTACTACACTTTCCCACATACAACAAATCTGCAGCAGACGACTTTTAAAACATTAACCCTTTCCCTCATACGACAATTCTGCAGCAGACGACTTTTAAAACTTTAACCCTTTCCCTCATACGACAATTCTGCAGCAGACGACTTTGAACATATTTTGTCAAAAAATAGATAATCTCTATAATTGAATGGATAACCTATGACTAAAAGTGGGAAACATTGTTGCAAAAGGAGAAATTGCTCGTTTTGAGCAATTTCTTCTTTTGTCACTTTATCTTCAAAAAGCCGTCTGCTGCAGAGGCGTCAAAAAGCATCTAAATGAAGGAAAGGGTGTCTAAGACAATACTATGGAATGCCTTCATAAATGGAAGTGTTATTATTGAATACCTTTTAAATCATTGTGGAAAAAGGAGCAACTACTTATGCTGAGCAATCTGTCATAGTGAGTCTGCATGTGGGAAAGAGTTTAGTAATATTGCAAGGGTTTGTACAGCAACTACAAAATAGGGAAACCAGAAATGTTTACAATGGCATGTTATTGAATGAAGTTGCACGACTGCTTCCAATAAAGTTAGTTCTATTAATTTAATCCTTACCCTGAAAACCAAGAAATCTGCAGCAGATGACTTTGAAAATATCTTGGCAAAAATATGGAAAAATCTCCCAAAAAGAAAGTATTATTATTTAAATAGAGTTGAAAACATTGGAGAAATTGCTCATCATTAGTAATTGTTACTCCTTTTGCAAAACTGTTTTTAAGAGTCTGCTGCAGTCATGCTTCAAAATGTGTCGCTGCATGTTGGAAAGGTTTAAGTGTGTCAACAATTGACTTAGTTTTGGTGCCAAATTAGTTTAACACTACTAATCTAATGATTCTGTCGTTTCACTTTTTTAATTGGATGCAAAGCAGTTAATTGATTCTTCAAGAACAAAGATTAGCAACTCAAGGAAGAAAGTCATTCAATTTGTTTTGACAGATGTAGTGATAAAAATTATCGAAATGTTCATGAACACAAATGTCTAAAGCTGGATAAACAAACTTGGGAATACAATGTGTCGCAGACAGGAACTGTTGGATATGCACAATGAGCCGTAAGGCTACCAGTCCACGACCTCAACGTATCCGTGGAAACAAGCGAGGTCGTGGGGATGAAATTCAAGGTCAAAAAGCAAAAGAGCCACAGGACTGGTATCATTATTGCCTCTACAACTGTGGCTACTTTCTCTGGCCAGTGTGTAAGTGCTTACCTGTGGCCTTTCCCATGTACAACAAATCTTCAGCAGACAATTTTGAAAACATCCCATCAAAAATATTCAAAATTTCTTGATTCAAATTTAATTTTTGAATAAAGCTGAAAGCATTGTCGTAAAATAGGAAATTTCTAATTATGAGCAATCCCTTCTTTTACCAATGTTTTCCAAAGCTGTCTGCTAAATTGTCATATTTTGCGTTTATATTTTCCAAGTGTTCTGCTGCAGATTTGTTGTATGTAAATCCTTCATTTTATTATATTCCTTCTCTGTAAGAATGTGCATTTACATGAGCTGGCCCGAGCCTTCTCTGTCAGACTGTGTATCCCAAACCAAAATACTAGCTTGCAGCAAACTTGTGACAAGTGTCCATAAGCTTGTGCAAGCTCACTGTAATCTTATTAAGATTGCAGCCCTAGAATATTAAGATTGCTGGTGTGCACAAGGAAATTAAGCTTGCAGATAGTTCTTGTTCCGCAAACTTCCCACAAACTTAGAATCAGTTATGTTCATGACAAATTTGCAGTTTTGAAACAACAACAACAGGAAGTTGTGAATTTTCAAAACGGAGGCTTACCATGTGACAGTTAAGATATAGGCAACGTTTTCACAATCTCTATCAGCTAGTATTTTGCAGGAATCTTCTCTGTCAAACTGTATCGGCATGCGCTGGCCTGAGCCTTCTCTGTCAGAATGTGTATTTGCAAGATCTGCCCTGAGCCTTTTCTGTTAGACTGTGTTGGCATTAGCTTGCCTAAGCCTTGTCTGTTAGACTGTGTGTTTGAATGAGCTGGTCTGATCCTTTTCTGTCAGACTATGTTTGCATGAGCTGGCCTAATAGGCCTTCTCTGTTAGACTGTGTGTTTGAATGATCTAACCTGAGCCTTCTCTGTCAGACTGTATTGGCATAAGCTGGTCTGAGCCATCTCTGTCAGACTGTATCAGCATGAGCTGGCTTGAGCCTCTCTGTCAGACTGTATGTTTGCAAGATCTGCCCTGAGCCTTCTCTGTCAGACTGTATTGGCATAAGCTGGCCTGAGCCTTCTCTGTCAGACTGTGTTTGCAAGATCTGCCCTGAGCCTTCTCTGTCAGACTGTGTGTTTGCGAGATCTACCCTGAGCCTTCTCTGTCAGACTGTGTGTTTGCAAGATCTGCCCTGAACCTTCTCTGTCAGACTGTGTGTTTGCAAGATCTGCCCTGAACCTTCTCTGTCAGACTGTATTGGCATAAGCTGGTCTGAGCCTTCTCTGTTAGACTGTGTGTTTGAATGATCTAACCTGAGCCTTCTCTGTCAGACTGTATTGGCATAAGCTGGTCTGGGCCTTCTCTGTCAGACTGTGTGTTTGAATGATCTAACCTGAGCCTTCTCTGTCAGACTGTATTGGCATAAGCTGGTCTGAGCCTTCTCTGTTAGACTGTGTGTTTGCAAGACCTGCCCTAAGCCTTCTTTGTCAGACTGTGTGTTTGCAAGACCTGCCCTAAGCCTTCTTTGTCAGACTGTGTGTTTGCAAGATCTGCCCTAAGCCTTCTTTGTCAGACTGTGTGTTTGCAAGATCTGCCATGAGCCTTCTCTGTTAGACTGTATGTTTGCAAGATCTGCCCTGAGCCTTCTCTGTCAGACTGTATCAGCATGAGCTGCCCTGGGCCATCTCTGTCAGACTGTATCAGTATGAGCTGGTCTGAGCCTTCTCTGTTAGACTGTATGTTTGCAAGACATGCCCTAAGCCTTCTCTGTTAGACTGTGTGTTTGCAAGACCTGCCCTAAGCCTTCTTTGTCAGACAGTGTGTTTGCAAGACCTGCCCTAAGCCTTCTTTGTCAGACTGTATGTTTGCAAGATCTGCCCTAAGCCTTCTTTATCAGACTGTGTGTTTGCAAGATCTGCACTGAGCCTTCTGTTAGACTGTATGTTTGCAAGATCTGCCCTGAGCCTTCTCTGTCAGACTGTATCAGCATGAGCTGCCCTGAGCCTTCTCTGTCAGACTGTATCAGCATGAGCTGGTCTGAGCCTTCTCTGTTAGACTGTATGTGTGCAAGACCTGCCCTGAGCCTTCTCTGTCAGACTGTGTCAGCATAAGCTGCCCTGAGCCTTCTCTGTCAGAATGTATTGGCATGAGCTGGTCCAAGGCTTCTCCGTCACACTATGTATATGTATGATCTAGCTGAATACTTTTCTGTCAGACATTGTGTATGTATGATCTGGCTCAAAGCTTCTCTGTCAGACTGTGTGTATCTATGATCTGGCTCAAGGCTTCTCTGTTAGACTGTGTGTATGTTTGATCTGGGTCAAGGCTTTTCCGTCAGACTGTGTGTATGTAAGATCTGGCTCAAGGCTTCTCCGTCAGACTGTGTGTATGTATACTCTGGATCAAAGCTTCTCAGTCAGACTGTGTATATGTATGTTCTGGCACAAGGCTTCTCTGTCAGACTGTGCATATGTATGTTCTGGCACAAGGCTTCTCTGTCAGACTGTGTGTATGTATGTTCTGGCACAAGGCTTCTCTTTCAGACTGTGTGTATGTATGTTCTGACACAAGGCTTCTCTGTCAGACTGTGTGTATGTATGTTCTGGCTCAATGCTTCTCTGTCAGACTGTGTGTATGTATGTTCTGGCACAAGGCTTCTCTGTCAGACTGTGTGTATGTATGTTCTGGCACAAGGCTTCTCTGTCAGACTGTGTGTATGTATGTTCTAGCACAAGGCTTCTCTGTCAGATTGTGCAATTGTATGATCTGGCTCAAGGCTTCTCTGTCAGACTGTGTATATGTATGTTCTGGCACAAGGCTTCTCTGTCAGACTGTGTATATGTATGTTCTGGCACAAGGCTTCTCTGTCAGACTGTGTGTATGTGTGTTCTGGCTTAAGGCTTCTCTATCAGACTGTGTGTACGTATGTTCTGGCACAAGGCTTCTCTGTCAGACTGTGTGTATGTATGTTCTGGCACAAGGCTTCTCTGTCAGACCGTGCATATGTATGTTCTGGCACAAGGCTTCTCTGTCAGACTGTGTGTATGTATGTTCTGGCACAAGGCTTCTCCGTCAGATTGTGCAATTGTATGATCTGGCTCAAGGCTTATCCATCAGACTGTGTGTATGTATTATCTGGCACAAGGTTTCTCTGTCAGATTGTGTGTTTGCATGAGAAGGCATGATCCATCTCTGTCAAATAGTGCGTATGCATGGGCTGGTCAAAGCCAGTCCTCTGTCAGAATACGTGTTGGCTAGAGCCTTTTCTGTCGGACTGTGTGTTTGAATGAGTTGGATAGAGCAAGTTTTGTATTGGACTGTGCCTTTGCATGATCTGGCCAAAGCCATCTTTTTCAGACCATGCCTTTGTATAAACTGACCTTAGTCTTCTCTGTTAGACTTTGTGTTGGCATGAGCTGGTCTGAACCTTCTCCGTTAGACTGTATGTTGGCATGAGCTGGTCTGAACCTTCTCCGTTAGACTGTATGTTGGCATGAGCTGACAGACTGTGTTAAAAGACTCCCTTTTTGCCTGTTATAGCTCATTTGTATATTGACATAGGAAAACTATACCTATGGGCATTTGGATCCTGTGAAAACCTGATTAAGCATGGGCATTGAAGCTTGATCAATGCCTTAACTCTTTCCCACATAAAACAAATCTGCAGGAGACGACATTGAACATTTGTAAATACTATGCAAAAATCACTATGAATAAAAGTTTAATTGCTTAATAAAAATGGAAAAATGACAGCAAAAGGAGAAATGGTTCATTATGAACAATTTCTCCTTTTGTGACCACAATCTTTTCAAAAATCATCTACTGTAGATGCATCAAGATGCATCTACTGTAGATGCATCAAGATGCATTATGTAGAAGTGATAAAAGAACAATCTCCAATCTTCTTAAAATTGCTACAAATATGCTACTAGCTATTAGGCATTAAAATGCTTTATTCAAACTATGCCTTATTCCTGATAGACAAACAACTTTTAATACTTCTCCATTTTGAAAATACTTCTAAAATTTGAAAAATATTGTGAAAAAAAAAATGGTCGTGGATGTTTGTCCTCCCTTTCTCACACTATATGTTATCTGTATATCCCTTTCCTTCATATAGACGCTTTCTGATGCCTCTACAGCAGACGGTTTATTGAAGAATACATAGTGACAAAAGAAGAAATTGCTCAAAACGAGCAATTTCTCCTTTTGCCACAATGTTTTCCACTTTTAGTCATAGGTTATCCCCCTACGAATGGGAGTGTTTGCGGAATATATTCCAAACCTTTGCAAATTGTTTGCGAAAGTGTTTGCAGAATATATTCTACAAATATTTGCAGAATATATTCTGCAGACGGGTAGATTTGGAACGATCTGTGCAAACGGTTTATTCCTGAAACACCCACTTTCTAATTTTCATATTCCTGAAACCCCCACTTTTTAATTTTCAAATTCCTGAAACACCCACTTTTAATTTATGTAACCCATGGTTACGGACTATAGTCTGTTTTACCTATTGGTATAATATTTGCTGCATAAGGAGATATAAATGTAAAATATTTATAATTTAAGATTTGATAAATTATGTCTAAATACATTAATATTATTAGGACCATAAATTAATATTGATATTAAATAATCAGAATTGCCAATTAATTATTATTATTATTATTATATCAAAGTATAACAGTTTATATCAATTAATTAAGATTAATTAGGTTTCTTTGATCTTTTTTTAAAATATATTAGTTATAGTTTAAAACTGATAATTGATACATTGAAAAAGACAAGATTAACAGTTTGCAAGCAGTTTTCTTAATTAAAACTGATAATTGATACACGATGATGATGTTATTAAAGAAATAAGATTAACAGTTTGCAATCAATAGTGTTAATTTATTGGTATTTAAGTTTACTGTTTATCTTTTTGAATACTTTGATGTTTCAAGCGTTAGAGGCCATAGGGGAGGAGGATCTTCCTGCGAGCGTTACTGCCTTCACAGACTACGTAACAGAACAGTGGGTTGAGGGTGATAAGCCAATTTGGAATCATTATACAACTGTGGGTCCCAGGACAACAAACCATTGTGAAGGGTGGCACAGTAAATTGAAGAAGGCCGTACGACTTGCCCATCCAAACATCTTCGGTATCATTTCCATACTACAGCGGATTGAAGCTGCTTGCTACATTAGGGTTCTTCAATACCAGGCAGGGGGCGTTCGTCCAGTCAAAAAAAGAAAGTATCGTCAGCTCGAGCAAAGACTAGCAGCCCTGAAAACACGTTTGGAAAACGGAGACATGACGGCGATGGAATACTCTGACGCAGCATCGCAACTTCTTGAACATCATTAGTGATTGATTGACTGATGAGTACTGCAGATGAATCTGTGTTTAATGACTTGAACATGCGTTCATACGTGTGTATATATTTGTGACAATAGAAAATATATATAAATGTAAAATATTAAAAAAACTTTCTAATTTTCATATTCCTGAAACCCTGAAAAAAAAGAAGAAAACTATAATTAATTTATTAATGTTCAATTATAATATTGCCTGTTTTAATGTAAAAAAAGAAGATTTTTATAAGTTAACATTATAATATTAAATAAAATCCATTAAATTATCCAAAAAAAGATGATATAAATGTATAAAAAAAACTTGTCTTGTTTTATTAAATCATCCTAAGAAACAGACTATAGCTATAATTTGACCTAAGGCCGTAGGAAGGTGTTAATTGGAAAAAGCAAAATTCCTGAAACACCCACTTTTTTTTTTATCAAAATTTGAAAAGTGGGGGTTTCAGGAAGACACCGTGCAAACAGTCTGCAAACAGATTGCAAAGGGTACATGAAGCATTCAAAAAACCCTTTGCAGAATGTTTGCAGCCAATTCAACAGCAAAATCTGCAAATAGGTTACAAATACTATGCAACTAGATTACAAATACTATGCAACTAGATTGCAAATACTTTGCAACTAGATTACAAATACTATGCAACTAGATTGCAAATACTATGCAACTAGATTGCAAATACTTTGCAACTAGATTGCAAATACTATGCAACTAGATTGCAACAGTCTGCAAATAGATTGCAAACCATCTGCAAATAGATTGCAAACGGTCTGCAACTAGATTGCAAACAGTCTGCAAATAGATTACATTCTAAAAACTTGGGAATTAAGGTATATATAAATCCAGATATATGTTTACCATTTTAAGCTTTATTTTAATTAAACATCATTTAAAATATAAATAAAATATGAAATAAATAACCTCTATATTTTATATGATTTAACCCTTTCCCTCATACAACAATTCTGCAGCAGACAACTTTGAACATATGTTGTCAAAAAATAGAAGTTCTCTATAATTGAATGGATAACCTATAAAAGTGAGTAACGTTTTGTGCAATTTCTTCTTTTGTCACTAGGCATGATCTGCTCCAAATAAATCAATAACACACAGCATAAGATCATTAGAAAAAATTCCTCTGTCATCTTTCAAATTTGACCTTATGGCATCATCATTCAATGCTTCAATGTTTGAAATTATAACACCATCATCTTTCATCTTCATGTCATTCTTGATACATTCTTTTGGGATTGAACATCTTTACAGGATGGACAGCGGTGATTCAGGTATGATCAATTGTCTTGTGTTGGCTGGATACCATTATAAACCATTCATCATGTCATAAGTCTGAAATATGTACATGATTCATAAAATTATGAAAATAAATGAAAAAGTAAATGTGTGTCTTTTATTTTCATTCCAAGAATTCAGTACAGGTTATACTTTATCTATAGCAATTATAGCCAATTAATAATAAATCCATTGCAACATGTGACAGATCTGCATCAGTGACTTTGAAAACATTTTGGTCAAATTAAGGAAAATCTCTTTATTGAGGAGTGTTATAATTGAATATGGTTTGCAGAAAAAAATCCCCCTTTGTCACAATGTTTTAAATAAAATCTGCTGCAGATGTTGCAATAAGTTATTAAGTTTGAAGAAAGATCCTCTTTTTCCACAATGTCTTAAAAATCGGTTGCAAATGTGTCTACGGGTGGGTAAGGTTATAATTTTATATCATGTCAAATGATTAAAAAATGTCTAATATAAGAGAAAATATAATTATTGAATAAGTTTTGAAAAAAGCCTCCTTTTCCACAATGTTTTCAAAAAATGAGTTCTATGGTAGATATCTTTGCATGTGGGAAAGGGTTCATCTTATTAGTTAATACAACCCCCACAGAAAATTTGACTGGAAATCCCACTGGGATGAGGGTGGGATCCCAGTGGGATTCCAATTGGGATCCCACCGGGACCCACTGGGAAAATTGGTCGGGATCCCACCTGTATCCCAGTGGGATCCCACCCTTATCCCAGTGGGATCCCACCATCATCCCAGTGGGATCCCACCCTTATCCCAGTGGGATCCCGACCAATTTTCCCAGTGGGATCCCACCATCATCCCACCCTATCCCGGTGGGATCCCACCCTTATCCCGGTGGGATCCCACCCTCATCCCAGTGGGATCCCACCATCATCCCGGTGGGATCCCGACCAATTTTCCCAGTGGGATCCCAACCAATTTTCCCAGTGGGTCCCACCTTTATCCCAGTGGGATATCATCATTATCCCAGTGGGATCCCACCATCATCCCAGTGGGATCCAAACAAATTTTCCCAGTGGGTCCCGGTGGGATCCCACCCGCATCCCATAGTTTTGTTGAGATTTCAATGAGATTTCAGTCAGAGAAAGGTGCAAAGTAACATTGAAATTTGAGTAAAATGTGTTCAAGAACATCTAAAATCAGTGTTGTGACCTCTGTGAATGTTCAAAAGATATATACATAAAAATTTAGAATTGAAAGGAAAACAAAATTACAAACTGATTGTAGAAAAATGTGAACAGACAGATAGATGACGACAAGTGATCACAATAGCTCACTTTGTGCTCAGATGTAGTTAGAAGTCATGCAGTTTAAATCAACTATAAATTATGAGCTCAAATATCTAACAAAGTTTTATTTTATTTAATTAATCTTTTAATTGTATTTATTATTTCGGATGCCCCTATTTTGTTGTTGAGCTTGGGAACCACTGTTTCCATCCAGATCCTGGTCTTCTCCTCCTCTGTGGCCGTCAAATGAAAGTTGTTGAACAGTTCACCTAAAACAAATGACAATATGTTGTAAATTTCATGTGACAACAAGAAATAATTATACTGCATGTACAACCATAAAAATCAGTACCCTAGCTCATTCTAACCATGAGATAAAAAATCTGCCATTTACATGATACTTAATTTATTTGTGTTTTCATTGAGCCATTAATGCAAGGCAAATGAAATACAGTACTTTAAAGTAAATGAATGAATGAATGTATATTGTTTTATGGCGCATCGACAGCTAAGGTCATTTAGCGCGCAATTAATTACTTTAAAGTAAAACAGTACTGTGAAATACAAGTAAAAACATGATTTCTTTAATATAATAAATAAACAAACTAGAACTAGTCTATCACTGAAGATGATAAATACCCCCTAAACAGCACCTTGACCTACACCATAACTTAATAAGTAAAAGGGCCATAACTCTGTAAAATAACATGCAATCGCAACCCCTTTAGGATATGCACATCTCCTCATGTAAAATTCTATTGAATTCCACCCAGTGGTTGTAAGAAATAGGACCGACAAAATATGGCTTCCGGCCAACCGACAGCCTGACACAGTGACTCCTATATACCCCTTCATTAAATAATACTTTTTCCTAAATATTTACTGGTTTAGGTCGATTTTGCGTTTTTTCTTATTTTGATGCGTCACATATAATTATATCTGCAAGATGAATGAAAACATCTGCAATACTAAATGATGTTTTACTTTAACGATTACCGTACAGACATTTTTATGACGTCCTGACATGTCTCAATATGAGCCGTTCCACCAGAAAACCAGCATCATCGACTCTGCGTAATGTATGGATCCAGGTCAGCCTGCGCAGTCCAAGGCAGGATAATCCGGACCGACACATTTCGTCTTAGATTGATAGAGGTATATAGAGTAATGATTCATGAAACATAAAATCCACAGGAGGTGGAAAGTGTCTGTCCAAGTTAGCCTGCGTGACATGCTAAGGATGATCTGGATCGTCACTTTACGCAGAGTCTACAATGTTGGTTTTCTCGCCGGACAGTTCATATGTGGAAAGGAACTGACAACTGTCAGAAGAAGTATAAAGCGATTGTTAGGATTTCTTTAACAAAACATTATTGAAAAGACTCAGGCCTCGAATTCAGCCACCATTTTTGAGAATATTCTAAAGACTCCAACAAAAAAACACTTCAAATTTCATAAACATTCATATTTATAAGGTAAATATCTAAGTAATTATATAAAGTCAGTTTGCAAACTTATCTCTTAATACTTTTCTAAATATTCATGGTTGAATATTGCACTCTTTCAAATAATAGGTTTTATTTTTCATTAATTTGACAGGGTCTGTATGAAAATTAACATTTGAGGACTTAATCCTCAAGTCAGGTATATAAATATAGAATATTCACCTTTATTGTCAATAGTTTATCTGGAACACCGGGAGCAGGTTACTATGGTAGTGTCCTTGAAACTTTCGTCAGTTTTCCCAAGCTAGAATGTTTTCCAAATTCTGCCCGCTTCCTCTGAAAAGTATGCATTCAAGTATTAATTCAAATTAATTTGAACAGCTGGTTTAGGCAAATATAATTTGTAAATGTGTCTTGAATTTGTGCATTCTGCTCCAGTAAAAATTTATGGTTCAGACAAATCAAATCCAAGCCCCAGCGACGCGGGCTGTCAATCCAAGGGTTGTGAGTTTGAATCCAAGCTTGGCCAACATTCTTTCCGACGATTGACAAGTCATTGTGACCTGCATAATTCGTCTTTCACCAATGGGCTGTTTAACAATCTATGTGGAAAAGCAACCAGTTGCTTAGAAACTATGTTGAAAACGGCGTTAAACCCCAATCAATCAAACAAAAGTTAATGTCATATTGCAATCAATACAAAAGTCCCCTACCTCTAAGTGTGACCTTGACCTTTGTGGTACAGGCCTGTGTCTTGGGTGCCACCTCATCATGGTGAACATGTGTGCCCAGTAACTTAGAAATCCTATGATGCATGGTTTAGATATGAGCCGAACAAGGTAGTCCTATCGAACTGTACTCATTTTGACCTTTGACCTCTAAGTGTGACCTTCACATTTGAGGTACAGGCCTGGGTCTTGTGCACGCCAGACCACCTCAGCATGGTTAACGGGTGTGCCAAGTTTCTTTGAAATCCTATGATGGATAGTTAAGATGCGGGCCGGACAAGGTTAGGTGGGACTGACGGACAGAATCGACCAAACCTATAGTCCCCAAACCGGTCACTGAACGGTAAGGGACTAATAAAAAAATAGTTTTCTCCTGCATCAAATCCCAGAATGGCTTATTAGAAGCCCAGCAACAATGTTTAGGTGGGTGCTGTACGCAGGTTAACATATTCCAATTATATGATCAGTGTTTTGTTTTTTATTTAACCCAAATTTGGGCCGACATTCACAATAAAAAGACTTAATTCTCTTTATTTTCACAAAAGTAGGTCTAAATTTCACAAAATTTGCCTTTTATCACATTTAACATGTCACTATTTTCACAATGGAAAGGGCCCTGGTCACAAAACAGCGAGAAAAAACACTGATGATCAAATAAATGTTTTAAAATATTTCTGTAATATTAATCTTTTGGGACAGAGGGGAATTTTGAGATCTTCGTCACAGCTTTTTGATTGCAATAAAAATGAAATAATGCAAGATAAAGGTAAAGTATTTACTTACGAACATTCTACAACACTTTATCCCTCAACCAAACAAAAATAAATGCAAACATCGGCGATAAATTGCATATACAATCCGTGAATCAGCATCTTTGTTGAAAATGGCCGCAATCATGGTTTGAACAGACGCTCGATCTTTTATTTATGACGTCATGCCACGCGCCAATGACGTACCATATTTTAAACATAAATAATTCATGTTAAAAAAATAAAGACGGTCGATGGGATGCAATAAATTGGTAGACGCATTTTTGATGTATCTAAAGCAGACAAAAAGTGTCTTCCTTTCTCACAATATTTTAAAATTAAAAGTTTGTTAGCTGAAAGTATCTCCTGCGTCAAATCCCAGAATGGCTTATTAGAAACCCAGCAACAATGTTTAGGTGGGTGCTGTTTTCCAATGATCAGTGTTTTGTGTTTTTTTCAACCCAAAGAATTTATAAAAAAATCTGGACAAATGTGCGCAGAGGTGAAGATAAACATGTATTTAAGCAATTTGGAAATCCAGTTGATGACATGTCATACATTAACTAATTTGAACTGACCCGAATATAAATGCTTTGAAAAATCCATTTTACTTTTGCAAGTGTGGCTGTCTAAATCACGTGACCTAACATATTCACAGCCCTTTGTTTTAATTTCCCCGGATATTGAGCCACGTCATATGAAAACCCACATTATTTATCAATGAGCTACGATCACATTTCATACTTCTATGTCAGCTTTTCACTGAGTCATTGTTATTCCCTGTGGAGTTAAAGATGTTTTTTGTGACAATATGAATGGCGAAAACGAAAGATCCTGACCAGACTATACTGGTTGCAGAGACCCAAAATGTCATTTTTGTCATTTGTGTATGACGTGGCTCATTTGTGGAGGAAAGAAGTAGGTCAGAGCTGCAGAGTTTTTTCCTGGGTAAATAAGTTGACCCTTACCTATTTATAGACGCATTTCTATGCATCTGCAGCAAACACATTTCAATAACATTGTGACAAAAGGAGAAATTGCTACTTTAACTATGATTTTTTCAACTCTATTATTCATTCCACCCAGGGACAATACATATACTGTTCAACTTATGTTTGAAGAGTTAATCAACAATTTGCCTATAAGTTATAAAGATCGTCTGCTGAAGATTTGTTTAAAAAAAGGATTGAGGCAAGCATTTTTTTTTAGTGTGATTTTTTTCTTCAAATTAAGTGCAGATTATGATTCCTGATTTCATGTGATCTAATTTGAATACCTAAATGTCCATATTAAAATTGCAGACAATTGAAACAAATGTTTTTTTTTTTTTTCTTTCAATAATTTTTTTTTTTTTTTTTTTTCTTTCAATAAATCAAAAACAACAAATAATTTAAGTTCATTAATTACTGTTTTATCAAAGTAGACAAAGTATAAGTCTTAGAAGTATAATTGAAGTCCCATGCATGCAATGTCAATTTTCTAGTGAAAATTTAATGGGATCCCACTGGGAAATCTACTCAATCTCAGTGGGATTGATATGTCATTTTCACCGGGATCCCAGTCACTGGGATCCCGGTCACCAGTATCCCACTGGGATTAATTTCTATCCCACTGAAATGATGACATCCCACTGGGATATGATCATCCCACTGGGATCCCACTGGGATCCCGGTGGGATCCCAGTTTGATTTTCTGTAGGGATATATATATGTCAAATCATTGAAAATACACATAATATTTATAATGTGTCACGTCCATCACGAAAATGTATGATGACAACAACATTGCTACATTTGCCGTATCCGAAAATGTGACTGTCCGAAATCAATTCCTTTGGCAATTTCAAAATAAAAAATTTGGCTTCGTTTTAAATAATAACTAGCATCTAAATAAGTGTGCAATGCAATGACAAGAGTATATGTGTTTCATTTCTAAAACTGTTTAGAAACTCGCACGTAAGCGAATATTTTCGCCAATGTTATTGTTTTCTTATTATGAAAATTTACGTAATCGTGACCCTTTGTTTAGGGTTTAACGGATTTAAGTATAATGGCTGAATAACAAATATTAACGGGTTTATTTCATAAAATCATATTAATTATCTGATTATTCATCAAAATATTAATCAAGACTGTGTGTTAGCGCTGATTTCGGGGTTTGTAGTGTATTTTCTCCAGCGATTTAATATTGACAAAATGGCGTCGTATATTGACCTCCGAGTCATGCTCGAAAAGCGTGACCTTTGAACTTTAAATTTGCATGCTATCGTTGTTTGTGGACGGATTTTGTTTATTCTTACATCAAATTAAAGTTATTGATTTAAAGTTTTCAAATGTATTGAATCGTAAAATAAATACTTACCAGATGCGGAACACCATGCTCTTAACTTTCCGTGCCGATATTTTCATAAATAATCGCGACTGGAAAATGATTGAAAAATCAACAGGAAGTTATATATTTGACCTGATTGGATCATGTGATCTCATTAATATGCAAATCAATCATGTGATCGCATTTATTTTTAAACTGACCCACATGCTGAAAGGAGGATCGAAAAATACCTGTAAATCAAACTTCGAACTACGATTGTCAATTTATTCCTGAAAAGATTGTTATGATTCATGCATCAATAAAACCAGAATTCAATTTTCTTTATAAATTATATTTAGGGCCTAAACACTTCAGGGACAATCCCTTTCCCTCATATAGACGCTTTCTGACGCCTCTGCAGCAGATAGCTTTTTGAAAACATAGTGACAAAGAAGAAAGTGCAATTTCTCCTTTTGCCACAATGTTTACCACTTTTTGTCACAGGTTATCCGTTCAATTATGGAGATTTTCTATGTTTTGACAAAATGCGTTTGAAGTCGTCTGCTACAGAATGTATGTTTTAGCCAAACATATCTTTGGCTTTTGCATTTTCAACTGAAAACATCATGTTTATGTAAAATTATACTGAATTTATATACACACTTTTATATAAGCTGCACACATGTTTTGGTTATATATAGTGGTTAAATCAGTCAATAATTTATAAAACTATTGTAATAATTTCATTTGAAGTCCAACAACTTTGTATTTGGAAAATATCATTCAGGGGATAAGTTAGTATTTGCAAACTACTTGCACTGTTTGAAATTCTAAGTTACCCTTTGCATACCCTTTGCAAGAATATTTACAGACAAAGTTAGTATTTGCAATGTATTTGCAAGAATATTAATAGACTAAGTTAGTACTTGCAAAGTATTTGCAGCTAAACTTCAGTTATATAATTAATAAGTTACTATTTGCATACTATTTGCCATATATATAAACAGACAGAGTTGGTATTTGCACAGTATTTGCAGCTACTTTAGTTATCTAAGTTAACGTTTGCAATGCCTTTGCCAGATATATTGATATTTGCAAAGTATTTGCAGCTACTTTCCGCAAAGCATTTGCAAATAGAGTGCAAATAGTAGTTTGAAAGGAATATATTCTGCACATATTCTGCAAATATTTTGCAAAGGGTTTGATCTGTATGGGTCCATTCAATTATAGAGATTTTCCATTTTTTGACAAAATATGTTCAAAGTCGTCTGCTGCAGAATTGTCTTATGAGGGAAAGGGTTAAGTTAGATAATTTACACAATTTTACAATTAATTTTGCAGAGTTTACATTTGTTACCCCTCAGAATTATCGAAGCTGATTTGAGAAAATCAACATTGTGGACTCTAAGTAAAGTATCAACCCGGATCAGCCTAAGCATGCCACACAGGCGTACCCAGATAGACACTTTTTGCCTCCTGTGGATTTTCTGTTTCAGGAATCACTACTCTATCTATCCCTTAGACGGAATGTGTTGGCCAGATCAGTCGATACATTACGCAGATGTGTATTGCCGCAGCTACATTTTGGGGAATTTTTAGAACAAATGTGTTGGCACGTGCCTATTGTGCCTAAAGGGAGCTACACCCCTGTCTGACGCATTTTGAAGCATCAATCTGCAATAGATAACTTTTGAAAACATCGTGAACAAGGAGGAATTTGTCTTTATATGCTGTAAAATGAAAAAAAAACACAAAAGTATTTCTCTGAAACATACAACTGATGAAACCCTGCAGTAGATGATGTTTGAAAACATTGCGGAAAAAGAAGAAATTGCTCAAAATAAGCAATGTCTCCTTTAACTCTTTTTTTTCCAACGATGTTTCCAAGGCACACAGCCCTTAAAATATCATATCTTTTAAATGGTTTACCCTTTCCCACATACAGCAAATCTGCAGCAGACTACTTTGAAAATATCTAGGCAAAAACTTTGAAAGTCTCTAAAAAATTAAGGTATAAATACTGAAAAAAAGTTGAGAACATTGAGGCAAAAGGAGAAATTGCTTGTTTTGCCTGGGACACCAGTTCCAAATCCCCAAAAGTTAACCACTCGCCTCAGCAGATTCCTGCAAAAATAGCAAAGCATCTACATTCAATTGTTTTGTATATGCCAATACTCATTCACCAGACCTGTTGAGAAATGAAATTGTATTTCATCTCTGCCCTCTCATTGATTTTATGAATGGGCTGATGCTTTCTACAGAGGGCTAGATAACGAGGAATCAAGAGATCTCGATTCCATCATATCTCAGAAATCATTCATTAAAATCTATGTTGTTGGTACTCAAAAGAATCGTCTCAATGAGACGATTCTTTTGAGTACCCACAACGTAGGTTTTGGAGGTCAAATAAGGATTTTAGAACATGCAAAACGCTCCTTATCTAGAGCTTTGCTTTATATAACCCATATAGAAACCGCTTAAGTGGTGTATAGTGGTACAGAGTCTGCCTTATGTGCGGGAGGTTGCAGGTTTCGATTCCCAGCTGGGTCATACTATAGACTTAATGTAGAAATAGTTTTCCCTCCTTGGCGCTCTGGATTGTTGTGTTATTATTGCATCTGACTTGGAATCCGCTGTGGTCAAGTGGTTGGCGTCGGGGATTTCGAAACCGGGTGTCCCGGGTTCGATCCCCAGCCGCGGCACTATGGTCATGGTGGAGTGCCCTTGGGCAAGGCACATTTTCTAGCCTAGTACTGGTTTGTTTACCCAGGGATCATGAATAAGTGAACTGTCGCCGTGATATAACTGAAATAATATTGAAAGCGGCGTAAAACCCCAATAAATAAATAAATAAATTGTATCTGACTTGCTGGTGTCAGGATAAATGAACCAGTAGAACTTGAAACTTAGCCCAAAAAGTGTGGTGATGTAACTGAACAATTGTTAAAAGCGTTGTAGAGCAACCTTAATTTTTATAACCCTTTCCAATTTTATCAATTTTTAGATTTTTTGACATCTCTGTTTCTGAAAGTCTTAACCTTTTATAACATGCAGATTTTCAGCAGAAGACTTTTTGAAAACAGTATGACGTAAAGAGATAATGCTCTGCTGCAGATTTGTTTCATTAAAGACCATTTTGTGGAAATGAGAAATTTCTATTGAGAAAAAACTCTTTTCAAAACTGTTTTGTTTGCTGTCTCAAAGTTACAGAAGCATTTTTTATAACGCTTTTCCCTCTTGTTAATGCATTTGATTGCATCTGTAGCAGATGACTTATGAAAACAAAGCTCATACAGAGCAATTTCTCCATTTGCCACAATGTTTTCAACATTTTTTATATAATTATTCTTTCTTTTATATAAGTTTTCCCTATATGTGCCTAGATATTTTGAAAGTTGTCTGCTGTAAGTTTGTTGTATGTTTGAAAATGTTAACCCTTTCCTTTTTGTAGACGCAATTTTGCAGCAGGTATCTTTTGAAAAAATTGTGGCTAAAGTAGAAATTGCTCAAAAGGAACATTGTCATATTGTTTTCAATTTTATTCAATACTATTTTCATTTTTAGCTCCACTGGCTGAAAGCCAGTCGAGCTTATGTCATGGCGAATTGTCCGTCGTGCGTGCGTGCGTGCGTGCGTGCGTGCGTGCGTGCGTGCGTGCGTGCGTTAACTTTTTCCTTTAAACGACTTCTTCTCCCTAACCACTTGGCCAATTTGGTTGAAACTTCATTGGAAGCATCCTCTCAATGTCCTCTACTAAATTCCTTCAATTTTTTTTGATCCATTCAAAATTCTGGTTTCCATGGCAACCGAAAGAAAAAAATAGTGAGAACTTAAAAAATCTTCTTCTCCGAAAGTGTCAGGCCGATTTTCAAATAATTTTGTAGAAATGTTCCTTGGGTGACCCTTTATTAGATTCCTTCAAGAAATTTTGATTGGGCGAAAAACATGGCCGCCAGGGGGCGGGGCTTTTTTGCCTTATATAGCTATAGTGAAAACTTAAATAATCTTCTTCTCAAAAAGTGTTCAGCAGATTTTCAAATAATTATGTAGAAATGTTCCGTGGGTGACCCTCTATCAGATTCCTTCAAGCCATGTTGATTGGTAAAAAAACATGGCCGTCACAGGGCGGGGCTATTTTGCCTATATGGCTAAAGAGCAAACTTAAAAAATCTTCTCCTCCAAAAGTGTCAGGCCGATTTTCAAATAATTTTGTAGAAATGTTCCTTGTGTGAACCTTAATTAGATTCCTTCAAGAAATGTTGATTGGGCGAAAAACATGGCCGCCAGGGGGCGGGGCTTTTTTGCGTTATATAGCTATAGTGAAAACTTAAAACATCTTCTTCTCCGAAAGTGTTCAGCCGATTTTCAAATAATTTTGTAGAAATGTTCATTGGGTGACCCTCTATCAGATTCCTTCAAGCCATGTTGATTGGTCGAAAAACATGGCCGCCAGAGAGCGGGGCTATTTTGACTTATATGACCATAGTGAAAACTTAAAAAATCTTCTCCTCCGAAAGTGTCAGGCATATTTTCAAATAATTTTGCAGAAACATTCCTTTGGTGACACTCTACAAGATTCCTTTAAGCCATGGTGGTTGGTAAAAAAAATAGCCACCACGGGGCAGGGCTGTTTGGAGATTTTATTTTTGCCTTATGGCCGTGGAGCGATACTGGCCCTCTTGGGCCTCTTGTTAGAATTTTTCGATATTATTTTTGATATAGATGTTTTCAAAGAAATTTTTTACATGGTTTAGAAAATAAAATATCAAGGGTAATTAATTAGTTCATCTACCTATTGATGGAGCTATCATCTATTCAAGGGATTGCATCTTTTTGCAGGGAAAAAGTCAATAAACTCATACAACAATTTTGCAGCAGACAACTTTGAACATTTTTTGTCAAATAATAGAAAATCTCTATAATTGAATGGATAACCTATGACTAAAAGTGAAAAACATTGTGGCCAAAAGAGAAATTGCTATTTTTGAGCAATTTCTTCTTTTGTCAATATATTTTCGAAAAGCCGTCTGCTGCAGAGGCGTCAGAAAGTGCCTATATGAGGGAAAGGGTTAACTGTATCCCTGATGTATGACTTTTGAAGCCTTAATGACACCCGGCAAAGGGTGTTAACCATTTTCGCACATGCAACAAATCTGCAGCAGACGAATTTGAAACATCTTGATGACACATGTAGTAAATCTCTAAAATTTAAAGTATAATCATTGAATACAGTTGAAGACATTGTGGCAAAAGGAGCGATTGTTCATTAATCAATTTCTCCTTTTGACTTGATGATTTCAAAAGACTTCTGCTACAAAATTAATACAAATGCATCTGCAAGTCGGAAAGTGTTAACCCTTTCGCACATGCAACAAATATGCAGCAGACGAATTTGAAACATCTTGATGACACATGTAGTAAATCTCTAAAAGTTAAAGTATAATCATTGAATACAGTTGAAGACATTGTGGCAAAAGGAGTGATTGTTCATTAATCAATTTCTTCTTTTGACTTGATGATTTCAAAAGACGTCTGCTACAAAATTAATGCATCTGCAAGTCGGAAACTCCAGTTAATTATACCCCACTACTGCAATCAGTACCATTGGGATCGCATAGAACTTGCAGAGACAGTTTGACACATCTGCAGCAGATTACTTTTGAAAACATTGTGGGAAAAGGAGACCAATTCATCATTTTGCCATAATGTTTAAACTATAATCAATAAAAAATACTTTCAATTAAATACATTTTCAAAGATTTTGCAAAGATGTATTCAAAGGTGTCTGTTGTGGATTTGTTTGACCCCTTTCCACATATAAGCGCTTTCTTTGCCTCTGCAGCTGACGTCTTTTGAAAACCTTGAGCAATTTCGCCTTTTGCCACAAGGCTTTCAACTTTTTAAAGTAATTATACCTTCATTTATAGAAGTCTTCTGTGTTTTTAGCTCATCTGAGCTTTGCTCAAGGTGAGTTATTGTTATCGCCTTTTGTCCGGCGTCCGTCGTGCGTTGTCCGTCGTCCATCGTGCGTCAACTTCTTCTCCTCAGTAACCAGTGAGTCAATTGGGATGAAACTTCACAGAAAGCATTCTCTCAATGACCTCACCAGATTTCCTTCAAATTTTTGGGATCCATGCAGAATTCTGGTTTCCATGGCAACAAAATGAAAAAAACTTCAAAATTCTTCTTCTCCCAAACTGGTTGGCAGATTTTCAAATAATTTTGTAGAAATGTTCCTTGGTTGTGACCCTCTGTCAGATTCCTTCAAGCCATGTTGATTGGTCGAAAAACATTGCCGCCAGGGGGGGCGGGGCTATTTTGCCTTTTATGGCTATAGTGAAAACTTAAAAAATCTTCTCCTCCAAAAGTGTCAGGCCAATTTTCAAATAATTTTGTAGAAATGTTCCTTAAGTGACCCACTATCAGATTCCTTCAAGCCATGTTGATTGGTTGAAAAACATGGCCACCAGTGGACAGGGCTATTTTGGCTAATATGGCTATAGTGAAAACTTAAAAAATCTTCTTCTCCCAAACTGGATGGCAGATTTTCAAATAATTTTGTAGAAATGTTCATTGGATGACTCTCTATCAGATTCCTTCAAGCTGTGTTGATTGGTCCAAAAACATGGCAGCTAGGGGGGCGGGGCTATTTTGCCTTATATATGGCTATAGTGAAAACTTAAAAAATCGTCTTCTCCGAAAGTGTCAGGCCAATTTTCAAATAATTTTGTAGAAATGTTCCTTAAGTGACCCACTATCAGATTCCTTCAAGCCATGTTGATTGGTCGAAAAACATGGCCGCCAGTGGACAGGGCTATTTTGGCTTATATGGCTATAGTAAAAACTTAAAAAATCTTCTTCTCCCAAACTGGATGGCAGATTTTCAAATAATTTTGTAGAAATGTTCCTTGGATGACTCTCTATCAGATTCCTTCAAGCCGTGTTGATTGGTCGAAAAACATGGCCGCCAGGGGGGGCGGGGCGGGGCTATTTTGCCTTATATGGCTATAGTGAAAACTTAAAAAATCGTCTTCTCCGAAAGTGTCTGGCCGATTTTCAAAAAATGTTGTAGAAATGTTCCTTAAGTGACCCACTTTCAGATTCCTTCAAGCCATGTTGATTGGTCGAAACACATGGCCTCCAGTGGGCAAGGCTATTTTGCATTATTGCTATAGTGAAAACTTAAAAAATCTTCTCCTAAAAGTGTCAGGCCAATTTTCTTAGGGTGACCCTCTATCAGATTCCTTAAATCAAAGTTGATTGGTTGGAAACTGGCCGCAAGGGGGCGGTGCTTATAAAGCTAAAGTGAAAAAAAAAAAATTCAGGTGAGCGATCCAGGGCCATCATGGCCATCATGGCCCTCTTGTTTAGCAGATGTTTTCTAAGTCATCTGCTGCTGTTTGTTGAATATGGTAAAGGGGTTAATGTGGGACAGAGTTGTTGTTTGTTCCCCCGACCTTTGACTGCTGGAACTCTTTGATTGATTGATTGATTAGGGTTTAACGCCGTTTATACAATTCTTCAGTCATATCACGGTGACCAGTTCACCTCATCATGCATTTCCTGGTTTTCCCACACCAGTACACCACACAACATACTTTCCAAGCAACTGGCTGCTTTTCCACATAGACTGTCAAACAGCTCATTGGTGAATGACGCATGTCACAGTGACTTTTGTCATATGTTGGAAAGAATGTGGGCCGAGCTTGGATTCAAACTCACAACACCTGGATTGACAGCCCGTGTCGCTACCGACTGAGCTACCTTTGTATATCAATTCCCTGTCTACAGCAACCCTTATAATTTCCCAATCACTCATTTTCTGCATTAAAGACCATGCAATTAAAGACCACATGTGAAAAAAGACTATATTGATCTTTTCCCATGGGTGGTCTTTAAACACATGTTGAACTGTTATATCAGGTTGGCTCAACATTTTTATGTAGATACTCCTAAAATTGGCTCTTGACTTGTTAACCCTTTTCCACATACAAAAAATCTGCAGCAGACAACTTTGAAAATAAATCAACAATAATATGGAAAATCTCCCTAAATGAAGACATACTTATAATTGAATAGAGTTGAAAAAATTGTGTCAAAAGGAGAAATTGCTGGTTTTGAGCAGTTTCTTCTTTTGTCACGGTGTTTTCAAAAGTCGTCTGCTGCAGAGGCGTTAGAAAGCGTCCATATGTGGGGAAGGGTTAATACATGAAAACTTGACAAGTCCATTTTAAAAATTCAGCATTGAAAAGCATTTTTAAAAAGCATGAATAATTTTGCTTGGCAAGAGCTCTTGTTTCTCATAGTGTCAGGAATAATGTTGTGTGGAGTTCTGCTGTGAGATAGCCAGAGTAGGTGAACTGGTGAAATGGGATATTACTTAACCCTTTCCCACATACAATAAATCTGCAGCAGACGACTTCAAAAACATACCCGAAAAAAATGGAAACTTCCTTTAAATGAAAGTACAATAATAGAATAGAGTTGAAAACATGGTGAAAAAAGGAGAAATTGCTCTTTTTGTTTTCAAAAAGATGTCCTCTGTGGAGGCGTCAGAGAGCATCTATGTCAGGTAAAGGGTTAAATACTGTTGAAATAGCCTTTAAACTCCAATCAATCACTAAAATGCCCTTATTAGACCGGGGACCATTAGGCAAGCCACTCTGTCCTTGACCCTTTCCTTCATATAGACGCTTTTCGACGCCTCTGCAGCAAACCAGTTTTGAAAACATTGTGGCAAATGGAGAAATTGCTCATAATGAAAAATGTCTCCATTTGCCACAATGTTTTCAATTCTATTCAATATTTATACTTCCTGTTATATAAATTTTCTGTATTTTTGTAGGTATGTTTACAAAGTTGTCTGCTGCAATTTTGTTGTATGTGGGTAAGGGTTTAACAGATCTCAAAAAATCTTTTCTGCTGTTGAATCCTTCAGATTGGAACATTGGATTAACCCTTTCCCTCATACAAAACCACAACAGCAAACGACTTGCCAAAACTATGAAAAAAATCTCTCTAATTGAAATTATGATAATTCAATTAAGTTAAAAAAACATTGTGGCAAAAGGTGAAATTACTCATCATGAGTAATTTTGTTCTATTGTCAAAATGTTTTCAAAAGTCATCAGCTACAGGGGTGTGAAAGATGTGTCTACATGTGGGAATGAATATTCAGATGTAATTAAATATTGACTGCATTATATCTGGTATGCAATGGTAATTTTATATTATATGGAAATGCTGTTTACCATTTCCCACATACAGTAAATCTGCAGCAGATGACTTTAAAAGCATCTGAGCAAAGATATATATGGAAAACTTCTATAAATTGAATTTGAATTATTTCATAGAGTTGATAACATTGAGGCAAAAGGTGAAATTGCTCAATTTCGCCATTTGTCACAATGTTTTTAAAAGTTGTTTGCTGCAAATTCACCAAAATGCGCATAAAGGTAGGAAAAGGTTAACCCTTTCCCTTATCATAAGCTGTAGACATCTTTGAATTCATAAAGTTCAGTTTGTATAATTTGCCGTTTTTAAACACTCGTTTTTTCAGAACGGAGCGTATTATAGTTTTTACCTGCGGCGTACGGCGGGTAGTGTCCAGTATGTTGTCAGCCCAGTGACTTTAGAAGCTTTTGTCCAATCATCACCAAATTTGGTTAAAATGTGTATTGACATACTATCTCAGACAAATTCAATAACCAGCCATATCGATGTAGTCACTCAAGAGTTATTGCCCTTTAATTATAGAAATTATCTCAAATTGGTATTGTCCGATCATTACCTTTTGAGCCATTATTCAATCATCACCAAATAAGTCAGAGAGTGTATGGGCAGCATTATATCTTGGACAAGTTCTATAACCAGCCATATTGCTAGAGTCACTCTAGAGTTATCACCCTTTAATGACAGAATTTACATAAAATCGGTCTTGTCCGCTCAATAACTTTAGAAGCCTTTGTCCAATCACCACCTTTGGTCAAAATGTGTATTGACATACTTTCTTAGACAAGTCCGATAACCAGCCATATCGCTGTAGTCACTCGAGAGTTATTGCCCTTTAATTATAGAAATTACCTCAAATCGGCCTTTATTCAATCGTCACCAAATATAGTCAGAATGTGTATGGGTATAATATCTCGGACAAGTGCTATAAGCAGCCATAATCCTTTCCCACTTACAACAAAGTAGACGACTTTAAATACATCAAACCTAAAATATGAAACGTCTCTACAAAGGAAAGTTTAATTATTGAATAGAGATGAAAATATTGTGGCAAAAGGAGAAATCTCTCATTTTGATCAATTTCTCCTTTTATCAAAATATTTTCAAAAGTCATATGCTGCATAATAGTTGTCAGAAAGCATCTAATTATGTGGGAAAGGATTGTTGTCATTTAGGTTTTTATGACTCTTACACTTGCATGCCTTTTAACACATCTACAGCAGACAACTTTTGAAAACGCTGATATTTCCTTTTGCCAGAATGTTTTCATTAAGACAGGCTTTTAGGACTGCATATCCCAGCTGCAGGCACATTGTGCTGAATTTGCATGAGACAACAAGGAAACATTGTGTTGCAAAATTAAGTTTATGTAAATCTTGGTCTAGCTAGGTTCCTACCAAATATTGCTTTCATTTGTAAACAGCAGTCAGGTTAAGGTTTTAACCCCCTTTCAAACTTACAGATATGTTTTGACGCATCTACAGCTGCGAAAAAAATTGAAAACATTGTGACCAAAGAAGATATTGCTCATGACGAGCAATTTCTTCTTTTGCCATAATGTTTTCATCTCTATTCTCCTTCCGGGTTCGATCCCCAGTCGCGGCACTACGGTCATGGTGGAGTGCCCTTGGGCAAGGCACATTTTCTAGCCTAGTACTGGTTTGTTTACCCAGGGATCATGAATAAGTGAACTGTCACCGTGATATAACTGAAATATTGTTGAAAGCGGCGTAAAACCCCAATAAATAAATAAATAATCTATTCTCCTTAGATATACTTTCCATATTTTTGCCAAGTTCATTTCAAAGTGTTCTCCTGCAGAATTGTTGAAAGTAGTAGATGTTTCAAATGGTAGATTTGAACCTTCAAAAATGTCCTGGAAATATCCTTTAATTACCCTTTCCCACATACAACAAATCTGCCGACTCCAGCAGATGACTTTGATAACATATAGTCAAAAATCTGGAAACTATCTATAGATGAATGAAAAATTATTGAATTAAGTTAAAAAAGGAGGCAAAAATAGAAATTGATCATTATTAGCAATTTCTCCTTTTGTAACAATATTTTCAAAAGTTGTCTGCTGCAGCGGCGTCAGAAAGCATCTACAGTCAAACCTGTGCTAAAGATCACCTTGGGATAGTGATTCCCTGTCTAGAGCAGCCACACTTTTAGTTTAACAATTATTCATTTTCTGCATAAATGACCCTGCAATGAAAGACCACCATGTCCTGTGAATGAAGACCATATTGTTTTGTTCCCATGGGTGGTCTTTATACACGGGTTCCACTGTACATGTTCCTGAATGTCACCTTGAAAAACAGAGTTGGTTCTCGACCCTAATGACGTATTCTTTTCATTATTGAAAAAGAGATATCAAATAAGATTATGGCCGTATCAGAAATTACGTGGACAGTGTCCAGGGAAAAGCAAATATAATTAGCCAATATTTATCCTTTCCCACATAAAATCAAATCTGCTGCAGACCACTTAGAAAACATGTAAGGAAAAACATGAAAACTGTCTATAAATGAAGGATTTCTTATTGAATAGAGATGAAATTATTGCGGTCAAAGAAAACATTGCTAATAATGTTGCAGCAGACCACTTAGAAAACACGAAAAGTCTCTTTAACCCTTTCCCTCATATAGACTCTTTCTGACGCCTCTGCAGCAGACGGCTTTTTGAAAACATAGTGTCAAAAGAAGAAATTGCACAAAACATGCAATTTTTCCTTTTGCCACAATGTTTTCCACTTTTTGTCATAGGCTATCCATTCAGTTATGGAGATTTTCTATGTTTGACATCTGCTGCAGAATTGTCGTATGAGGGAAAGGGTTAAATGAAGGTTTCCTCATTGAATAGAGATGAAATCAAAGAAAAAATTGCTAATAATGTTCAATATGTTTGCCCAGATGCCTTCTGCTCCAGTCAGATGTACCGCATATAGGGAAAAGGTTGTACAACTCTGCAGCCAGATGTACCGCATATAGGGACAAGGTTGTACAACTCTGCAGTCAGATGTACCGCATATAGGGACAAGGTTGTACAACTCTGCAGTCAGATGTACCGCATATAGGGACAAGGTTGTACAACTCTGCAGCCAACAAGGTCCGCATCTTGGAAAGAAATTCCACCTCCTGTCGCGTCAAATGTATTGTTTTCATTTATACATTAAATGTTCCTAAAGAAGCATATCGGATCTGGTTAACAAATTATGTGTGAACCTGAATTGATAGGAATCCTATGTGGTCAAGAGGTTTGCGTCTGGGATTTGGAACTGGGCATCTCGGGATTGATCCCCAGTCTCGCCATGGGGGTCATGGTGTAGTGCCCTTGGGCAAGGCACATTTCATTGCCTAGTAATAATACTGAACACGGCATAAGACCTTAATAAAACAAACAAACCTGAAATGATCTTTCAAAGGTTATATGCTTTAACCCTTTCCCATTTTTCCCAGGGCTCGCTTTCCTTATATGTATAGAGTAAGAACATTGAAAACTATTTTAGTTCTATCAAATCAGGTGAGCGTTACAGGACCATCATGGTTCTCTGCAATAGAGACGTCAGAATTCAGCTTTATAGGTTAACCACTTTACAATAAATGTGCAGCAGACGACTTTGAAAATATCTGAGAAAAAATAAGGATAATCTTCATCAATGAAGATATAATTACTAAAAGCAGAATTTGCTTGTTTTAAGCAATTTCTCCTTTATCAAACTCTTTTCAAAGTTCATCTGCTGCAGAGGGATCTGAGAAAGCATCTATATATGGGAAAGGGTTAAAGAATTAACCCTTTCCCTCATAGGACAAATCTGCTGCAGACGACTTTGAACATATTTTGTCAAACAATTGAAAATCTCTATAATTGAATGGATAACCTATGACTAAAAGTGGAAAACATTGTGTTAAAAGGAGAAATTGCTTATTTTGAGCAATTTCTTCGTTTGTCACTATGTTTTTAAAAAGCTGTCTGCTGCAGAGGCATCAGAAAGCGTCTATATGAGTGAGGGAAAGTATTAAGACTCAATTTTGTTTGATGAGGTTCAATGTATCTGACTTTTCTTGTACAAATCAATAGGGATGTTTCACCATAGGGAAACAGAAGGCCCTATTTAGTACAGTTAATTGTATTAATTATTGCTCTTGTGTTGGGAACCCTTCTATCATTAAACTTTTCTTACTTACAACAAATACTTTGAAAACTTCTCGACAAAAATATGAAATATCTCTATAAATGAGAGTTTAATTATTAAAAAGAGTTGAAAACTTTGTGGCAAATGGAGAAATTGTTCTTTACTAGCAATTTCTCCTTTTTGCCACAGAGTTTTCAAAAGTTGTCTGCTGCGAAGGCATCAGGAAACGTCTAAATGAGGGAAAGGGTTAAACTTTTCTTACTTTTTTACTGTGTATAATTATGCAAATAAAGCAGATGAAATTTGAGATAAAACTGGTTTTGCAAGAACTAATTTGATGCCTTTTATGAAACTCGCCCCAACTCATTTTTCAACCGCTTGAATAAACCTGCGGTCACTGCGAGTAAATAAAACAAATAAGCAAAAAAAGCTATGAATTATTTATTTCATCTCCAATTGTCCAGATAGGAATTAGTTGATTGTGGAGGGAGAAAAATTGGCTTCCAACAAAGGAAATGATTCTAAGATTTTTTTAAACGGAGTATATCATTTTGTATATTGATTCTAAACTCTCTTACATACATACATACATACAATCTGTAGCAGAATCATTTGAAAATACAAGAGAAAGTTGATGCCAAGGCATCAATGTCGCCGGAAAAGACTGCATTGATTTATTTATGTATTCTTGACTTTCCTTAGTCTATTCAAACATTAGGAACGTTGTTGTTTGGCGTTGTTTACCCTCGCGCTCGGCATTAATGCCATTTGGCGAGCATTAGGAACGTTGAAATGAAAACATTTACTTATAAATTTTATATTCATACTTACATTAGGGTATCTATAAAAAATTAACGAAATGTGTACACATTTATCTTGGCTTAAATTTAATTTTGCTGTTGTTACTTATTTAAATAATAGTATTCATTCATATAATTTCAATGTTTGTCAATCTTATTCGAATCACAAGGTAAATATCCTGATATTGCTTTAAAGGGAGGTAATTTGAAGAAAACAAAAGTCTTCAAAAGGAGAAATATATCAGCATTACCGTCTACAGTTTAAATTGTTCTATTGTTTGTGGATTTAAAAATGTTCTTTTTTTCTTATTTCTACATGTACAACGAAATATTGCGGCTTCTCTTTGACGCTTTGCGTCAAACATTCGTCTTGTACTTGTCTAAAATAAAATAATATCACTCGCTTTTTCATATCGAAATGCGCATGCGCGAAAATCGATGTTAAAGGTCACGAACCTACACAACAGAATAGGGTCTATATTTAGCTTAGAAACAGTTCCTACTTTAGATATTCATGGATTAACATTATTAAATGAATTCTACACAAATCAAGACATCTCTTTGAACATGAAAACAACATTTAGTAAGTTAAAATTGCTATTAAAAGGAGAATCCGAAATTGACCTCAGTGATGACACATAAGAGTCTGCATTAGGGGGTGTTGGTTCACGTCTTGAAGGGACCACTTTTGTCTTCGTAAATAAGACAAAAAACTTAAATGCGAGTGAAATAAAAAAAACTGCAAACATTAAAAAATCGGAATATTTATTTCATTTTAGATGTGTCATTTATTAGTGTTCGTAAACAACCACAATTGTAATATGTTCAAATCATCTAGATGTGTTTCTTTCTAATAATAAGCCGCCCTCCCATGTGATTTCCGAAAAGCTATTAAAAATAGAAGTCGCGGGCTTCTGCCCGGCGACTAATAAGGCAAAAATATTTTTTAAAAAATCCATATAAGCATCCTTTTAATGAATAGAGTTCAACCCCCTTCCCCCATACAACAATTCTGCAGCAGACGACTTTGAACATATTTTGTAAAAAAAAAGAAAATATCTATAATTGAATGGATAATCTATGACTAAAAGTGGAAAACATTGTGGCAAAAGAGCAATTTCTTCTTTTGTCACTGTTTTCAAAAGGCCGTCTGCTGCAGAGGCATCAGAAAGCGTCTTTATGAGGGAAAAGGTTAATGAATAGAGTTTAAAATATTGTGTCCAAAGGAGGAATTGGTTACTATGAATTTGTTTAGTACTGCTGCATATGCATCAAAATCCTTCTACATGCAGAAAAGGGACTTTAAATTTGAGTTTGATTGAAAATGTGCCTTTAACCCTTTTCCTCATATAGACGTTTTCTTACGACTCGGCAGCAGATGGCTTTTTGAAAACATGGCGACAAAAGAAGAAATTGCTCAAAACGAGCATTTTCTCCTTTTGCCTAAATGTTTTCAACACTATTCAGCAATATGTCATTCATAGAGGTTCTCCACATTTTGTTTTTATAACTTCAAAGTCGTCTGCTGCAGCTTTGTTGTATGTGGGTAAGGGTTAAGAATGTGAAAGTTTTCTTTTAACCTTTCTTACGTTATATGATATTTTGTGTGTGCTTTGAAAACATCTGCATTGTTAATCATTTCCCACATGCAAATGCATCGGAAGCCAACTTGCAGACACAAATTGTTTTATAGATCTTATGACTGCCCATTACAGGTCGTCTCAGATTGACATTTGCGTCGCCCAATCATATTGTCGCCTTCAAAATTGTTAGGTATCAACAGGGGAGTTAACTCATATAAATAAACAAGATATAGAAGCGGTGATGGCTGAGTGTTACGATTGTAAAGTAACCATTTTTATAGCAGTACCGAGCGTTGATTGTTTATTTGTTGGTCAGAAGAAGGAGCCATCTTAAAAATTTAAACGTATTACAGTCAAACTTGCGATCAGCAGCCACCCAAGGGACATGATAAAACTGGCTGCTTAAGACAGGTGGCTGCCGATCACAAATTTCATGACTTGGTCGGATTTGTTCAAGTCTTGTCAGTTCACATAATATTACATGTAACTGTTAGGAATAGTCATTACATTACAAATAGTAAATTGTCTTTATAAACTTGTATTTAAACATTGTTATGAAGATTTGTAGCTTTTTTCTATCAAATATTTCATTGTGCTATCTATTCTTTAGTTTAAACCGATGTTTACAACTAACTTGACTATCAAATATTTCATTGTGCTATCTATTCTTTAGTTTAAACCGACGTTTACAACTAACTTGACTATCAAATATTTTTTTACTTCATTTTTAAATTCGCCGAATAACGTATCCGGAAAAAATAGCGTCCGAATCTACGTCTACATCTTGCACACAATTTTACTCAATAATATTTAAATTTAAAATGGAAATGGGAATATTAATTGACTTGGGGCTTCAAAGTGGACATTAACTTTCATTTTAACATATAAATGTACTGTCTTTTGGTCTAAGACGCTCACAAATATCTGTTTCAATTTATCAATTTTGCCCGACATTGTAAACCGAAAAAAAGCCAAAATCGCAACCTCTTGATGATGAATCATGCAACTATCATTCGGCACATGTCAGCTGTTTTCGGTACCCTAGATCTTACATGTAAACAGATCACGCGTATGAAAAAACGCCGATAATGTGATTGTCACAATATGCTCTATTACCTGTATATATTTAAACACCGATAATTTAACACCTTGCGAATCCAAGTCGTGTGTTGATTGACCGTTGAACACAATATGATTACAGTTAATCTCGACCAATTAGTGTGGCCGCTGGCCGCCTTTCAAAGGGAACAGCTGATCAAGGCAGTTTATAGAGTATAATTGGTTGGGACGGTTTTAAAGTGACCGTTTAACGCTGGTGACCGCTGATCGCATGTGACCGCTCACACAAGTTTGACTGTAGTTTAATTCGAGACAACAATTTATGCAGTGTTGTCAGGTCCAATATATGCACAGCAAATCATTTTGGTCTGATTTCAGTGAGATTGAGACCTGACGGACCAATGTTATCTGAATCTGTCTCCCACAATTTCCATTCAGTTCAATCAGAACATAACATTGTAACAACTTCAGGGGAATCAACTAACTTAAGTTAAAATTTAGCATTTTCTTTTATTTTAGCCCCAACACAGTCCATCACCAATGGTGACAAGACAGACAACTCCGATGAGAGTGGCAGTATTAGGGGAGGCTACTCCAGTAGTAGAGAAAGGTCTAGGTATGTATCCATATTTTGTCATTGTCAACCTCTCGGAATGAACAAAAATTGAAAAAAAGATAAGTCTCTTGTTTGTAGTTGGGATCTTTTCAAACTACATTTTGGTGTGTAGTTGTATTATGATTTGATACATATGAAAACAGAACTGGTTTCTATCAGGTTAGCTCGATTGATACAATGTGGGCTGTCAATCCAGAAGGTTCAAACCCAAGTTTGGCCAAGTAACATTCTTTCTGACATTTGACAAAAGTGATTGTGACAAGGGCCATTTGTCTTCCATCTTTGGGCTAACACTATATATGTGGAAAAATCATCCAGTTGCTTGGAAGGACTGTTGTGTGGAGAAGTACTGGTGTTAGAGAGTCAGGAACTGTGGCTGCCTTGATATGACTGAAAACAAGTTGACCTTTGAAATCTGATTTAAATATTGATTGCGCAATTTTGAATTCGGCTGCCAGCAGGGGAATTTGTGTTGATCCAACAAATTTCTAGTCCTTAACCCTTTCCCTCATATAGACGCTTTCGGACGCCTCTGCAGTAGACAGCTTTTTAAAAACATAGTGACAAAAGAAGAAATTGCACAAAACGTTCAATTTCTCCTTTTGCTACAATGTTTTCCACTTTTAGTCATAGGTTATCCATTAAATTATGGAGATTTTCTATGTTTTGACAAAAGACATTCAAAGTTGTCTGCTGCAGAATTGTCATATGAGGGAAAGGGTTAAACCTGTTCTCACTTGTAGATGCAATATGAAGCACACAACATTTAAAATATTTTTGCCACAATGATTTCATCTATTTTCAAATGCTTTTCCATGAATGTTTTCAAAGTCGTCTGCTGCAGCTTTGTTGTATGGGAGTAAAGGGTTAAACCCGCTCCAACATGAAGATGCAATTTGATGGATGTGCAGAAGACAGCTTTTTTTATAACATTTTTTTTGCAACTTCATGATTAATTTCTGTATTTATCCCAACAACTTTCATCTGTATTCAACAATTATAATCTCATTCATAAAGATTTTCTATATTTCATCATCCTAGATGGCCTTAAAGTTTTGGGATGAACTTTGCTGTTGTGTGAGAATAGATTAACCCTAATTCCCACAGACAACAAATCTGCAGCAGAAGACTCTGAAAACATAGTGACAAAAACCTGAAAAATCTCCATGAAAGATAGCTTAATTGTTTAAATAAAGTTGAAAACATTGTGGCCAAAGGAGAAATTGCTCATGATGAATAATTTCAACCTTTGGCAACATGCAATGTTTTCAAAAGTCGTCTGCTGCTATTGTGTCAAAATGGTCTGCAGGTGGGAAAGGGTTAAATGCATTTAATATTCTGCAATGTGTTATTTTGAAATTGCTAATTAATGAGAAAGCGGAATTTCAATGTGTTTGATTTTTTTGTTTCCATGTTCTAGTTTTTTGCTTCTCCATTTCATTAACACTTTCCAAAATACAAAAAAAATCTGCTGCAGACGACTTTGATATTATCTAGGCACAAATATGGAAAAACACTATAAATGAAAGTTAAAGTATGGAAAAACACAAAAAACATTGTGGCAAAATTAAGTCATCTTCCGCGATGCATCTAAAATGTGTCTGCATAATAAGAAAAGGTTATAACATTTGAAATATTGTGGAGAAAAGAAGTAATTATTTGTTTTGAGTACATTTTCATAACTCATGCATAGTTATTGAATAAATAATGATGAGCAATTTTCTCTTTTGTAACAATGTTTTCAAAAGTCGTCTGCAATTTGGAAAGGGGTTATATTATTAAATGTTGGTACAATAATTTTTTGAGGAGAAATTTCTCATTCATCATAGACATGAAATGTTTTGTTGCCAAGGTTTTACAATCATCCTTAATTAACCCTTTCCCTCATACGACAATTCTGCAGCAGACGACTTTGAACATATTATGTCAATAAATAGAAAATCTCTATAATTGAATGGATAACCTATGACTTAAAGTGGAAAACATTGAGGTAAAAGGATAAATTGCTTGTTTTGAGCAATTTCTTCTTTTGTCACTATGTTTTCAAAAAGCCGTCTGCTGCAGAGGCGTCAGAAAGCTTTTATATGAGGGAAAGGGTTAACTTTGATGTCTAATTTTATGTATTTATAATTAGTGCAGTTCAAAGAAAAGCAGTAAAAAGTACTAGATTTATTTTAAGCCAGTCTATTACATTAGATTTCATTTAATTGCTTATTGCAAAAAAGAAAATTGCAAAATATTGGTTATTTGCAATGAGGCAATGTATCATGATGTATGTTAGTAGAATTTATATGCCTCTCTATTTAATTACAAAATATTCGTTGATAATTAACAAAACTAACCCTTTCCCACTAACAACGTCATCTTTGAAAACATCTTGGTGAAATTTAAATTAGATTTGTGTAAGTGGGAAAAGATAAAATAATCATGAATGATTGATTATAAACTGTCAGTGTTTGAACAATTGTTGAAAAAAAAAAGCAGAGCTATTGTCACTTGATCGGCGGGGGCAACGGCGGCGGCAGCAATGGCGGCGGCGTTGGTTAAGTTTTGTGTTTAGGTCACTTACATAGAAACTATCCAACCTAATCATTTGAAACTTGGAAAACTTGTTCATCTAATACCCTTCTTCACATTGTATTCTAAAGATGATGAGTGTGGCCGGTTTTTGGGGGTAAAAAAAATCATTTATTATGTATTTCGGTTGA
Source organism: Serripes groenlandicus (assembly GCA_031761405.1). Taxonomy (NCBI): domain Eukaryota; kingdom Metazoa; phylum Mollusca; class Bivalvia; order Cardiida; family Cardiidae; genus Serripes; species Serripes groenlandicus. The sequence goes on along the minus strand of JASEVX010000079.1, from coordinate 386,305 downwards.
TTTTGTTAATTGGCGGTGTTGGTTAACCCTTTCCCTCATATAGACGGCTAGACGGCTTTCTGACGACTCCGCAGCAGACGGCTATTTGAAAACATAGTGACAAAAGAAGAAATTGCACAAAACGTGCAATTTCTACTTTTAACACAATGTTTTCCACTTTTAGTCATAGGTTATCCATTCAATTATAGAGATTTTCCATTTTTTGACAAAATATGTTCAAAGTCGTCTGCTGCAGAATTGTCGTATGAGGGAAAGGGTTAAGTTTTGCTGTTAGGTCACTTACATGGTAACTATGAAACCTATTACTTGGAAAACATCTTCATGTTATACCCTTCTTCACATTGTATGCTTAACCCTTTCCCTCATCCAACAATTCTGCAGCAGACGACTTTGAACACATTTTGTCAAAACATAGAAAATCTCTAAAATTGAATGGATAACCTATGACAAAAGGGGAAAACATTGTGGCAAAAGGAGAAATTGCACGTTTTGTGCAATTTCTTCTTTTGTCACTATGTTTTCAAAAAGCCGTCTGCTGCAGAGGCGTCAGAAAGCGTCTATATGAGGGAAAGGGTTAAGATGCTGATGTCAATTTTGATGTATTTTGGTTGATTTTGAGAAGGTGGTATTGGTTAAGTTTTGCATTTAGGTCACTTACATGGAAACTATCAAACCTATTACTTTGAATCTTGGAAAACTTGTTCATCAAATACCCTTCTTCACAGAGTGTGATAAAGATGCTGAGCGGGCCTGTTTTTATACCCCCGACCAACGAAGTTTGAAGGGGGTATATTGAAGTCACCCTGTGGTCGGTTGGTTGGTCCGTTGCAATTTTTCTTGTCCGAAGCAAAACATTTAAACTACTGGATGGAATTTAATAAAACTTCATACGATGATACAACACAGTGAGACAAAGTGCAGTGTACAGGAACCACAACTCCTAATTACAGAGTTATTGCCCTTTGTTAATTTTTCTTGTCTGGAGAATAACTTAATAACTTCTTGATGGTATATAATAAAGCTTCATACAATGGTAGAGCACAATGAGAGGAAGTGCAGTGTACAAGAACCATAAGTCTAATTTAGCTAATTACAGAGTTATTACCCTTTGTTGTTTTTTCTTGACCGTAGGATCTTGTCCGGAGAATAACTTTAACTTTAAAACTTTAAAAGTTGGAATTTAATAAAACTTCATACGATGATACAACACATTGAGAGGAAGTGCAGTGTACAGGAACCATGTTCTGAAAGCCAATTGAGCTTATGTCACATCCAGATGTGGCGAATTGTCCTTCGTAGGTGCATCTGTACGTCAACTATTTTTATGCTTCAAACCACTTTTCCTCCCTAACTACTTTGCAAATTGGGATGAAACTTCATAGGAAGCATTCGCTCAATGTCCTCTCATAAATTCTTTCAATAAGATCATGTATATGAACTTGGATTTATCTCCGCACAGTCAATCTTGTTTCAATAAAAACAGCAGTTGTGTGCAGTCTTATAATATGTAAATATTCATTCCGAATTTGAAGATTTTTTATATTAAATAAATAAACTGTAAAAGGATAATATCAGACGAGCGTCAGGCACCCGCAGGCGGTGCTCTTGTTAGATTAGTTATCGTGCTCGCCCTTTGTCTGTTGTGCATCATGCATCCCTCAACATCTTCTCGCCGAGCCCCATTAGCTCAGTCGGTAGTGACGCGGGCTATAAATCCAGGGGTTGTGAGTTCGAATCCCGGCTCGGCCAACTTTCTTTCCGACGATTGACAAAAGTCAATGCGACATGCGTCATTCGTCTTCCACCAATGGGCTAAGTCTATGTGGAAAAGCAGCCAGTTGCTTGGGAAGATTGTTGTGTGGAGTACTGGTGTGAGAAAACCATTTAAATGCGTGAGTAGGTGAACTGGCCGCCATGATATAACTTGTTAAATACGCGTTAAACCCCAATCAATTAATTAATTAATCAACATCTTCTCCTCTGTAAACAGTAGGTCAATTTGGATGAAACTTCACAGCAAGTATACTCTCAATATCCTCTACAATTCTTTCAAACTTTATTGATCAATGCAGAAATCTGGTTTCCATGGCAACCGAAAAACACACAACTTTGGGCGATTTTCAAATCAGGGTGCGATTTTTGTTTTGCCTTATTGCGTGGTGCGATCATGCAACGTGCTATATTTGGTTACTTTGTAATTTCACGATAGTTGACAATGGAAGGAAAAGTTAATACTACGATAAACTAACTGTAAATGCTTTAGTCAAAATACAGTTACAATTGATTTTGAAGAGACTTTATTATAGTTCATTTCAAATGATAAATATTGATCGGTTGATGTCGATAATTAAGTAAATAATTAAATTTTCTTCGATACAATTTTACTTGATGTTTTCCTCGATTCTATCTTACAACAACAACTCAACATGGGAGATTACTCCCAAACACCTAAAACGCAGTGGACAGTTTGGATTTTCAAAATAATTGAATTAACAGTTTAACTTTTGTTAAACCCTTCAGAACATTTACATTTCCAATATTTTAAGTATTTGTTTTTATTAATTATCATTATTTCGATGATATTAAAAACACCTACTGATGCTTAATACTATATAGTTTCGAGTTTATGGCATTCGGAACATCTTGGCAGACTACATCTAAGACGTATCTTTCCAATATATTTATAAATATGTTAATCATGTAGTGTGTACTATTTCATTCTATAGATAGATACAGGCTTAAAAAGAAGCTGTATTAGTTTTGAAAAAATGATAATTTTATGGCTGTAGTGAAAACTTTAGACATCTTCTCCTAAGCTATCGGGCATATTTTCAAATAATTTTGCAGAAATATTTCTAGGGTGAAACCTTTATCAGATTCCTTCAAGACATGTTGGTTGGTAGAAAAACATGGCCATCTGCAGGGGGCTATTGTAAAAACATTAAAATTCTTCTACTCCAAAAGTATCTGGCTGATTTGCAAATAAAAATCTATCCATTGGTGACCCCCTACAATTCTACTTCAAGCCATATTGATTGGTAAAAAAACAAGGCCTCCATGGGGCGTGGCTGTTTTGCCTATATGACTATGGTGAAAACTTTTAAAATATTCTCTTCCAAAAGTATCAGACTGATATTCAAATTATGTTGTAGATATGTTCCATGAGCCAGCCTCTACTTGATATTCAAGACATGTTGATTGGTCAAAAGACTTTGCTGTAAGGTTCTTGAGCTGTTTTACCATTTATGCTCAGAGTGTAAGATTTAGAAAATTATTTCCTAAGGAAATAAATGTCCAATTTTGAAATACTCTCTGGTACATAAACATTTCTTTAGTGACCTTCTAAGTCATATTATTTTGGCCCAAGAAAGACAGCATGGGGTGTGTGTTAACCTATTTCGCCAGATATTTTGTGACATAATTATCTGAAAACATTGGATAAGCAATTTAAATTATTTCAGATATTGTGATACTGTAACTAAATTTCACCTGCACAAAATATGTCAAAATGATGTTTTCTCATTTAAGATCTCGTGATGGATCAAGAGAGCGTGAGAGGCGAGATCACGCCCAAGACCCTCAGAGACCCGAGCCTGACTATGGGATTGTACAGGTACAGCCCAGACCCAGTAAAGGGAAACGGCCAATTCCCAGACGGCACACAGTTGGTGGTTCAGCACTAGCTATAGAGGCGGTAAGTCTCATTTATTTTAACCTAATCTCCTCATTAAAATCAGACCTAAATACTTCGGTGTGCATGTATTGAATCTGACAGCACTGCATAAAAGGTCGTCTCAAATTGACATATACATTTAACACTTTCCCTCATACGACAATTCTGCAGCAGACAACTTTGAACGTATTTTGTCAAAACATAGAAAATCTCCATAATTGAATGGATAACATATGAAGAAAAGTGGAAAACATTGTGGCAAAAGGAGAAATTGCACGTTTTGTGCAATTTCTTCTTTTGTCACTATGTTTTCAAAACACCGTCTGCTGCAGAGGCGTCAGAAAGCATATATATGAGGGAAAGGGTTAAGTATTCATGAGCAGGTTCTAGTTTCTATGTCCAATGAAATAGCACAAAACATCCACTGCTCAGCCATCACTGCTTCTCTATCTCGTTTATCAATGTGGGTTATCTTCCTTGTGGATACCTAACAGTTTTGTAGGCAACAATTTGATTGGCTGATGCAAAGGTCGATCTCAGAGGACATCTTAAATAGGCAGTCATCAGAAATATATGAGAGTTTGTTACTGCAGCAAAGTTTAAGTCTGGTTTTAATGTTCTAACCCATACTCTCTGCAGATAAATATTCAGTTCCCACTCTTCCTTGAGTACAGAAAAAGTCCTTGAATATGTTTAACCCTTTCCCACATATGTCAAATCTTCAGCAGACGACTTTGAAATCAACAAGAGCAAAATATGAAAACTCCCGCAATTAAAAGTAAAATAATTGAAAAGAGAAAAATTGCAGGCAACACATATGATGTGTGTGCAGTTATATTAATCCTTTCCCACATACAACAAATGTGAAGCAGACGACTTCAAAAACATCTAGGCCAAAAAAAGGGAACATTTCACATTTCTTATAATGAAAGAATTATTATTGAATCGAGATAAAAACATTGTGGCAAAAGGAGATATTAATGCTCGTTTTCAAAAGTCGTCTGCGGCAGAGGCGTAAGAAAGTGTCTATATGTGGGAAAGTGTTAAGAAAACCTTGGTTCACCATGATCAAACTGCATGTACTTTTCTCTGTGAAGGGCATCTTTAATTGACAAGGCCCATTAACAAGTGCTTGTTTTGTTAAATAATACTTGATGTAAAACACAAAGTTAGAAGATAAATTAGGTAGGGTGTGTAAGATAAATGGTCGGAATAATACCTACAAAATACATAAATCTAAGCTAATTGTCCATACATATGTTATACATACAGCTTGTCCGTTTTCTGTATAAAGGGATCTTTTTCATGCTCTAAAATCCTTAATTAATCCCCAAACCCTATTTAATGGGTACTCAAAAGAATCGCATTTGTGAAAAAAAAGGTTAAAATTAACTCTTTCAATTTTCTAGATATAACAAATTTTCCTTATTTGATTTAAATTAAAATGTCATGTAAGGGAAAGGTTTATTTATCCCTTTTCCACATGCACTCATATCTTTAACCCTTTCCCTCATACGACAATTCTGCAGCAGACGACTTTGAACATATCTTGTCAAATCATAGAAAATCTCCATAATTGAATGGATAACCTATGACTAAAAGTGGCAAACATTGTGGCAAAAGGAGAAATTGCACGTTTTGTGCAATTTCTTCTTTTGTCACTATGTTTTCAAAAAGCTGTCTGCTGCTGAGGTGTCCGAATGCGTTTATATGAGGGAAAGGGTTCATGCATCTGCAAGCAGACTAACATTCGAAAACAGACGGGTAAAAGGAGACATTACTCCTAATGAACAACTTCCCTTTTGGTCAGACATTTCAACTCCAATGAAATGTATTCTTTTGTTTCAAATAGTTTTAACCTAGATGTTTTGAAAATCGTCTGCAACAGCATTAATTTTATTGTAAGTATGTGGGAAATGGTCAAAAGATAATATACTGTGTTTATGCTATTGTAAAACCACTCGAGATAAATGACTCCTGATTTTTACCTCCAAGGGAAAACGAGAAAATTTCTTCGAATATCAATTACACAGTGGTTTCCAGGTAATTACCATGGAAAAATCCGCCCTCGACATTGTTTTCAACACCTTGGCTTATCATGATGGTTAGCCGGTGAATTTATTAAGAATTTATCTGCAATGTTAATGAGTAAAGAACTCACATGGTTCTTATGAAAAGTGAACAGAATGAGCCGATATAGGAGTCCGTATTGTTTTCATCCAAGATACCAAGTAAGTGTTGGTTTAAATTCTGTTATTCTGCTCTCTGAAAACATTTTGAGGAAGCAAACTGATGTTTTGTTATTTACATGTAGTACCTGTGTCCCTGCTTGTGTTTGTCTGTCTACTGTATAGAGGTCCGTTGTGGTTAAAGATGTGGCCTAAGACAAAAGAATTCATTCCGTAACCACTTGAAATCTGTAGTTTCCCATTTCCCATGTACTAAGGCTGCTGCAGATGACTTTTGCCACAATGTTTTCAACTCTTTTCAATAATAAGACTCGTTTATTGAGATTTTTACTCAGTTCTGCGTAGACATTTTCAAAGTTGTCTTCTGTAGTTTTGTCATATGTGGGAAAGGGCTATTTCTCATTCTGACTCTTTCCCTCATAAGACAATTCTGCAGCAGACGACTTTAAACAAATTTTGTCAAAAAATAGAAAATCTCTATAATTGAATGGATAACCTATGACTAAAAGTTGAAAACATTGTGGCAAAAGGAGAAATTGCTAGTTTTGAGCAATTTCTTCTTTTGTCACTATGTTTTCAAAAAGCTGTCTGCTGCAGAGGCATCAGAAAGCGTCTTTATGAAGGAAAGGGTTAAAAGAAACTATAATTTTGGCAGCTTCAATACCAAGAAGAGTTGCACATATTATTAGCTTGTTCAGATTTGACATTTACGATCGAGTTTTGGTTATTTTACAATTCATTCTGAGAGCATTGTTTTTAAAGATTTTTTCCCATCGTTTTGTTTTGTCTTTTTTCTATTTTTACAGACAAGAATATGTTATTTTAATTTCTGGTTTCAGGTTTCACTTTAAAGCTGTAATTTCTCCTTTTCTTACAATGTTTTAAACTTATTAAATTTATACTACCAAACTTTTATAAACCCTTTCCCACTTGCAGATTAATTTTGATGCGTCTACAGCAGATGACTTTTGAAAATGTTGTGGCAAAAGGAGAAATGGTTTATAATGAGTAATTTCCCCTGTTGCAACAATGTTTTCAACTTTTTTAACCCTTTCCCTCATATAGACGCTTTCTGACGCCTCTGCAGCAGACGGCTTTTTGAAAACATAGTGACAAAAGAAGAAATTGCACAAAACGTGCAATTTCTCCTTTTGCCACAATGTTTTCCACTTTTTGTCATAGGTTATCCATTCAATTAAAGATATTTTCTTTTTTTGACAAAACACGTTTAAAGTCGTCTGCTGCAGAATTGTCGTATGAGGGAAAGGGTCAATCATTGTTCTTTTATTTATAGAGTTTCCAAGGTTAAAATTTGACTAAATGTTTTGAAAGTTTTCTGATGCAGAATGGTTGTATGTGGGAAAGGGTTAAATTGCATTTTATTTCACTGAAACCTTTCCCACTTACAACAAATTTGGAAACATCTTGTAAACAAAATTGAAAAATCTTCATAGATTATAGAGTTTAATTTGTATATAGATAAAGATGAAAACATTGTGACAAAAGGAGAAATTTCTCATCATGAGCAAATTCAATTCTTCTTACATCGGCATCAGAATGTGTTTGTATATGGGAAAGGGTCAAATGCTGTAAATATCCCATCAAGTTCATTGAAAATTAAAAATAATTCAGAAAGGGATAATATAAATGAGCCGTTGGCGAGAAAACCAACATTGTGGTCTCTGCAGTAAAGTATCGACCCGAATAAGCTCAAACATTCCACACAGTCTTACCCGGACAGACACATTGCGCCTTCTGTGGATTTCCTGTTTTAGGAATCATTACTCTATCCCCCTGAGAGGGAATTAATTGGCTTGAATCAGACTGCGCTGGCTGATCTGAATACATTACGCAGAGTCCATAATGTTTGTTTTCATGTGGAACGGCTCAAATATACTTATTGAGATAAAATATAATGGGAATAAAATATCGCGAAACATAGGTGCTCGTCAAGTTTCAACAATATATGACAGAGTTATGACCCTTTAATAGTTTACAGGTTTTCATGTTTCACAAGTCCTGGCTTAACCTCGGCTGGCTGGATTGTATTCAAACTTTATTGGAAGCTTTATCGAAAGATACAAATAGGAGTTGCACATACTATCGACTTGTTCCCATTCTACATGTTTTTCTTGACAAGAGTTATGCCCCTTTGACCTTTTCCCACATACAACAAATCTGCAGCAGGCAACTTTGAAAATATCTAGACAAAATATATGGAAACTCTCTTATAATCAAAATATAACTATTGAATAGAGTTTTAACAAATTGTGGAAATAGGTCGAAATTACTTTTATCAGAAATTTCTCCTTTTGCCACAATTTTTAAAAATGTCCCCTGCTGCAGAGGCATCAGAGTGGGTCTCCAGGTGGGAAAGGGTTTATTATTTTATAACCAGTTCTTAGAGGATCCATCAGTTTTTATCCCTTTCATCTGTATTTGTCATTTATCATAGAGAATTAAGAATAAATAGGCACTCTGATAATAGATGAGTAGCGGCAAACAAAAACTGACCTTTGAAGGTTTTACCATTTATCTTACTTCATCTGTGGACCAATCTCTTTCAAATCCAACGAAAATGCATCGCTGTATGTATATTGGATCTGACTACAATGCATCCAGGGTCTTCTTGAATTGACCTTCTGCTCACTTAACCCTTTTCCTCATACGACAATTCTGCAGCAGACGACTTTGAACATATTTTGTCAAATAATAGAAAATCTCTATAATTGAATGGATAACCTATGACAAAAAGTGGAAAACATTGTGGCAAAAGGAGAAATTGCACGTTTTGTGCAATTTCTTCTTTTGTCACTATGTTTTCAAAAAGCCGTCTGCTGCAGAGGCGTCAGAAGGAAAGGGTTAAATACTCATGAGCATGTGATCGGTCTTTATGTCCAATGAAATCGCATGATACAATAAACCACCATGCTACACAATCAAAGAGCTTGACAAACATCTGCATCTGTATATCATTTATTTATGTGGGTTATCTAACCTGTTTCATACAGAACGATTTGGTTGGCTGTCACAAAGGTCAATCTGAGCCGACCTGTATGGGGTAGTCATCATATCTGTATACAACAGGAAACGGGGTTAGGTCTAGTTTAATGAGATTGGCTTTGGACTTAAACCTTTCCCACATACAACAATTCTGCAGCAGACGACTTTGAACATATTTTGTCATAAAATAGAAGATCTCTATAATTGAATGAATAACCTATGACTAAAAGTGGAAAATATTGTGGCAAAAGTAGAAATTGCTCGTTTTGAGCAGTTTCTTCTTTTGTCACTATGTTTTCAAAAAGCTGTCTGCTGCAGAGGCGTCAAAAAGCGTCTATATGAGTGAAAGGGTTAACCTTTCCCAAATACAGCAATTCTGCAGTAGACGACTTTGAAATGATCAAGTCCAAAATACAGAAAAACTATATAAATGATAGTACAAGAGAAAGTTGATGCAAGGCATCAATGTCGCCGGAAAAGACTGCATTGATTTATTTATGTATTCTTGACTTTCCTTAGTCTATTCAAACATTAGGAACGTAGTAATGAAACATTTGCTTATAAATTTTATATACATACCTATACATTAGGGTATCTATAAAAAATTAACGAAATGTGTACACATTTATCTGGCTTAAATTTAATTTTGCTGTTGTTACTTATTTAAATAATAGTATTCATTCATATAATTTCAATGTTTGTCAATCTTATTCGAATCACAAGGTAAATATCCTGGTATTGCTTTAAAGGGAGGTAATTTGAAGAAAACAAAAGTCTTCAAAAGGAGAAATATATCAGCATTACCGTCTACAGTTTAAATTGTTCTATTGTTTTTGGATATAAAAATGATCTTTTTTTCTTATTTCTACATGTACAACGAAATATTGCGGCTTCTCTTTGACGCTTTGCGTCAAACATTCGTCTTGTACTTGTCTAAAATAAAATATTATCACTCGCTTTTTCATATCGAAATGCGCATGCGCGAAAATCGATGTTAAAGGTCACGAAACTACACAACAGAATAGGGTCTATATTTAGCTTAGAAACAGTTCCTACTTTAGATATTCATGGATTAACATTATTAAATGAATTCTACACAAATCAAGACATCTCTTTGAACATGAAAACAACATTTAGTAAGTTAAAATTGCTATTAAAAGGAGAATCCGAAATTGACCTCAATGATGACACATAAGAGTCTGCATTAGGGGGTGTTGGTTCACGTCTTGAAGGGACCACTTTTGTCTTCGTAAATAAGACAAAAGACTTAAATGCGAGTGAAATAAAAAAAACTGCAAACATTAAAAAATCGGAATATTTATTTCATTTTAGATGTGTCATGTATTAGTGTTCGTAAACAACCACAATTGTAATATGTTCAAATCATCTAGATTTGTTTCTTTCTAATAATAAGCCGCCCTCCCATGTGATTTCCGAAAAGCTATTAAAAATAGAAGTCGCGGGCTTCTGCCCGGCGACTAATGAATATTGAATAGGGTTGAAATCATTGTCGCAAAAGGAGAAATTGCTCATCATGAGCATTTTCTCCTTTTGCCACAATGATTTTCAGAAGTTATCCACTGTAGAGGCATCAGAAAGCGTCTTTATGTCGGAAAGGGAGGGTGCATGTGAGACAGGAATGATGCTAATCAGACTACATTGAGGCACACAGTCTGATCTTGATATTCCTGTTTGCACAATCCGGATGGTTGATTTTAACGCTTTCCCACAATCGGCCAATCTGTCAGAAATATGAAAATCTCTATAAAATTAAAGTATTTATAATTCTTGAGAAAAGAGTCACAAACATTGTGAGAAAAAGAGACATTTCTTAATATGACCAATTGTTACCTTTTGCCACAATGTTTTCAAAAGTTCGTTTTGCTGCAGATGCCTCCGACTGCGTCTTCATGTTGCAAGGGGTTAACCCTTTCCCTCATACGCCAATTCTGCAGCAGACGACTTTGAACATATTTTGTCGAAAAATGGAATATCTCGATAATTGAATGGATAACCTATGACAAAAAGTGGAAAACATTGTGGCAAAAGGAGAAATTGCACGTTTTGTGCAATTTCTTCTTTTGTTACTATGGTTTTTTTAAAAAGCCGTCTGCTGCAGAGGCGTCAGAAAGTGTCTACATGTTGCAAGGGGTTAATGTTGCTGGCTGGCTCTTGTCAAATGAAAGTATAATTATTGAAAAATTATTGAGATAAAAAGAAAAATTGCTTTTGATACTCCTTTTACCACAAGGTTTGTAAAAAGTTGTTTGCTGCATGTTGCAAGGGGTTAACCCTTTCCCTCATATAGACGCTTTCTGACGCCTTTGCAGCAGACGGCTATTGGAAAACATAGTGACAAAAGAAGAAATTGCTCAAAACGAGCAATTTCTCCTTTTGCCACAATGTTTTCTACTTTTTGTCATACTCACTGATTTAGTCTGGTTATCCATTCGATTACAGAGATTTGAAATATGTTTCAATTATGGAGATTTTCTATGTTTTGACAAAATACGTTCAAAGTCGTCTGCTGCAGAATTGTCGTATGAGGGAAAGGGTTAATGTTGCTGGTTGAGCTTATCAGATCTACTGACCAATAAATTTACAAGTTTACAAGTTTACTTTTGAATCAGCACATTCATAATAATGTGACAAGAGGTACATTAAATAACAAAATATAAACAAAAAGAAACCAGACAATAGATCCGTTAAATAGTCGAAGAATATAGATATTGCCATAGAAATACCCGGAAACTATGAGTTTTTGTAAAAAAAGTCAATAACTATATTTAGTGATATCAAAGTAATCAAAAGATCAAATATAGAGTTTAGTTGTCAGCTGTCAGCTTTCTGACGCCTCTGCAGCAGACAGCTTTTTGAAAACATAGTGACAAAAGAAGAAATTGCACAAAACGTGCAATTTCTCCTTTTGCCACAATGTTTTCCTCTTTTAGTCATAGATTATCCATTTAATTGTAGAGATTTTTCAATTTTTGCCAAAAAATGTTCAAAGTTGTCTGCTGCAGAATTGTCGTATGAGGGAAAGGGTTAACCTTTTCCCCACATGTATACAGTCGCTTTCTGATGCTTCTGGAGAAGACAGCATTTGAAAACATTGCGGTAAGAGGAAAAATTGGTCATGATGAGCAATTTCTCCATTTGCCACAATGTTTTCAACTGTATCCAAATTTTCCTTAAGGCTTTCAAAGTCGTCTGCTGTGGATTTGCTGTATGTGGGAAAGGGTTAATTAATTAAGTGCTGAAGAATGCTGTCACAGCAAAGGTGTTGTCCTGATTATTTGTCATGTCTGGGTAGGGCTGGATAAGAATCTTCACTGTGTTTTTAGTTTAACGCTTTCCCTCATAATTTAAGACACTTTCTGACGCCTCTGCAGCAGACAGCTTTTTGAAAACATAGTGAAAAAAGAAGAAATTGCTCAAAACGAGGAATATTTCCTTTTGCCACAATGTTTTCCACTTTTAGTCATAGGTTATCCATTTAATTATAGAGATTTTCTATTTTTTGACAAAATATTTTCAAAGTTGTCTGCTGCAGAATTGTCATATGACTGAAAGGGTTAAACTTATTTATTTTACATTGATTGTGAAACGAGCTTTCAGCTTATATTAATCACACTTGATGTCTGCTTCCTGGAGACTTTACAGTACTGGCGCCTTGTACTTGGAGAAATTCCAAAGGCAGAACCAGCTCATCATGGGATTCGTACCAGGAACCTTTATATAGAAGGCCATTGCTCTTCGACCGAACCACTTTCTTCCACATAGTGGTTTTTGTATAGACAGTCTTTTATAATAGCTCATAAATAATGCATGCATTTTGATCAAGTGAACTTGTGTGACTTTTTTTTTTACTATAGTATACAAGGTTGGATATTTAAGGACACGCATTTTCAAATTGATAGAAATTCATTTTAACATAGTTGACAAACAAAATCATACTGTTAAAAATTTGCGACAAGTGAAGATTCAGTGAAGAACTTCCTTGATGGTCATCCACCACCTTTTGGATGTAATTAATAATAATTGGCATGTAACAGAATTTCTAATTTGTGGTTAGAGCAAATCAACAATTACAAAAAAAATCAAAAAAATCTACTCATTCTGTCAACAAGGAAATACAGAAGTCTATACAGATTTTCCAGAATGCCCAAAAGATCCATTACAAACTGACATGGTTCATGTTGGAAGATCATATTACTCTACTGGAATTTGTTTTTTGACCCTTTCTCACATATAGAGGGTTTCTGACACTACTGCAGCAAATGATTTTTGGAAACCTTCTGACAAAAGGGTAAATTGCTCAAAACAAGCAATTTCTCCATTTGCCACAATGTTTTCAACTTTCTTTAGTAATTATGCCTTCATTTATATGGATTTTCCATGTTTTTGCTTAGATTATTTCAAAGTCGTCTGCTGCAGATTTGTTGTATGTGGGAAAGGGTTAACTCTTTTCCACATAGAGGGGCTTTCTGACACCTCAGCTGCAGTTGACTTTTAAAAATCAGAAACAAACATATTTGAAAATATTTAGATAAAAATGTGGAACAATTTCTATAAAAGAAAGTTTTATTATTCAACAGAGTTGAAACATTGTTGCAAAAGTCATCTAATGCAGAGATTGAAATTAGCCTGCATATGGGAAAGGATTTACCCTTTCCCACCTGCAGATACATTTTGACGCAATAGCAGCAGACGACTTTTGAAAACATTGTGGCCAAAGGTGTTAATTATTGCTCATGATGAGCAATTTCTCCTTTTGCCACAATTTTTTCAACTTAAGCTATCTTTTATGGATATTTTTCAGGTTGTTGTCATTATGTTTTTAAAGTCGTCTGCTGCAGATATGTCGTATGTGGTAAAGGATTAATCGTTTACTTGATAAAGACAGTATTGCAGCAGATTTTTTTTTAAAAACATTGTGGAATTAGGAGAAATTGCTAATTGCTTCTTAAACCCTTTCCCTCATATAGACGCTTTCTGACGCCTCTGTAGCAGACGGCTTTTTGAAAACATAGTGACAAAAGAAGAAATTGCACAAAACGTGCAATTTCTCCTTTTGCCGCAATGTTTTCCACTTTTTTGTCATAGGTTATCCATTCAATTATGGAGATTTTCTATTTTTTGACAAAATACGTTCAAAGTCGTCTGCTGCAGAATTGCCGTATTTCTCGTTGTGAGAAATTTCTACTTTCGTGACAATGTTTTAAAATGTTGAGAAAAGTCACCGACTGCAAATGCATCAAAATGGGTCTGCAAGTGGGAAAGGGACAAACAGGTAAGGACTAAAATAACCAACTTGTTTTACCACTAATTAATCCAACAGACTTTCTGACCTTCTCTGTAAATAATCTCACTTTTAAGACATGAATCAGCTCCAAAAGTTTAAAGGTTGACACATAATGCAGCAGATTACATTTGAAAATATTGTAGCAAAAGGAGTATAATTGCTCATAATTAGGAATTTTTCCATTTGCCACAATATTTTCAACTCTTTTCAATAATAATTAGTCGCCGGGCAGAAGCCCGCGACTTCTATTTTTAATAGCTTTTCGGAAATCACATGGGAGGGCGGCTTATTATTAGAAAGAAACAAATCTAGATGATTTGAACATATTACAATTGTGGTTGTTTACGAACACTAATAAATGACACATCTAAAATGAAATAAATATTCCGATTTTTTAATGTTTGCAGTTTTTTTTTATTTCACTCGCATTTAAGTTGTTTGTCTTATTTACGAAGACAAAAGTGGTCCCTTCAAGACGTGAACCAACACCCCCTAATGCAGACTCTTATGTGTCATCATTGAGGTCAATTTCGGATTCTCCTTTTAATAGCAATTTTAACTTACTAAATGTTGTTTTCATGTTCAAAGAGATGTCTTGATTTGTGTAGAATTCATTTAATAATGTTAATCCATGAATATCTAAAGTAGGAACTGTTTCTAAGCTAAATATAGACACTATTCTGTTGTGTAGTTTCGTGACCTTTAACATCGATTTTGGCGCATGCGCATTTCGATATGAAAAAGCGAGTGATATTATTTTATTTTAGACAAGTACAAGACGAATGTTTGACGCAAAGCGTCAAAGAGAAGCCGCAATATTTCGTTGTACACGTAGAAATAAGAAAAAAAGAACATTTTTAAATCCACAAACAATAGAACAATTTAAACTGTAGACGGTAATGCTGATATATTTCTCCTTTTGAAGACTTTTGTTTTCTTCAAATTACCTCCCTTTAAAGCAATACCAGGATATTTACCTTGTGATTCGAATAAGATTGACAAACATTGAAATTATATGAATGAATACTATTATTTAAATAATAACAACAGCAAAATTAAATTTAAGCCAAGATAAATGTGTACACATTTCGTTATTTTTTTATAGATACCTAATGTATAGGTATATATATAAAATTTATAAGCAAATGTTTGAATAGACTAAGGAAAGTCAAGAATACATAAATAAATCAATGCAGTCTTTTCCGGCGACATTGATGCCTTGCATCAACTTTCTCTTGTATATTCATTTTAATAGAGACTTGTTTCTGCTGAGATGTTTCCAAAGGCATATCTGCTGATTTCTGTTTTATATATGGGAAAGGGTCATTTGTGGTAGAATCAGATAATTACTAAACCCTTTCACACATAGAAGAAATCTGCAGCAGATGACTTTAAACATATTTTGTCAAAAAATAAAAAATCTCCAATTGAATGAATAACCAATAACAAAAAGTGGAAAATATTGTGGCAAAAGGAGAAAGGAGCAATTTCTTCTTTTGCCACAATGTTTTCAAAAGTTGTCTGATTCAGAGGCGTCAGAAAGCATCTGTATAAGGGAAAGGGTTAAAAAGGTAAAAAAAAAAACAACTAGCATGTCAATTTTGAACAGCACGTTGACTTGTTATGCAATACTGCTAATCAGTTAACCTACATCCGTTAAACCGCCAAATATATAGCTCCATCAGTGATGCAGAGACACGATTATTAATAATCATGTCAGTGCTACTTTGGTACCGGATTGATACTTAGATTTGAGATTTATCGAGATAATATCTACATAGAGTTAAAATATGTAAATATTATCTTTCTTCGTGTTTGGGCAGATAATAAATATGATTGCGCATTCTATGTGCCATGCAAAGTACTCTCAAAACACCTCGCCAAAAAGGAAATTCCAAAAGGTTCTATAAATAGCTCGCGAGACTCACAGGTTATCAATTGTTCTTAAATCTCAATATTATTAACGCTTTATTTTGTAGTTGTTGCAATATATGAAAGAGTCTAGATGATAAGACTGGTTTACAAAAGTTTAAAGGACACAATTTCATGCAGTGTACAAGTTAGACACGTCTGATTGCTAATTGACGCTAGAACGTACAATGCTGAAAGTGTAGCCGAATTGAGTTGGAGATCAAGTATTATCGTATATGCCTATATATATTAAAAAATCCCAAGGCCTACACCGAGATACTGCTTGTTACTTTGCAGGATTTTCTACACGATTGCCACTACTGTGCCATCGGTGCTTTGATTGGGATAGGGGCCAGGGCTGTTTTGGAGATTTCGAAAAGTATTTGAGTAGCAGTGATGAAATTGAACAGGATTGTTTTGTCAGCATGTGTACTTGTTCCCACCAATCTGAAGTAGAAGACTTTGAAAATAATTAGGCAGAAATATGGAAAATCATTCAACTAAGTTAAAATCAATATGCCAAAATGTAGAAATGGCTTATTTATGAGCAATTATTGCTTTTGCCACGTTGATACCAAAAGTCATCTGCTTTAAATGAGCCAGAATGTGTCTGCAGGTGAGAAAGGGTTGAAATAACATACAAGGTCTCTGCAACAATCATCTTGTTATTACTCGCACCATGAATGGGTCATTTTAGAGAAGTAAACAAGTCTTTATGACCGAGACGGAAACACCCCGCCTGCTATTTATGGACAGCCAACGTTGGTTTTGTACTGTTTTATAAGATTTGTCTGAACTTTTGAAAATGGGGTTGTCTACTGGAAAATTTCTTCCCCTTTCCCACATGCAACAAATCTGCAGCAGACAACTTTGAAAACACATCGGCATAAATATATAAAATAATAAATTAAGTTATAATTATTGAATAGAGATGAAAACATCAGAGCACAGCTTTAGAAAATCTTGTTGCAAAAGGAGAAATTGCTCATTATGAGCAATTTCTCCTTTTGCAACAAGATTTTCTAAAGCAGTCTGCTGCAGAGGCGTCAAAAGGCATCTGCATGTGGGGAAGGGTTAATTATGATTACTTTTTCCCATGTCTGTTTTTACCATAAATGAGCTTCCCAAACATTCCCTCTCCTGTTTCCCCCTGACACCCATATTGTCATAACAAGCAAGCTTCTTGTGCACCCTGATGAAAGACACGGGGGTCAAAACCATGGGTCACTTATTTCTAATTACCAAGAAAGCGCTACACATTCCTTCAGGTACATAACGGACATTTCACTAGAAATGTAAAACATCCATGAAGAAGAAAAAAAAAATGAAAAAGTTCTTTCCTCATACAGATGACTTTTGGAAGTGTCTGCTCAGAAGACTTGAAATGATAAGGTTGTGCAAAATGAATGTCTTCTTTTTTCAGCAAGGTTTTTAAATCTCTCTCGATGTATGCATAATACATCATAGTTAACCCTTTCCCTCATACGACAATACTGCAGCAGACGACTTTGAACATATTTTGTAAAAAAGTAGAAAATCTCTATAATTGAATGGAAAACCTATGACTCAAAGTGGAAAACATTGTGGTAAAAGCAGACACCTTTGAAACTATTATAGGAAAAGGAGAAAGTTCTCATAATGAACAATTTCTCATTTTGCATATTTCTTGTAAGAGGGAAAGGGTTTTTATGTTTTAAGAGCATATATCACTAAAAATGCACAGAGGCATAGATCAGTAAGCCGGTCTTTTACCTTCAATATCTATTTGTTGGTACACAAAATAATTGACTAGGAGTGCTAATGTGACCCATGGGTCCACAGTTTAACCCTTTACCTCATACGACAATTCTGCAGCAGACGACTTTGAATATATTTTGTAAAAAAGTAGAACATCTCTATAGTTGAATGGATAACCTATGACTGTAAGTGGAAAACATTGTGGCAAAAGGAGAAATTGCACGTTTTGTGCAATTTCTTCTTTTGTCACTATGTTTTCAAAAAGCTGTCTGCTGCAGAGGCGTCAGAAAGCGTCTATATGAGGGAAAGAGTTAAATCTTGGCTCAGCGACCACATTTTAAAGACCATTGACAAAAAGTCATGACTAGTGACATCTGTCTTCCATCAATTCGAGCCCCGGTAGCTCAGTCGATAGCGATGCAGGTTGTCAATCCACTAGGGGTTGTGAGTTCGAATCCAAGCTCGGCCAACATTCTTTCCGACGTTTGACAAAAGTTATTGTGTCTTCCGCCAATGGGCTAACAGTCTATGTGGAAAAGTAGCCAGTTACTTGGAAGGAATGTTGAGTGGAGTACTGGTGTGAGAATTGATTGATTGATTGATTGGGGTTTAACGCCGTTTTCAACAATTTCTCAGTTATATCACGGCGGCCAGTTCACCTACTCATGCATTTCCTGGTTTTTTCACACCAGTACTCCACACAACAATCTTCCCAAGCAACTGGCTGCTTTTCCACATAGACATTAGTCCATTGGTGGAAGACGAATGACGCATGTCACATTGACTTATGTCAATCGTCGGAAAGAAAGTTGGCCGAGCCGGGATTCGAAATCACAACCCCTGGATTGACAGCCCGCGTCGCTACCGACTGAGCTACCACTGGTGTGAGAAAGCGAGGGGGAAGGAGAAATTGCTTATGATATCATGATTAATGATCAATTTCTCCTTTTGCGGATATGTTTCAACTCTTTTCAATGATTGATCTTACATCTATATAGATTTTTTTGGGGGGGGGTATATAGGAATCACCCTGTCCGTCCATCCGTCTGCACTCACGAATGGACACTTGTTGGGTACTGTCCATATCTTAAAGCCCACCCACCACCCTTATAAGACACTTTGATAAGTACACTTTGATAAGTATATAGTTTTCCGGTCTGTTAGTCCGTCCGTTCGTCCGTCCGTTCGTCCGTCCCGCTCAGGTTAAAGGTTTTGGTCAAGTTAGATTTTAGTGAACCTGATGTCCTATCATTATGAAACTTCACACAAATGACAATCAACATATCATTGTTTAAAAAATTGTATCAATTTGAGGTTGGACCAACTGTTCGTCCGTCCGTTCGTCTGTCTGTTCGTCCATTCCATTCTCAGGTTAAAGTTTTTGGTCAAGTTAGATTTTAGTGAACCTGATGTCCTATCATTATGAAACTTCACACAAATGACAATCAACATATCATTGTTTAAAAAATTATATCAATTTGAGGTTGGACCAACTGTTCGTCCGTCCGTTCGTCTGTCTGTTCGTCCATTCCATTCTCAGGTTAAAGTTTTTGGTCAAGTTAGATTTTAGTGAACCTGATGTCCTATCATTATGAAACTTCACACAAATGACAATCAACATATCATTTTTAAAAAATTGTATCAATTTGAGGTTGGACCAACTGTTCATCCGTCTGTTCGTCTGTCTGTTCGTCCATTCCATTCTCAGGTTAAAGTTTTTGGTCAAGTTAGATTTTAGTGAACCTGATGTCCTATCATTATGAAACTTCACACAAATGACAATCAACATATCATTGTTTAAAAAATTGTATCAATTTGAGGTTGGACCAACTGTTCATCCGTCTGTTCGTCTGTCTGTTCGTCCATTCCATTCTCAGGTTAAAGTTTTTGGTCAAGTTAGATTTTAGTGAAGCTGATGTCCGATCATGATGAAACTTCACACAAATGACTATTAACATATCATTCTTTAAAAAATTGTGCCGATTTGACGTTGTGACCCTCTGTCCGTCCGTCTGTTCGTCTGTTTGTTCGTCCATACAATTCAGGTTAAAGTTTTTGGTCAAGTTAGTTTTTAGTGAAGCTGATGTCCTATCATGATGAAACTTCACTCAAATGACTATTAACATATCATTCTTTAAAAAATTGTGCCGATTTGACGTTGTGACCCTCTGTCCGTCCGTCTGTTCGTCTGTCTGTTCGTCCATACAATTCAGGTTAAAGTTTTTGGTCAAGTTAGTTTTTAGTGAAGCTGATGTCAGATCATGATGAAACTTCACACAAATGACTATTAACATATCATTCTTTAAAAAATTGTGCCGATTTGACGTGACCCTCTGTCCGTCCGTCTGTTCATTTGTCTTTCATCAGTTCACCCAACCAGCTCAGGTTAAGTTTTTTCGTCAATGTAGTATTTGGTTAACTTTTCATTTCTTTCTCTCTCTTTTTTACTCCTGGCCCAACCGGGGCATCCGTGTTCCATGGACACATTTTCTTGTTTTTTATAATTTTCTAATGGGTACCAAATTAGCATATTAATGCTATTTATTCCGTAAAAGGGTGATAATTACGGAATAAACCGTACCCTTGTTGGGTACTACCCAACAAGGAAACATCAAAGGAAAATACCCAACAAGTGTCCATTCGTAGGCATGTCTGTCTGTCCGTCCACTGTTCGTCCTTCTGTCCGTCCATCTGTCCGTCCATCTATCTGTACGTCTGTCTGTCCATATGTCTTGTAAGTGCAACTCCTCCATAACGGCTGGACCGATTCTGATGAAAGTACACAACCTGAGGATATGCATGAAGTAAGATTATCCCGGTCGGAAATATATCCGTCCGTCTGTCTGTGTTTCGTAAGCGCAATGGGGGGGGTATCCTTTTGTGAGTTCACTCACAGTTCTAGTTTTCAGTATTTTATGTTGATGTTTTCAAAGTTGTTGCTGCTGATTACATGTATGTTGGAAAGGGGTTCTGTTAAAGATAATTTGAGGTACAATGTGTTTACCATTCAAAGTGCAAGGATGAATAAGAATTCAATTATAAGTGTGTATAATGATTTTCCAGTTTAGAAAATTACCTCTTAAACCTTTCCCTCATACAATAAATCTGCAGCAGATGACTTTGAGTACATCTAAGAAAAAATATAGGAAGTCTCTACAAATCAATGTTAAATCATTGATTAGAGTTTAACCCTTTCCCTCATATAGACGCATTCTGATGCCTCTGCAGCAGACAGCTTTTTGAAAACATAGTGACAAAAGAAGAAATTGCTCAAAACGAGCAATTTCTCCTTTTGCCACAATGTTTTCCACAATATTTTCCACTTTTAGTCATAGGTTATCCATTTAATTATAGAAATTTTCCATTTTTTGACAAAATATGTTCAAAGTTGTCTGCTGCGGAATTGATGTATGAGGGTAAGGGTTAAAACATTGTGGCAAAAGGAGATATTGCTCGTTTGGTCAGAGGTATCAGAAAGCGTCTATATGTATGAAAGGGTTAGTATTTGCAATTGCAGATGTATTGCCTGGTTCAAAAACAGCACTTACACTACAAGATTGAAATAATGTTTTTAGATGAGAGAAATTATGACTATTTTGTTGGCAAGCAGTTTTAAAGTACCCTTGACTGACGCAACTTAATGAAACATTTAAACATTTTAATGCAATCTTAATTGGCCTGCAATTCTTAGGAATGTTTTAAGTGTTCTTGGAAACCAATTTTAACCCCCTTTCCCCAACTAAAGACGCTTTTTCGGGTAATGTAGGAATTCCTCATAATGTCAGAAGTTTCTCTTTTTGCCACATTATGTTGTTGGCTCTATGAATAGTCAGTTGATTTTTGTTTATTTTCCATAGTTTAAAAGTGATCTGCTGCAGATTTGTTGTATCTGGGAAAGGGTTAATGCACCCTTATCCCTTTCCTTCATACAACAAATATGCGGCAGACGACTTTGAAAACATATTGAAAAAAATGTGAAAAATCTTCAAAAATTACTCATAGGTTATCCATCCAATTATAGAGATATTCTATTTTTTCACAAAATATGTTCAAAGTCGTCTGCTGCAGAATTGTCGTATGAGGGAAAGGGTTAAAGTTTTGGATCAAGGTCTCTACAGATTGATTTGAATCAACGCTTTCTCACATTCAATAATTATGCAGCAGACACCCTGAAAACATCTTGACCAACCTTTATAAATGAAATTAAATTTATTGAATTGACTAGAAAACAATGTAGCAAAGGGAGAATTTTGCTCAAAGTTTTCGAAAGTCGTCAAAATGTGCAGATGGGAAAGGTTTTAAAATATGATATCACTTCTACCCAAAATCGAGGCTTGATCCCTAATAAGATTTGGTTAGGTGATCATTTGGAAAACATTTGAGGAGAATCTGAAGAAAATGATTAATAAGTTAGATATGATTATCTCCCTTTACAAGATAACTGACTTATGTCACATCCGCAGTCCACATATTTTAAAAACAGATTAGGAAAAGAATAAATTGCCTCTTCATGAGCTATATCTCCTTTTCCCATTATATTTCTTATCAAACCCATGAATTTTCGTGAGGTTTAAATAGTTTTCCTTCAAAATGTCTTAAATTTAAAATGGCCCATACATATATTACAACGTATTTCGAATATTGATTATGCACCTAATGTCCAAATTGCCTGTGCCGTAATGGTATTTTACATACAGCCTTAAATCAATCAGGCCTGTGCATAAAGATGATGGAGAATCATATTAGATGTAGACAGAAAATGATCCGCTGTCATCATTTCTGGATGTCGGAAGACCCAGCTCTAGAGTTTTGAAAACATTATGGCAGACAGAGAAATTGCTCAAACCAATCAATTTCTCCATTTGCCACAATGTTTAAATTCAACTTTTAGTTTTAGGTTATCCATTGAATTATAGAGATTTTCTATTTTTTGACGAAATATGTTCAAAGTCGTCTGCTGCAGAATTGTCGTAAGAGGGAAAGTGTTAAGGCAAATATGACCCTGTTTAGTTTGATTCCCATTAACTTGGGTGAAGTGTGTTATAAAAATGATGAATGCATTAGATTTTATATCAGACATGACCAAGTTTGGCAAATAGGGAGTGAAGGGAATCAATACATTCCAGGGATGAATTGAGCAATCAATGACTTGCAACACTGAATATCTTCTGAGAAAAACATGCAGGCAACCTTTGCAAATTGTTTTAACCCCTCCCTTAATGGTATACCATGATTTGGTACTACAGTATTAGAGGAGACTACTTTAGATTAGAGAAAATCATAATCACATCCCTTTCCCTCATATAGACGCTTTCTGACGACTCTGCAGCACTACAGGCGGATTTATGAAATCATAGTGACAAAAGAAGAAATTGCTCAAAACGAGCAATTTCTTCTTTTGCCACAATGTTTTCCACTTTTTGTCATAGGTTATCCATTCAATTATAGAGATTTTCTATTTTTTGACAAAATATGTTCAAAGTCGTCTGCTGCAGAATTGTCATATGAGGGAAAGGGTTAAATACAAATTGATAACATTGCTTAAAAATTGCCTATGTTTATGAATGTTCTTCTTTTTCTCACAATTTTGTCAAAAGTTATCTGCTGCAAAGTGTCTAAAAGCATTGTTTTAGCTAAGCCAATGCAATTGTCTTGTAACAATATTTATTTCTCTCCTAACAGTAAACAGTACACAATTTAGTAACATCAAAGCAATTTACATTATGTTTTTTTCTCAACCAAGATAAACAGTCCTCATTATGCTGAAGAGGCCTGGTAGTTCAGTCGGTATCAACGTGGGAATGTCGATCTAGGGGTTATGAGTTTGAAAACCAGCTAGGCCAATGTTCTTTCCCATGTTTGACAAAAAACAATGTGACAACCGTCGTCCACCAATTAAGCTAACAGACTTCTTGGAAAACAGCCAGTTAACCCTTTCCCTCATACGACAGTTCTGCAGCAGACGACTTTGAACTTATTTTGTCAAAAAATAGAAAATCACTTTAATTAAAAGGATAACCTATGACTAAAAGTGGAAAACATTGTGGCAAAAGGAGAAATTGCTCGTTTTGAGCAATTTCTTCTTTTGTCACTATGTTTTCAAAAAGCCGTCTGCTGCAGAGGCGTCAGAAAGCGTTTATATGAGGGAAATTCCCATTACTTCACATAGCTTTTCATAGGGCGTCTGCTTTACAATCATGCAGACGAACAATTTCACCAATCTAGAAAACTGAAAGAATTAACTATTGATAAAGTGTTAAAAATATTGCAATAAAAGGTGAAATTGCTCAAAACGAGCAATTTCACCTTCTATTGAAATGTTTTCAAAAGTCGTCTGCAACAGCAGGTGTCAAATGGCGTCTATATAAAGTAATGGGTTGTAGGAATACTGGTGTGCAAACCGGCTGCTATGAAATACATGAGTGGCTGAACTGGCTGCCATGATATGACTGAACATTGATTGGTTGAAATGGTGGTAAACCAAAATCAATCAAACATCTCACAGGGAAGAATTTCAGCCCTCTCTTGAAAATGTTGTACCATTTATCAGCTGACTGTTATTTAAAGAGTGAATTCTGTAAGAATTTATATATTTCTTGAGGGTTTTTGGAGCTGTGTCTATAGCCTGGTAAGGGACTCAATCTACTTGAAAAGATTCACCTAAGCTTTTAAGAGTTCCATCCCTTTGGAAAGAAAGCCAGACACCAGTTGCTATAATAATATGCATTTTAAGACCTCTATGGCTGGTTGCCTTTGAAAACATTGTTGCAAAAGGAGAAATTTCTCTATACAATACTTGCAATTTCATTTATGGAGGTTTTTTCAGTGATGCATTTTTTTAATCCTCGTGCTGCAGATTTATTATAAGTAGCCAGTTGCGGCGCAGCTGTCAAGGTGGAGGGCCTGTGGGTAAGGCACATTGCCTAGCCTAGTACTGGTTCATGAATAATTGAACTATCAATGTGATTTAACTGAAATAATATTGAAATCTGTGTAAAACCCAAATTAAACATTGATGTATATGGGAAAGGGTTATTGTGATTTGACCCATTCCCATACATGACTTCTAACCCTTAATTCAGCAGATGACTTTTGAAAACCTTTTGGTTAACGCTTTCCCACATACAACAAATCTGCAGCAGACGACTTTGAAAACATAACCAATTTGTTTCGAAACTCCCTTTAAATGAAAGTACAATAATTGAATTGAGTTGAAAACATGGTGACAAAAGAAGAAATTGCTATTTTTGAGCAATTTTATTTTTGTTGCCATGTTTTCAAAAAGCCATCTTCTGCAGAGGCGTCAAAAAGCTTCTGTGTTAGGAGAAAGGGTTAAAGGAGGTATTGCTCAAAATGTTTATTTTCTCTTTTTCAAAAAGAGAAAAAACAGTGTACCAAAATCATGATTCCGTCTTACAGATGTAATATCTATTATCTCAGATGTTTTTATACCCCTTCGAAGAAGAGGGGGTATATAGGAGTCACTGTGTCGGGCTGTCTGGCTGTCTGTTGGTCGGAAGCCATCTGGCCTATTTCTTACAAACTACTGGGTGGAATTTAATTAAATTTTACATGAAGCTTCTATACCAAGAGGAGATGTGCATATCCTAAAGGGGTTACAATTGCATGTTATTTTACAGAGTTATGGCCCTTTTACTAATAAGTTATGGTTCGTCAAGGTCCTGTTTTGGGGGTATTTTGTCCGGCCTATTACTTACAAACCACTGTGTGGAATTCAATAAAATTTTACATGAAGCTTCTATACCAAAAGGAGATGTGCAAATCCTAAAGGGGTTACAATTGCATGTTATTTCACAGAGTTATGGCCCTTTTACTAATTAAGTTATGGTGTAGGTCAAGGTGCTGTTTAGGGGGTATTTATCATCCTCAGTGATAGTTCTAGTTAAGTAATGGTGTAGGTCAAGGTGCTGTTTAGGGGGTATTTATCATCTTCAGTGATAGTTCTAGTTAAGTTATGGTGTAGGTCAAGGTGCTGTTTAGGGGGTATTTATCATCTTCAGTGATAGTTCTAGTTAAGTTATGGTGTAGGTCAAGGTGCTGTTTTGGGGGTATTTATCATCTTCAGTGATAGTTCTAGTTTCATTGTCTGTGTAAGATGTAAGAGCAGCTCATTAATTAACCCTTTCCCTCATACAATAAATCTGCAGCAGACGACTTCGAAATGATCAAGTCCAAAATAGAATGATAATTGAATAGAGTTGAAACCAGTTTGGCCATTTCTCCTTTTGCCACTATTTCTTCAAAAATTGTCTCCTGCAGAGGCATCAGAAAGCGTCTATATATCGGAAAGGGTTAAAGGAGGTATCGTTCAAAATGTGTAATTTCTCTTTTTCAAATAGCTTTAACCCTTTCCCTCATATAGACGCTTTCTGACGCCTCTGCAGCAGACGGCTATTTAAGAACATAGTGACAAAAGAAGAAATTGCTCAAAACGAGCAATTTCTCCTTTTGCCACAATATTTTCCACTTTTAGTCATAGGTTATCCATTCAATAATAAAGATTTTTTCTATTTTTTGACAAAATATGTTCAAAGTCATCTGCTGCAGAATGGTCGTATGAGGGAAAGGGTTAAACTGCGTACCAAAATTATGATTCCAACTTACAGATTTCGTGTCAAACTGTTCGTATGAGTAGATGTATGAGTAGTCCATTAAACCAGACCTATATTTCCCTCGCATGTATATAGATCTGATGACTGCCCCACACAATGTCGGCTTAGATTGACCTTCATCCAATCAAATTGTCAATCAAATAATCATTCAGTATATAATAGGTAATATAACCCATATAAGGTTAAAATCCCGGTCCGGGTTTTGGAAATATAAGGGATTCTATTAACCCTTTCCCTCATATAGATGCTTTCTGACGCCTCTGTAGCAGACGGCTTTATGAAAACATTGTGACAAAAGAAGAAATTGCTCAGAACGAGCAATTTCTCCTTTTGCCACAATGTTATCCACTTTTAGTCATAGGTTATCCATTTAATTAAAGAGATTTTCCATTTTTTGACAAAATGTGTTCAAATTCGTCTGCTGCAGAATTGTCGTATGAGGGAAAAGGTTAAGCGTCTCACACTCAACTAGAGGTCAAGTACTGGTCCAGGAAAAATAACCTTGAATGAATAGGTGCTATACACCGAGCACGTAAAAGAACCTATGCTCCTTTCTGAAAGAGCTAGGGTATCGCACCCGGACTCCCTTGTCTCTAACTTTGCCAAATAGTTAATTCTGCATGGCGAGGGTAAATAAAAACAAAACAAACAAGATAAATAAACGAATAGAGGTTAGTTGTTCATTTTGAGACAACCTGTTATGCAGTGTCATCAAATATGTGCAACAAATTATTTTGGACTGATATTAATTAAATTTTGCCTACCAATTGCTTAACCCTTTCCCTCATACAACAATTCTGCAGCAGACGACTTTGAACATATTTTGTCAAAAAATGGAAAATCTCTTTAATTGAATGGATAACCTATGACTAAAAGTGGAAAACATTGTGGCAAAAGGAGAAATTGCACGTTTTGTGCAATTTCTTCTTTTGTCACTATGTTTTCAAAAAGCCGTCTGCTGCAGAGGCGTCCAAAAGCGTTTATATGAAGGAAAGGGTTAATAAGAAACATAACTGTAGTCAGACCTTAAGTGGTTTTCTTCTTTAAAACAGTATGAGTTATTTCCCTTTAAATTTCTGAAGGTGGTGCTATGTGAATTCTTCTTTTAACAAGATCCAATATTGTTGTGAATCAATGCAACCTTGGAATACTCTGATTATTACAATTTTGAATTGTTATTTTTTTGTTCTGCCAAAAAAAAAAAAGGGGGTTGTAAAGGCTACCCTTCTCAGGGTTGCGGGGTCAGCATTACGACTGACCGGCTGGTGTCAGGTTAAAAGGATCAGTAGAACTGGTAACTTACCAAGGAAATACCGTGATATAACTGAACAATTGTTGAATGCGGCGTAAAACACCAAACAATTAAACCAAATACAGGCATCAAATATGCAGCAGTCCTCTTTGAAAAAAATGGCCGAGCCCCAGTAGCTCAGTCGGTAGCCACGACGGCTGTCAACCCAGGGGTTGTGAGTTCGAATCCCGGCTCGGCCAACTTTCTTTCAGACGATTGACAAAAGTCAATGCGACATGCGTCATTCGTCTTCGACCAATGGGCTAACCAATGGGCTAAGTCTATGTTGAAAAGCAGCCAGTTGCTTGGGAAGATTGTTGTGTGGAGTACTAGTGTGAGAAAACCAGGAAATGCATGAGTAGGTGAACTGGCCGCCGTGATATAACTGAGAAATTGTTAAAAACGGCGTTAAACTCCAATCAATCAATCAATCAATCTTTGAAAAAATATCGAGACAAAAATAAGTAAATGTATACTATTGAAAGCCTTATTATTGAAAAGAGTTGAAAACATTGCGACAAAAGGAGAAATTGCTCATTACAAGAAATATCTCCTTTGGTTGCAATGTCTCAAAAGATTGTAGGCTATAGATGTGTCACAAGTGTCTGCAGGTGGTAAAGGGTTAAACAAAATACAGTTATTTAGGCAACAAGAACAAAAATAGACTACTGATTTTCCAAGAAAAGCTCATTATGAACAATATCTCCTTTTGTCACACTGTTTTCCAAAAGTCCTCTTCTGCATATTGCTTCAAATATATCGGCAGGAGGAATACAATGATTTAACCCTTTCCCTCATATAGACGCTTTCTGACGCCTCTGCAGCAGACGGCTTTTTGAAAACATAGTGACGAAAGAAGAAATTGTTCGATACAAGCAATTTCTCCTTTTGCCACGATGTTTTCCACTTTAAGTTATAGGTTTTCCATTCAATTGTAGAGATTTTCTACTTTTTCACAAAATATGTTCAAAGTCGTCTGCTGCAGAATTGTCGTATGAGGGAAAGGGTTAAGCAGCAAGTAGAGGGAGACTAAACCATGACCACTGGTCAAAGAAAGGGACTATTGATTTTCCGAGAAAAACAGGCAATATCATGGACTAGTAAAACCTGTTACATTTACAGCTTTTTACCAAATATGGTATGTGTCGATATCTTCTCTCTAAATCATCTTAGCTCTGGGCTTAGCATTACACGGAGAATTATCCCATATTGTGCCTATTTAAACCTTTCCCTCATATGACAATTCTGCAGCAGACAACTTTGAACATATTTTGTCAAAACATAGAAAATCTCTTTAATTGAATGGATAACCTATGACTAAAAGTGGAAAATATTGTGGCAAAAGGAGAAATTGCTCATTTTGTCACTATGTTTTCAAAAAGCCGTCTGCTGCAGAGGCGTCAGAAAGCGTCTATATGAGGGAAAGGGTTAACCATTTTACAAATGCATTTAAACATGTCCGTAGCTTATGATTTTCTAAAAACGTTTTTTGTCAAAAGAGAAAATGTTCATAATGAGCAATGACTTCTTTTATCACAATATTTTCCAGATTATTTAAAAATTATACCTTCATTTATAGAGATAAACCATATTTTTACTATGGTGTTCTCAAAGTCAGCTGCTGCAAAGTTTTATGCGGGAAAGGGTTAACCTTTCCCATATACAGAAGACATAATTCTGCCTAGAAAAATTCATATTGTGTTGTGTTGGTGCAGAATAGCAAGAAAATATATAGGTTGAACTAGGCAGCATGAGATATAGTGAAATGTGCTAACTAGCTCTACAAACAGCTTTGAACCCCAAAGAATAATAAGAATAATACAATTAACCTTTCTAAGCATACCAAATTTGACAACAATGTGGTAAAAGAAGTAATTGCTTAAAATGTTCCAACAATGCTTTCAACATATTGCCTCTTATATTCCAGGTACACTGGCACTCCTCTATAAAGCTCTCCGTTTTAAAGCTGATCTCATTATAACACTGATCTTGCTTGGCTCCCAAATTTTATTGCATATTTTTCTCTCAGATATTTTTCAAGTTGAGCCTCAATAACTCAGTGACTTATGCCAAGGGTCGTTGATTCAGGGGGTTGGGTTGTGTTGAAGCGCACATTCTCAGCTATTTCTTCTTTTGAAACAATGTTTTCCAACATTGTTTATAGGTTGCCAGAGAAGCATAAAAAATCATCTGTATCAGGTTCCTGTTTAACCTTTTCTCACTTGTATACGCTATCTGACCCATCTGTATCACTTGTAGATTATATCTGATCCATCTGTATCACTTGTAGATGCTATCTGACACATGTGTATCACTTGAAGACTCTATCTGACCCATCTGTATCACTTGTAGATTCTATCTGACCCATCTGTATCACTTGTAGACTCTATCTGACACATCTGTTTCACTTGTAGATTCTATCTGATCCATCTGTATCACTTGTAGACTCTATCTGACACATCTGTATCACTTGTATCTGACCCATCTGTATCACTTGTAGACTCTATCTGACCCAACTGTATCACTTGTAGACTCTATCTGACCCATCTGTATCACTTGTAGACTCTATCTGACCAATCTGTATCACTTGTAGACTCTATCTTACACATCTGTATCATGTGTAGACTCTTATTTGACCCATCTGTATCACATGTAGATTATATATGATCCATCTGTATCACATGTAGACTCTATCTGACACATCTGTATCGCTTGTAGACTCTATCTGACCCATCTGTATCACATGTAGATTCTATCTGATCCATCTGTATCACATGTAGACTCTATCTGACCCATCTGTATCACTTGTAGACTCTATCTGACCCATCTGTATCACTTATAGACTCTATCTGACACATCTGTATCCCTTGTAGACTATCTGACACATCTGTATCACTTGTAGACTCTATCTGACACATCTGTATCACTTGTAGACTATCTGACACATCTGTATCACTTGTAGACTCTATCTGACACATCTGAAGCAGGCGACTTTTAAAGCATTGTGACAAATGGAGAAATTGCTTATAATGAGCAATTTCTCCATTTAAACTCTATTTAAAAGTAAAACTCCCAATATTGGATGTTTTCAAAGTCTTCATCTGCAGATTTGTTGTATGTGGGAGAGGGTTAACCTTTTCCGAATAACAGATGCATCTGGCTTAAGCAGAAGCCTTTTGAAAACATTGTTGCAAAAGAAGAATTGTTTATAATAAGCAATTTCTTCTTTTGCCACAATGTTTTCAACTTTATTATGACACTTTTGTTGATAGAAAGTTGCCATACCTTTCCATCGCTGTTTTCACAGTTGTCTGCTGCAAATTTATAATATGTGGGAAAGTGTTGAAATGGCCTTTGCATTTCCTTCTATCTGTAGTGTTACTTAACACATTCTAATCTGAGAATCTAGACTATAAAACACCAACAAGCTCATTAGCTGTTTACCTGATATGGTGTTTAACCCTTTCCAAAATACAACAGGGAGTAAACTGGCCTTTTCTCTACAATATCTCACAAATTACTCAACCATATCCTATCTTGTGGGCATTCAAAAGAATCGTCTCAGTGAGACAATTCTTTTGAGTACCCACAACATAGGGTTTGCATGTCAAATAAGGATTTTAGAACATGAAAAACGCCCCTTAATTATCAAAAGCTCTAGCTTTACAACAAATTTGCAGCAGACAACTCCAAAAATACAATAGTAGGCTAAAATATAGAAAATCTATTAAAATGGAAGTAATTACAGCTATTGAATCTAGTTGAACAAAATGTGGCAAAAGGAGAAATTGCTAATCATCTTGCGTTTGATCAGTTTGGAAAAGTCATCTGC
This sequence comes from Serripes groenlandicus, assembly GCA_031761405.1. NCBI lineage: Eukaryota > Metazoa > Mollusca > Bivalvia > Cardiida > Cardiidae > Serripes > Serripes groenlandicus. The sequence goes on along the minus strand of JASEVX010000079.1, from coordinate 354,731 downwards.
TGGCTCCTGAAAGATGGTATGGATTTATGATAATTCATAATGCTTTGAAAATATTGGATTTAAGTCTGTGTATTATGAATACACCAGAGTTGAAAACATTGTGGAAAAATTAATGTTAGTCCTTTCGAGCAATTTCTCCTTTTCCCATGATGTTTTCAAAAGGAAGTCTGCATGCTTTTACAAAAGTCAAATGTCATCTGAATCAAGAAAAGAGATTAACCCTTTCCCTCATACAACAATTCTGCAGCAGACAACTTTTAACATATTTTGTAAAAAAATGGAAAATCTCTATAATTGAATGGATAACCTATGACTAAAAGTTGAAAACATTGTTGCAAAAGGAGAAATTGCTCGTTTTGAGCAATTTCTTCTTTTGTCACTATGTTTTCAAAAAGCTGTCTGCTGCAGAGGCGTCAGAAAGCGTATCTATGAGGGAAAGTGTTGATTGTGTTAATTCAGGGGGATGAGATAGACGAAATGTCACTGACTTAATGTTTTAGAGAATTGAATTAGAGACAAAGTATATAACTTTAATTAGATTTTTCCTATTTAACCCTTTTTCCCACATACAACAAGTCTGCAGCAGACAGACTACATTGAAACACATTGGTAAACCATAACAATCTCTGAAGATAATAGTTTGATTATTAAGCACAGTGGACAACATTGTGGCAAAAGGAGAAAGTGTTAGAAAGCGTCTATATGTGGGAAAGGGTTAATTAGAGTTTTCCTACTTTAAGATTCCTCTTTAAAACCTTTCCCTGATATGAAAATTCTGCAGCAGACGACTTTGAACATATTTTGTCAAAAAAATAGAAGAGCTCTATAATTGAACGGATAATCTATGACTAAAAGTGGAAAACATTTGTGGCAAAAGGAGAAATTGCTCGTTTCTATGTTTTCAAAAAGCTGTCTGCTGCAGAGGCATCAGAAAGCGTCTATATGAGGGAAAGGGTTAAAATGTGTTAGTAGGTTTCATGTCTGAATCCAAGTTTTTAGCTTGTATGACCTTTTGATGCAGATCCATTTTGACACTTCTGCATCTGTATGTTTTTAAAGTCGTCTGTTGCAGATTTGTTGTATGTGGGAAAAGGTTAATTTTTTTTATCCCTGCACCCTGATATTTTCAGTCAATGTTTTAACCCCCTTTCACACTAACATACAATAAATCTGCAGCAGACGACCTTGAAAACATCTTGGACATTATAATTATGGAAAATCTCCATAAATGAAACTACAATTATTAAATAACCGATAAGAGACAATGCCTTGGTTCATAACCTTAGTTCACAAGGTTAAAGTCATATTGTTCAAGATTTTCGTTAATTAACCTTAGTTCACAAGGTTGAAGTAATATTGTTCAAGATCTTCGTTCATAACCTTAGTTCACAAGGTTGAAGTGATATTGTTCATAACCTTAGTTCACAAGGTTGAAGTGATATTGTTCAAGATCTTCGTTCATAACCTTAGTTCACAAAGTTAAAGTCATATTGTTCGAGAACTTCATTCAATTTTATATATAGCTCAAATATTAAAGTCATATTGTTCAAGATCATTGTTGATAAACTTGGTTCACAAGGTTAAAGTCTTACTGTTCAAGAGCTTCTAAGTTTCACAAACCAAAGTTCAAAAGGTTCAAAACATATTGTTCAAGAACATCAAAGCTTTACAGACCAAAGTTTTACAGCAGAAGACATTGCTGAAAAAGCACAAATTTATACTTTTACCACCATGTTTTCTAAACTGGTAGACAGAGAATATTATATTTCCATTTTATTCAGTTAAAAATGTTAACACAAATGGGTTTTTTAGGTAGAGAAAAATCCCATATGAAGGTAGCTGTTAAGATAGAGATGGTGCCATTTTTATTGCAGGAAAACAAGATACTTGAACCTTGGCCATAACATGCCCCTTATATAGATGTGATCTTTCTTTATTACCCAAGATTGAAACCTGGATTATGTGTTGTAACTCTTTCAGTGCATAGTCAGATGATGTTTATCCCTTTTCCACCTTTTCCACCTGCAGACGCATTTTGATGCAATAGCAGCAGATGACTTTTGAAAACGTTGTGGCCAAAGGTGAAATTGCTCATCACGAGCAATTTCACCTTTGGCCACAACGTTTTCAACTTTATTTAACGATTAAGCTATCTTTTATGGATATTTTACAGATTTTTGTCACTATGTTTTCAAAGTCGTCTGCTGCAGATTTGTTGTATGTGGGAAAGGGTTGAGAACATTGTGACAAAAAGGGGCAATTTCTGCTTTTGGCTTTTCCACCTGCAGGCGACTGGATCTGATATAAACGCCAAATAGTTAATTCTGAACGGTGAGGGTAAAAAATAACAAAGAATAAAATAAATAAACCATTTTTGATAACTCTTCAACAGATGACTTTTAAGCTAACCTGAGCCCTAAGTGCTGGGTGAGCTATAGTGATAACTCACCATCCGGCATCAGGCGTCTTCATTGTCTTTCATCCGTTCACTTTTTTGTACAAAGAACTTCTCCTAAATGGAACGATTTCAAAATGATTTCACAGGAATGTTCCTTATGTGGTTTTCTATCAAATTCGTTCAAAGAAATTTTAAAATTACATGCAGAACAATTGCAATGCTCCTCTCATATTGCACAACTCAGGTGAGCTATCCAGGCTTGTTTTTGTTTTTATACCCCCTTCGAAGAAGAGGGGGTATATAGGAGTCACTATGTCAGGCTGTCTGTCGGTCCGTCCGTCCGTCCATCGGCCGGAAGCCATATTTTGTCTGGCCTATTTCTTACAAACCACTGGGTGGAATTCATGTTATTTTAAAGAGTTATGGCCCTTTTACTTATTAAGTTATGGTGTAGGTCAAGGTGCTGTTTAGAGGGTATTTATCATCTTCAGTGATAGTTCTAGTTTTAAATATTAACAAAAAAAGGAGACATCTTAGAAATGAGAAATTTCTCCATTTCCCTACAATGTTTTCAACTCTGTACCAAATTCATTCTAGCAATGCATCAGCCACTTTATGGGCCTGTCCAAAGGAAAAGGTACAAGTTGGATTCAGGGATCAGTGCAGATTCAGAACAGCCTGTACACCTGTGCATCTGCAAAGTCTGATCAAGAATGATAACCACTGTTTACGTATTAACCCTTTCCCACATACAGACACTTTCTGACACCTCTGCTGCAGACGACTTTTAAAAACATTGTGGCAAAAGGTGAAATGAGCTATTTCACCTTTTGACACAATGTTTTCAATTTTATTTGAGTATTATACTTTCTTTTACGGGGATTTTCCATGTTTTCTACTTAAATGCTTTCAAAGGTGTTGCTGCAGATTTATTGGATATGGGAAAGGGTTAAAAGCTTCTGTAAACTTGTGTAGATTCTAATAACACAGAGCAGATGAACAGTCTGATCTGAAACCAAAATTGATCAGAAATGCCAACTTGTACCTTTTACCCATTTACTCATTTCAAAGGAGCTCATTCTGAAATATCATATCAAGTAAAGTTAATGAGAATGAATGAAATAATTCCAGTATGGCGTGCAAAGTTGATGAGTTAATTCGGCTAATGTGCACACACGCATTCCCATCTGGGAACTGGAGTCAATGACAATGGCAAAAGGTTACAGAGACAATGTTTGGAACTTTGTCCAAAAATGTTGAATCAAAACCCTAACCCTGTTAGGACTGATTTTTGTTTCCTCTCAAGCAAATGACTTTTAATAAGATTGTGGCGAAGGAGATTTTTTTTAATTTTCTCTTTTTGCTTTGGTTTTCAACTCTTATTTAATCATTATATTTTTTTAGATCACCTGAGCAGAGGCTCAATGTGATCTATTCTGATCACTCTCTGTACGTCGTCTGTCGTCCGCCGTCTGTCATCTGTCGTCCGTCGTCTGTCGTCTGTCGTCCGTCGTCTGTCGTCCGTCGTCTGTCGTCCCTCGTCTGTCGTCCGTCATTAACCTTAGCTTTAAACATCTCCTCCTTATCCACAGGACCAATTTCAGCCAAACTCCACAGGAATGTTTCTTTGGTGGCCCTCTTTCAAAACTTTTCAAAGATTTAAATTCCATTGAGAGCTTTGGTTGCTGCGGCATCAGAAAGGAGGCAAAATGTCCAAACTTTAAAAAAGTTCTTCTCTGATGAATCTGTTTGTCAGATTCCAAAATTATTTGGTAGAAATATTCCTTGGGTGACCCTCTACAAAAATTCATACTGATTGGTTGAAAAACATAGCAGTCAGGCAGCATCAGAAAAAGGGCAAATTGACAAAATTTGAAAATTCCATTTTTTGAAAGTTCTTGTCTGATATTAAGAAAATTGAATAGGAATCTTACTTCAGTGATATTGATTGGTTACAAAATCATAGCAACTAGGTGTCATCACAAAAGGGGTAAATTAAACTTTTAGCTACAAATGACAACTCCTACCATTCCACTGGACCAATTTCAACTTAACTTCACAGGAATGTTCCTTTGTTGGTCCTCTTTCAAAATTGTTCAAATCCTTTTCCTCCATAATCTGCTGATCTGATTCCAAGATAATTTGGTAGAAATGTTCTTTGAGTAACCCCCTACAAAAACTGTTGAAAAATAGGGCAGCAAGGCGGCATCAGGAAAGGCTCAAAATGACAAAACTTTATAATTCCATTCTTATTAAAGTTCTTGTTAGATTTCAAGATACAAATGGCCTTTACTGATAAGCCATTTTACTATTTCTTTAGCAGTGTCCACTCCTTGCGGTTTCATTTGCACTCCTGATAAATTTTTCCCAGATATTTGCATTTAAATATTTGCTACAATTTACTATCAATCAGGTGATCAATTTAGGGACATCTTGGCCCTCTTGTTTATTGATAGTTTCCATTTTTTTTTTATTTGATTTTTTTTTTAAAGTGGTCTTCTGCAGATTTGTTTTACTGAAAAAGGTTTAACAGTACCCTAACCCCACCCTTTCCCACATACAACAAATTTGAAGCAGATGACCTTGAAAACATTTATCAAAAAAAAAAATAGAACCTATCTATAAATGAAAGAACACTTATTCAATAAAGTTGAAAACAGTATGATAAAAGGAGGAATTACTCATCAGAAAATGTCTGTATGAGGGAAAGTGTTAAGTAACTCCTTCTCTTTTTAAGACAGCGCATATTCGGTTTAGAATGATAGTGCATATCCGGTTTAGAATGATTTGGTTGAGGAGGCATGCAAACTGGCCATTATTGGTCATTCTTTATGGTGAATAATTAATTTTGACCATGAATAAAACATTCCTGATGCAAATCTTTTGTACCCATTCACTTAATGCTCTCAAATATCCAGAAATCTTGTGTACCTATTTACTTAACCCTTTCCCACCTACAGACACATTTTGATGCATCTGCAGCAGATGGCATTTGAAAACATTGTGACAAAAGGAGTTTCCGACTTTATTCATTATTATGCTATCATTTATAGACAGTATTCATGTTTTTGCCTAAATGCTCAATTAAATAACTCAGAGGACTAGATAAGAGGGATTGAACAGGTCTTTTCCCCACAATATTTCTCTTATTACTCAACCAAATGCTATGTTGTGGGTACTCAAAAGAATTGTCTGAGACGATTATTTTGAGTACCCACAACATAGGGTTTGAATGTCAAATAAGGATTTTAGAGCATGTAAAATGCCCCTGATCTCGAGCTCTACTGCTTTCATCGTCACCTATAGCAGATTCTTGGTATGTGGGACATTTTAGGTGAATGAATTTATATATCCACTTACAATGGCTGATCATGAGCAATGTGGGGAAAAGACCTGTTCACTCCCTCCTGAGCAATCTGCAGTCGAGTCCCGGTAGCTCAGTCGGTAACGACGTGGGCTGTCAACCCAGGGGTTGTGAATTTGATTCCCGGCTCGGCCAACTTTTTTTCCGACGTTTGACAAAAGTCAATGCGACATGCGTCATTCGTCTTCCACCAATGGGCTTAGTCTATGTGGAAAAGCAGCCAGCTGCTTGGGAAGATTGTTGTGTGGAGTACTGGTGTGCGAAAACCAGGAAACACATGAGTAGGTGAACTGGCTGCCGTGATATGACTGAGAAATTGTTAAAAACAGCGTGAAACCCCAATCAATCAATCAATCAATCAATCAACCACAGCAAACAAATCTCTATCAATCAAAATTAATTATTACTCAATATAGTTGACAAAAGGAAAACATTCTCATTATGAGCCATTTATCCTTTTGTCACAATATTTTCAAATGCCGTCAAAATTCATTTGCATTTGGGAAAGGATTAACCCTTTCCCCCATATAGACGCTTTCTGACGCCTCTGCAGCAGACGGCTTTTTGAAAACATAGTGACAAAAGAAGAAATTGCACAAAACGTGCAATTTCTCCTTTTGCCACAATGTTTTCCACTTTTTGTCCTAAGTTATCCATTCAATTATGGAGATTTTCTATTTTTTGAACAAATACGTTCAAAGTCGTCTGCTGCAGAATTGCCGTATGAGGGAAAGGATTAAAGGGGCGGGGCCTATTTGAGCTCTTTTTCCTGTTGTCTCAGCAATTTTTTTAATAATTATGTCTCCCCCTGTATACAGGGGAGATATATTGTTTTTGTCCTGGGCGTCTGTCTGTCTGTCCTTCTGTCTGTCTGTCCGTCTGTCCGAAATCGTGTCCGCTCCATATCTCCAAGACGGCTTGAAGGATTTTCATGAAACTTGTGTCAGATGTTCACCTCATCAAGGCGACGTGCAGAACCCGCGTCTCGACAATATAGGGTCAAGGTCAAGGTCACGCTTGAAGGTCAAAGGTTTGAGGCTTTATTTCGTGTCCGCTCCATATCTCCCAGACGGCTTGAAGGATTTTCATGAAACTTGGGTCACATGTTCACCTCATCAAGGCGACGTGCAGAACCCGCGTCTCGACAATATAGGGTCAAGGTCAAGGTCACGCTTGAAGGTCAAAGGTTTGAGGCTTTATTTCGTGTCCGCTCCATATCTCCGAGACGGCTTGAAGGATTTTCATGAAACCTAGGTCACATGTTCACCTCATCAAGGCGACGTGCAGAACCTGCGTCTCGACAATATAGGGTCAAGGTCAAGGTCACGCTTGAAGGTCAAAGGTTTGAGGCTTTATTTCGTGTCCGCTCCATATCTCCGAGACGGCTTGAAGGATTTTCATGAAACTTGGGTCACATGTTCACCTCATCAAGGCGACGTGCAGAACCCGCGTCTCGACAATATAGGGTCAATGTCAAGGTCACGCTTGAAGGTCAAAGGTTTGAGGCTTTATTTTGTGTCCGCTCCATATCTCCCAGACGGCTTGAAGGATTTTAATGAAACTTTGGTCACATGTTCCCTCATCAAGGCGACGTGCAGAACCCGTGTCTCGACAATATAGGGTCAAGGTCAAGGTCACGCTTGAAGGTCAAAGGTTTGAGGCTTTATTTCGTGTCCCCTCCATATCTCCAAGACGGCTTGAAAGATTTTCATGAAACTTGGGTCACATGTTCACCATATCAAGGCGACGTGCATAACCCGCGTCTCGACCATACCGGGTCAAGGTCACGTTTGAAGGTCAAAGGTTTGAGGCTTTATTTTGTGTCAACTCCATATCTCCAAGACGGTTTGAAGTATTTTCATGAAACTTGGGTCAGATGTTCACCTCATCAAGGCGACGTGCAGAACCCGCGTCTCGACCATACTGGGTCAAGGTCACGCTTGAAGGTCAAAGGTTTGAGGCTTTATTTTGTGTCCACTCCATATCTCCTTAAAGGATTTTCATGATACGTGGGTCACATGTTCACCTCATCAAGGCAGATGACAGACATTTGAGGGGGAGACATATGTTTTTGTCAAAACAATTCTAGTTATTCTTTCATTTATAGAGATTTATCATGTTTTTTAGCTCACCTATGCAAGGTGAGCTATTGTGATCACATTTTGTCCGGCGTCCAATCTTCATGAAAGTTTATCAGAACATTCATCTCTCAAATCTTGGACAAGTTCAAAACTGGGCCATATGAGGTAAAAATAATTGAAGGGAAACCTTGTTAACACTCTGGAAGCCACATTTTCATCTTGAGCATGTTGAAACTTTATCAGAATGTTTGTCACTAGGTCAAATAGAAGGAAAATCTTGTTAACACTCTAGAGGCCGCATTTTTTGCTTCAGCAGCTTGAAATGTTGAGCTGAATGGTATCTAAAACAAGTTCGAATATGGGTCATGCCGGTTCAAAAACTAGGTCACTAGCCCAAATTGAAGGGTAATCTTGTTAACAACTCTAGAGGCCACATTTTCAACTTGAGCATGTTGAAACCTTTTCAGAATGAGTGTCTTAATCATATGTAGGTCAAGTTCGAACATGAGTTATTTTGGGTCAAAAAGAAGGTCACTAGGTCAAATTGAAGGAAAATCTTGTTTACACTCCAGAGGACGCAATATTTGCTACAGCGGCTTGAAATTTGGTCAGAATGTTGAGCTCAATCATATCTAGTCCAAAATCGAATATCGATTATGGGACATGCCTTGTCAAAAACTAGATCACTAAGCCAAATTGAAGGGAAATCCTGTTAACATTGTAGAAGTCGCATTTTTTGCTTCAGCAGCTTGAAATTTGAAAGGATTGTTGAGCTGAATGATATCTAGGTTAAGTTTGAATAAGGGTCATGCCGGGTTAAAAAGATCACTAGGCCAAATTGAAAGATAATCTTGTTAACACTCTAGAGGCTACATTTTCAACTTGAGCATGTTGAAACTTTATCAGAATGTTTGTCTTCATGATATTTATGTCAAGTTCGAATATGGGTCATATTGGGTTAGAATCTAGGTCGCGAGGCCAAATTGAAGGAAAATCTTGTTAACTCTGTAGAAGCCGCTTTTTTGGCTACAGCAGCTTGAAATTTGGTCAGAATTTTTATCTATTAAATGATATAAGTTCAAATATGGGTCACGCCGGGTTAAAATCTAGGTCACTAGGCCAAATTGATGGGAAATCTTGTTAACACTCTACAGGCCACATTTTTTGCTTCAGAATGTTTGTCTTAAAGATATCTAGATCATGTTTGAATATGGGTCATATTGGGTCAGAAACTAGGTCACTAAGCCAAATTGAAGGGAAATCTTGTTAACTCTGTAGAAGATTTTGCTACAGCAGCTTGACATTTGATGAGAATGTTTATCTAAATGATATCTTAGCCAAGTTCGAATATGAGTCATGTAGGGTCAAAAACTAGGTCACTAGGCCAAATCGAAGGGAAATCTTGTTAACACTGTAGAAGCCGCATTGTTACTTTGAGCAAATTGAAACTTTGTCAGAATGTTGTCTTGATGATATCTAGTTCATGTTGGAATATGGGTCATATCAGGTAAAAAAATATAGATCACTAGGCCAAATGAAGGAAAATCTTGTTACACTGGAGGTTGCATGCAGAATAATTATCTTGATGTGTTTTACATTGCAGTACATTGTAAAATTAAGGTGAGCGAACTAGGGCCATCATGGCCCTCTTGTGTTAGCTCACCAGTGCACAAAGTGCTCAAGATAATTAAGCTATTGTGAACACATTTTGTCTGTCGTCCGCTTTGCTTTGTCCATTGTATGACACCAACAAATGCCTTGTTAACACTCTATGGGCTTCATAAATTTTTAGCAGAACATATATCTACATAAAATCTTGGACATTTTCAAAACTTGGACTTGTAGGATCAAAAACAAGGTCACTTGGCCAATTGAAGGAAAATTTGTTAATACTCTGGCAGCTGTATTTTGCAGAATGGGTGTTTTGAAGATATTTAGACTAGGTTTGAATATGGCTATAGTCCAGTTAAAAACAAGGTCACATTAGGCCAAATTGAAGGGAAAAATTGTTTTTAAAAGCTAAGTAATAGCTTACCTGATCACAAAATTAGTTATTGTGATTGACTATAATGTAGTTGGCATAACTCAGGTGAGCGATCCAGGGCCATCATGGCCCTCTTATTAAGATGTTTTTTCTAACGACAATTCTGCAGCAGATGACTTTGAATGGAATGGATAACCAACCTATGACTAAAAGTGGGAAACATTGAGGCAAAAGGAGAAATTGCTCGTTTTGAGCAATTTCTTCTTTTGTCACTATGTTTTCAAAAAAGCCGTCTGCTGCAGAGGTGTCAGAAAGCGTTAAGTAAAAGGGTTAAAACTGTTTCAGCCGTATATAAAGATAATCTTTGACATTTTGAAATTTTCCTTAATGTTGTTTTAGTTATTCATGTGAAACATTAACGGTTTATGCTTAAGATTTCTTAAGAGTAATCTGCTTTGAATTAAAAAAATCTTGAATATTGGCTGGTATACTTTTAATTCAGTTTGAATACAAAGCGGAAAAAGGAGAAATTGCTTATTGCTAATTTGTATACATACAGAGTACTAAAAATTGGTCTATATGAAGAAAAGGGTTATGACTTGTATACATCTAAACATTTTTGTGTCACCTGCGTAGCATGGTAGGCACTTAGGGATAACTTTTTTTTTTGTCCGGCGTCTGTCGGTCGTCACACTTTTTCGTCACATTTTCAAATAACTTTTTTTCTACTCAAAGGATTACATTGAAACTTCTGACAAATGTTTATATTAATGTGTACGAATGGTTCACAAAAGGGGGATAATCCAAATATTTTTATATCAGAGTTATTGCCCCTTTTCTGTCAAAAATTTAAATTTTCAAATTACTTTTTCAAATTACTTATTTTCTTCTCAAAGGATTGGATTGAAACTTCTGACAGATGTTTATATCAATCTTTGTGATGGGTTCACAAAAAGGGGATAATCAAAATATTTTTATATCAAGAGTTATTGCCCCTTTTCTGTCAAAAATTTAAAATTTCTGACAAGGCCCCGGCAGGTGACACATGTGCTCCAGGGAGCACTCCATTCTAGTTAATATTGATTTATTGAATGTGAGCTTCTTTTGCTGCAATATGTTTTTTAAATATTTCATGCTATGTATGTGTTTATACCCCTGAAGTATCCAAGGCAAAATAGCCCTTACTGGGTAAGACTTCCCACATAACAATAAATCTGATAGTTTGGTTATTGAATAGGGTGGCATAATGGAGACATTTTTCATTATAAGCAATTTCTTCTTTTACCGCAATGACTTCAAAAGTCGTCTGCTGCAGGCAAGGCGTCTGTCAGAGCGTCTGTATGTGGGAAAGGGTTGGGAAAAAGTTTAATCTCTTTAACCCTTTCCCTCATACGACAATTCTGCAGCAGACGACTTTGAACGTATTTTGTCAAAACATAGAAAATCTCCATAATTGAATGGATAACCTATGACAAAAAGTGGAAAACATTGTGGCAAAAGGAGAAATTGCACGTTTTGTGCAATTTCTTCTTTTGTCACTATGTTTTCAAAAAGCCGTCTGCTGCAGAGGCGTCAGAAAGCGTCTATATGAGGGAAAGGGTTAAATGATAGCATGTGATTATTGAATAGAGTTGAAATCAAAGTGGCATTCTCATTATGAGCAATTTTTCTTTTGCCGCAATGACTTCAAAATTTGTCTACTGCAGAGCTCGCCAGGTGAATGAGAGCGTCTGTATGTGGGAAAGGGTTAACTGGAATCAAGTGACATCTGACATTGTATAGGTAAACAATTTACATCAAATATAATTGAGTGTTGACCAGGTAAATATTGATATTGTGCAATAATGATGTAATTTTTATGAGTGAATATGACTTAATTAACCCTTTGCCATATATAGATGCTTTATGATGCCTCTGCTGCAATCAACTTTTGAAAAAATTGTGGCAAAAGTGAAATTGCTCAAAATGAGCAATTCCTCCTTTTGCCACAATAAATTTAAAAATGATTAGAGTATTCCATGTTTTTCCACTGTTTTCAAAGTCGTCTGCTGCAGATTTTCTCGTATGAGGGAAAGGGTTAACACAAGAACTGTCAATATCAGTAGACAAAGTGATATATCAAACTCTTATGTGTTATTGATCCTGTCAATATGGACTAGAGGTCCAGATAAGGAGGCGTATACAGCTCTTTTACCCACAATATCTCTTTTATCATCCAACCAAACCCTATGATGTGGGTACTCATAAGAACCGTCCTAATCATCATCTTCATCATCATCATAGGCGATTCTTTTGAGTACCTACAATATAGCTATGGCTATAAGGTCAAATTAGGCTTTTTAGAACAATCAAAACACCCTTATCTAGAACTCTGTGCTCATTATACCCCCCTTCGAAGAAGAGGGGGTATATAGGAGTCACTGTGTCGGGCAGTCTGTCTGTCTGTCTGTCTGTCGGTCGGTCGGTCGGCCGGAAGCCATATTTTGTCCGGCCTATTTCTTACAAACCACTGGGTGGAATTCAATAAAAGTTTACATGAAGCTTCTATACCAAGAGGAGATGTGCATATCCTAAAGGGGTTACAATTGCATGATATTTTATATAGTTATGGCCCTATTGTCATGACCCTGGTGACGTCGTCATCGGCGGCGGTGTGGTTGTCCAGTTAAGGTTTTTTGTTGGCGGCGGCGTGGTCGTTCGGTTAAGTTTTTTTGTTGGCGGCGGCGTGGTCGTTCGGTTAAGTTTTTTTGTTGGCGGCGGCGTGGTCGTCTGGAGGTTTTATGTTTAGCTCAGCTTTTTTTTTTTTCTGTTTTCTCCCTATTAGTCGAACGTCTGTGCCGTACTCGGTGCTCTTGTTTTACAGAGTTATGGCCCTTTCACTTATTAAGTAAGCCATATTTGTCCGGCCTATTTCTTACAAACCACTGGATGGAATTCAATAAAATTGTACATGAAGCTTCTATACCAAGAGGAGATGTGCATATCCTAAAGGGGTTACAATTGCATGAGTTATTTACAGAGTTATGGCCCTTTTACTTATTAAGTTATGGTGTGGGTCAAGGTGCTGTTTAGGGGGTATTTATCATCTTCAGTGATAGTCCTAGTTATTAGCAATTACTTCATTTGCCATAATATTTTCGAAAGGCCTCTGATACAGATGTGTTAAAAATTGTCTGTACGTAGGAAAGGGTTAAAATAATGTTATTGGTTTTAATTTCTTTCCTTTATTTTTGTCCAATTGCACCTTTGTAGAATTAACCTTGTTCCAGTTACAGACAACTTCTTTTTGCACTACTAAAGCTCTAGACGTATTGTAAACATGGAGAACAACAGATTTTTAGTGTTTGTCAAAGTCAGGCTTTTATTTGCCAAAATTTATCTTGCTTTTGTGTCAGCTTGGTGAGGTGAAGCACTATTAAATTGTCTCTATCTTTTGTCCATCCATCTGTCCGTCCGCCTGTCTGTCCATCTACCATCTGTTTCAGTGCAATGGCTGTCCTTGTCCGTCCGCCTGTCTGTCCATCTACCATCTGTTTCAGTGCAATGGCTGACCCTGTCCATCCGCCTGTCTGTCCATCTACCATCTGTTTCAGTGCAATGGCTGACCCTGTCCGTCGGCCTGTCTGTCCATCTACCAAATGTTTCAGTGCAATGGCTGACCCTGTACGTCGGCCTGTCTGTCCATCTACCATCTGTTTCAGCGCAATGGCTGACCCTGTCTGTCGGCCTGTCTGTCCATCTACCATCTGTTTCAGTGCAATGGCTAACCCTGACCCTGTCTGTCGGTGTGTCTGTCCATATACCATCTGTTTCAGTGCAATGGCTGACCCTGTTTGTCGGCCTGTCTGTCCATCTACCATCTGTTTCAGTGCAATGGCTGACCCTGTCTGTTGGCCTGTCTGTCCATCTACCATCTGTTTCAGTGCAATGGCTGACCCTGTTTGTCGGCCTGTCTGTCCATCTACCATCTGTTTCAGTGCAATGGCTGTCCTTGTCCGTCCGCCTGTCTGTCCATCTACCATCTGTTTCAGTGCAATGGCTGACCCTGTCTGTTGGCCTGATGTCCATCTACCATCTGTTTCAGTGCAATGGCTGACCCTGTCCGTTGGCCTGTCTGTCCATCTACCAAATGTTTCAGTGCAATGGCTGACCCTGTCTGTCGGCCTGTCTGTCCATCTACCATCTGTTTCAGTGCAATGGCTTACCCTGACCCTGTCTGTCGGTGTGTCTGTCCATATACCATCTGTTTCAGTGCAATGGCTGACCCTGTTTGTCGGCCTGTCTGTCCATCTACCATCTGTTTCAGTGCAATGGCTGACCCTGTCTGTTGGCCTGTCTGTCCATCTACCATCTGTTTCAGTGCAATGGCTGACCCTGTCTGTCGGCCTGTCTGTCCATCTACCATCTGTTTCAGTGCAATGGCTGACCCTGTCTGTCGGCCTGTCTGTCCATATACCATCTGTTTCAGTGCAATGGCTGACCCTGCCTGTCGGCCTGTCTGTCCATCTACCATCTGTTTCAGTGCAATAGCTGACCTTGTCCGTCCGCCTGTCTGCCCATCTTCCATCTGTTTCAGTGCAATGCTGACCCTGTCTGTTGGCCTGTCTGTCCATCTACCATCTGTTTCAGTGCAATGGCTGACCCTGTCTGTTGGCCTGATGTCCATCTACCATCTGTTTCAGTGCAATGGCTGACCTTGTCCGTCCGCCTGTCTGCCCATCTACCATCTGTTTCAGTGCAATGCTGACCCTGTATGTTGACCTGTCTGCCCATCTTCCATCTGTTTCAGTGCAATGCTGACCCTGTATGTTGACCTGTCTGTCCATCTACCATCTGTTTCAGTGCAATGGCTGACCCTGTCTGTTGGCCTGATGTCCATCTACCATCTGTTTCAGTGCAATGGCTGACCTTGTCCGTCCGCCTGTCTGCCCATCTACCATCTGTTTCAGTGCAATGCTGACCCTGTATGTTGACCTGTCTGCCCATCTTCCATCTGTTTCAGTGCAATGCTGACCCTGTATGTTGACCTGTCTGTCCATCTACCATCTGTTTCAGTGCAATGGCTGACCCTGTCTGTTGGCCTGTCTGTCAATCTACCATCTGTTTCAGTGCAATGGCTGACCCTGTATGTTGACCTGTCTGTCCATCTACCATCTGTTTCAGTGCAATGGCTGACCCTGTTTGTCGGCCTGTCTGTCCATCTACCATCTGTTTCAGTGCAATGGCTGACCCTGTCTGTTGGCCTGTCTGTCCATCTACCATCTGTTTCAGTGCAATGGCTGACCCTGTATGTTGACCTGTCTGTCCATCTACCATCTGTTTCAGTGCAATGGCTGACCCTGTATGTTGGCCTGTCTGCCCATCTACCATCTGTTTCAGTGCAATGGCTGACCCTGTCTGTTGGCCTGTCTGTCCATCTTCCATCTGTTTCAGTGCAATGCTGACCCTGTCTGTTGGCCTGTCTGTCCATCTACCATCTGTTTCAGTGCAATGGCTGACCTTGTCCGTCCGCCTGTCTGCCCATCTACCATCTGTTTCAGTGCAATGCTGACCCTGTATGTTGACCTGTCTGTCCATCTACCATCTGTTTCAGTGCAATGGCTGACCTTGTCCGTCCGCCTGTCTGCCCATCTACCATCTGTTTCAGTGCAATGCTGACCCTGTCTGTTGGCCTGTCTGTCCATCTTCCATCTGTTTCAGTGCAATGCTGACCCTGTCTGTTGGCCTGTCTGTCCATCTACCATCTGTTTCAGTGCAATGGCTGACCCTTTCCAAGATGCCGATGACAGTTGAAAACATTGCAGCAGCCAACTTTTAAAATATTTCTGGAAGAAGAAAAAATTCCCCAAAATTACCAATTTCTCCTTTTTCCCATAATATTTTTCAACTCTTGCATAAAACTGTGCTACCGATTTATCCAATGTATCAATATTTTCTTAAGATGTTGTAAATTTAAAATTCTACACTGCGTAAGCCAGCTCTAAAATAGAATGATTCATATCAATATTATAAACATTTATTCTCTGATGATAAATAGTTTTAGCTTGTAATAAAGGCAACAACTAGAATTTATTCATAAAATATAGCCTCTTCCTTTAACCTTTTCCCACCTGCAGAGGAATTTTGACGCAATAGCAGCAGATGACTTTTGAAAACATTGTAACAAAAGGAGAAATTGCTTAAAGCAAGAAATGTCACCTTTTGCCCCTATAATGTTTTCAATTTTTGTCAGTAATTTAATAATACTTTCATTTATAGAGATTTCAAAGATAGATTCAGATTATGGAAAACGTTTTAACACGTTCCCACATACAACAAATCTGTAGCAGACGAATTTGAAAACAAAGTGGCAAAAACATGAAAAATCTGCATAAATGAAATTTTAATTATTTAAAGAAGTGGAAAACATTGTGGGACAATTTTTGTCTGCTGCAGAGGCATCAAAAAGCATCTGTATGGGGGAAAGGGTTAAAACAAAAGTGTTATTAGAATAGAGGTGCAAATATTGTGGGAAAAGTCATTTGCTAAAAATGTGTTTGAATGTTGAATTGGTGTTTTAATTAAACCTTTTGCCGCCTGTAAACGCTTTCATGACTCCTCTTTAGCAGATGACTTTTGAAAACATTGTGGCAAATCAGAAATTAAGCAATTTCTCCTTTTGCCATAATGTTTTCACCTTTATTTACTTTCATTTACAGAGATTTTTCTTTTGATTGCATATATGTTTTCAAAGTCGGCTGCTGATGTGGTGAAAGGATGCTTATTAACCCTTTCCCTCATATAGACACTTTCTGACGCCTCTGCAGCAGACGGCTATTTGAAAACATAGTGACAAAAGAAGAAATTGCACAAAACTTGCAATTTCTCCTTTTGACACAATGTTTTCCACTTTTAGTCATTCAATTAAAGAGATTTTCTATTTTTTGACAAAATATGTTTAAAGTCGTCTGCTGCAGAATTGTCGTATGAGGAAAAGGGTTAATTATATGACCCCAATTTTATTATTGACCCATCTGTGATGAAAGAGGTTATGACCCTTTATTGACTGAATATCCTTATATACCCCTGAGGCATTGTGCTGCATAGTTTCAACCATTACCCACATTTTGATATTCCTGCAGCAGAAAACGTTGTTGCGAAAGGTGAAATTTCTTATTGTGAGCAATATCTCATTTAGCCACCACGTTTTTCTCTCTATTCAAGATTATTTTTTTTCATTTATTGATATTTTACATAATTTGGTACTGCTGCAGATTTGTTCTAAGTGGGTAAAGGGTTCAATGGGGAATCCCCCCCTGAGTTGTCTATATTTATCACCAGGGAATCCCGTCTGTGTGTGGCTATTTAATTACTGTTGACCACCGGCCAGGGGACAGTTAAACTGTTGTCTTGGTCTGTAATTTGTTTATAATTAGTATATACTGTTGCAATGGGAAACTCCTGACCGTTTTGTGACTGGATCACTGCATGGATTAACATACATACAGTTCCGGAGTTTAGGTTCTCTGTTAATGGATGGTATGGTGAATTTTAGTTTTCCTCTACATTCCAAGAAATTGTGTTTAACATTGGATAGCTTTTTCTGTGAAAAGTGTTTTAATTTTGTGAATTTCCTGTATTTGGATTACTTTTAAAGATTATGAAATTAATAAACCCTTTCCCTCATACGGCAATTCTGCAGCAGACGACTTTGAACATATTTTGTAAAAAAATGGAAAATCTCTATAATTGAATGCATAACCTATGACAAAAAGTGGAAAACATTTTGTGCAATTTCTTCTTTTGTCACTATGTTTTCAAAAAGCCGTCTGCTGCAGAGGCGTCAGAAAGCGTCTATATGAGGAAAAGGGTTAACCGTTTCCCATATACAACACATCTGCAGTGTAATCAGACGATTTTGAAAACATCTTTTTTCACATCATGGAACAATAAAGTTAAATTATTGAAAATAGATGGAACCATTGTGGCAAAAGGAGAAATTTCTCCTTTTGCCACATGTTTTCAAAAGTTGTCTGCTGCAGAGGCGTCAGTTGGAAATGGTTGATGTTGCTATATTACTTATACGAAAAAGCACTTAAAACTATTTTTGTTATAACCTATAATTTTACTATCGATTTAACCTGCTTGTGACATATCAATCAGTAAATATGTTAGATGTTATGAAAGTCAGGATATATGTTGGAATAGAAGTTTACTGTTATGAAAGCAAGGATATGCATTAGAATAGAAGCTATGAAAGTCAGGATATATATGCTTGAATAGAAATTATGAAAGTCAGGATCTATGTTTGAATAGAAGTTATGAAAGACAGGATATAATGTTTGAATAGAAGTTATGGAAGTCATGATGCATAAGAAAACAAGTTATGAAAGTTAAAGGATAATATATGTTTGAATATAGTTATGAAAGTCAAAATATATTAGAATAGAAGTTACGCACGTCAGGATATAAATGTTTGAATTGAAGTTATGATAGTCATGTATATATAAGAATATAAGTCATGAAAGTTAACCCTTTCCTTCATACGACAATTCTGCAGCAGACGACTTTGAACATATTTTGTCAAAACAAAGAAAATCTCTATAATTGAATAGATAACCTATGACTAAAAGTGGAAAACATTGTGGCAAAAGGAGAAATTGCATGTTTTGTGCAATTTCTTCTTTTGTCACTATGTTTTCAAAAAGCTGTCTGCTGCAGAGGCGTCAGAAAGCGTCTATATGAGGGAAGGGGTTAAAGGATATATGTTTGAATAAAGTCATGAACGTCAAGATATATTAGAAAAGAAGTTATGATAGTCATGTTGTATATCCCTTTCCCTCATACGACAATTCTGCAGCAGACGACTTTGAATATATTTTGTCAAAAAATAGAAACTCTCTTTAATTGAATGGATAACCTATGACTAAAAGTGGAAAACATTGTGGCAAAAGGAGAAATTGCTTGTTTTGAGCAATTTCTTTTGTCACTATGTTTTCAAAAAGTCGTCTGCTGCAGAGGCGTCAGAACTTGCGTCTATATGAGGGAAAGGGATATATAAGAATACAAGTTATGAAAGTTAAAGCATATATGTTTGAATAAAGTTATGAAAGTCAAGATATATTAGAATAGAAGTTATGATAGTCATGATGTATATATATTTGAATAGAAGTTATGCAAGTCAGGATATTATGTTTGAATAAAGTTTTGAAAGTCAAGATATATTAGAATAAAGTTATGATAGTCATGATGTATATATGTTTAAATAGAAGTTATGTAAGTCAGGATATCATGTTTGAATAAAGTTATGAATTAAGTCAAGATATATTAGGATTATAAGAAGTTATGATAGTCATCATGATGTATATGTAAGAATACAAGTTATGAAAGATAGGATATGTTTGAATAGAAGTTATGAAAGTCAGGATATATGTTTGAATAGAATTCGAAGTTAAGAAAGTCAGGGTATATGATCGAATTCCAACATATAGACACTTTCTGACGTCTCTTCAGTAGACGACTTTTGAAAACATTGTGACTCAAGGAGAAATTGCTCAAAATGAGCAATTTCTCCATACGCCACAACGTTTTAACTTTCTTCAGTAATTTTACCTCCATTTAAAGAAATGTTTCCACGTTTTTGCCTTCAAGATTTCAAAGTTGTCTGCTGCAGATTTATGTGGGAAAGGGTTAAGAAAGTCAGGATATATTTAGACTAGACGTTAAGAAGCTTTAGTCAGTGTTTCCCTGGAGTCAATGGGAGTGGTTTCCAGGGACAGTATTTGGTATTAATGGTGACACTTTTATATAGTACTTACGGTATTACAATATATTGTATCGGGCTTCTGTTGGGAAATCAATCCTTTCTTAACCCATTCCCTCATATAGACGCTTTCTGAAGTCTCTGCAGCAGACGGCTTTTTGAAAACATAGTGACAAAAATCCTAATGGCAGAATCTGCTAATCATGGGAATTGAACCTTGGTCCTTTGGTACAAGACGCTGATGCTCTTAAATTGCATCAGTGTCTTCTGCACAGATTTAGGTTCCAATTACATGGCAACATTTTGGACATCCCTCGCGGTTAATTAAATCAACCCAGCAACCTCTTTATGTATGAAAGGCCAAATATGGAGAATTTAATTAGTTGTAAGTATTGACGAGCTAATGAATACCAAATTCTCCTCAATAATTGATATGCATTCAAGGGGCTTTTCTGGGACATGGCACACAAATTGGTTTGGACAGGATTTCAGAATACAGGATATTTTTTTGTCCATAATGCTTATAGACATTTACCACATACAACAAATCAACAGCAGACGTCTTTGAAAGCTTCTAGGCAGAAATATGGAACATCTCTGTAAATGAAAGTAAATTATATTTTTAAATTGAGTTGAAAAATGTGTGGCAAAAGAAAATTGCAAATTTTGAGCACTTTCTCCTTTTGTCACAAACCGCCTTGGTGGTGTAGTGGTAGAGCGTCTGGCTTGAGCTCGGGAGGATGCGGGTTTGATCCCCGATAGGTCATACCAAAGACTTTAAAAAATGGTATTAATGGCTGCCCTCCTTGGCGCTCAGGGTTTCAGGGTTAGCATTTACGACTGACTTAATGGTGTCAGGATAAATGGACCAGTAGTACTGGTAAACTACCCAGGAAACGCTCTGATATAACTGAAAAATTGTTGGAAGCAGCTTTAACACCAATCAATCAAACCTTTTGTCACAGGGAAGTGTTTTCAAAACTTGAATGCTGTAGAAGCATCAGAAAGTGTCTGGTTGTCACTGGAAGGGTTAATAGTTTTCTTGATGCTTTAACCCTTTATCCACATGCATATATCTTTTCACACATCTTCAGCAGATGTCTTTTGAAAAAAACGTGGAACAAGAAGACATTGCTCCTCGCAAGCAATTTCACCTTTTGACACGATATTTTCAAGTCTATTCAATGACTATACCTTCATTTATATGGACTTTCCTTATTTTTGCAAAGATATTTTCTAAGTTGTCCACTGCAGATTTTTAGCTCGCCTAAGCAAGAAGTGCGAGGTGAGCTTTTGTGATTCCTCAATGTCTGGGGTCTGTCATCGTCATCATCATCGTCTGTACCAATGACTTCCTCTACTAAACCAATGGACTGATTTTAAAATAACTTCACAGGAATGTTCTATTTTGTAATTTGAAAAAAGAAAAAGAAAAAAGAAAGAAACATTGTTAATATTGATTATGTTCAATTGGTCTTCAGGGAATTCACTGCAGATTTTTTTTATATCAATTTCTTTGGAGTAATACATTTGATCTTTTTGTCTAAAAACTGCTGTTTGGCATGTCAGTTGAAAAGATTTCTATACGGAAGATTAACCCTTTGCCTTATACAAACAATATGTAGCAGACGACTTTGAAAACTTTGAAAACATGATTAATCTCTTTAACCCTTTCCCTCTGATGCCTCTGCAGCAGACGGCTTTTTGAAAACATAGAGACAAAAGAAGAAATTGCTCAAAACGAGCAATTTCTCCTTTTGCTACAATATTTTCTACTTTTAGTTATAGGTTATCCATTCAATTATAGAGATTTTCTATTTTTTGACAAAATATTTTTTGACAAAATATGTTCAAAGTCGTCTGCTGCAGAATTGTCGTAGGAGGGTAAGGGTTAACTGAAAGTTTTATGACTGAATATCATTGAAGACATTGTGGAAGAAGTAGAAACTACACATCATGAGCAATTTCTCCCTATGTCACGTGCAATACTTTCAAAAGCCGTCTGCTGCAGAGGTGTCACAAAGTTTCTGTATGTGTGAAAGAATTAACCCTTTCTGACACTTCTGCAGCAGACGGCTTTTTGAAAACATAGTGACAAAAGAAGAAATTGCACAAAACGAGCAATTTCTCCTTTTGCCACAATGTTTTCCACTTTTAGTCATAGGTTATCCATTCAATTATGGAGATTTTCTATTTTTTGACAAAATATGTTCAAAGTCGTCTGCTGCAGAATTGTTGTATGAGGGAAAGGGTTAAACAGTGCGCCCAAGGTTTGATCCCCCGAGCTATATAGGTACAGTAAAGCATTGATTGACATTTAAAAACCATAGGTTTTGTCATGTTGACAAATTACAACAGGAATTAAGTGATGTAAACAATATTAATTGTTTCTGCAACGAAACACTTTAAATTAAATTAAATTTTGATAGACACTATTTTGGTGTTCAAATTATCACGATTGTGCTATCAACTCTTATGTATCAAGACTTTTCACAATTTTGCTTGGATGTTTTCAAAGCTGTCTGCTGCAGATTTTGTTTATGTGCACAAGGAAAGACTAGAAAGGATTATGTCTAAAACAATAATTATTAATAATAACTACAGTCTACATTTTGCATCCAATCTTCATGAAAGTTTATCAGGACATACATCTCGATCATATCTTGGACAATTATTTCAAAACTGGGCCTTGAGAAGTAAAAAAATATGTCACTAGGTCAAATTGACGGAAAATCTTGTTAACACTCTGGTCACATTTTTAACTTGAGCATGTTGAAAATGTAGAATGTTTGTCTTGCTGATATATAGTCCAAGTTCGAATATGGGTCATGTCGCGTCAAAAACTAGGTCAATAGGTCATAATGAAAGAAAATCTTGATAAAACTAGTTTATTTAACATGACTGTGTAGTTGATGTGATGACACCTTAATGTTTCATCTTATGACCTTGACCTTAAACCTTTCCCACAATAAATCTGCAGCAGGCGAATTAGATAATATCTAGGCAATTCTATAAATAGAATTATATTTCCTGGATAAGTTGAAAACATTGTTTCATCTGCTGCAGATGCTTTAACCCTTTCCCAAATACAACAAATCTGCAGCAGACGACTTTGAAAATAGAGTGACAAAAACCTGAAATATCTCCATAAAATGTAGCTTAATTGTTAAATAAAGTTGAAAACATTGTGGCCAAAGGTGAAATTGCTCATCATGAGCAATTTCACCTTTGGCCTCAATGTTTTCAAAAGTCGTCTTCTGCTATTGTGTCAAAATGCGTCTCTGTAGTTGGGAAATGGTTAAAATGGGTCTGAAAGTGGGAGGGAGTTAACCATAGAATTACATGTAAAAGCTATACTTGTTGCAGCCTGTCATTGTCAAATGTCATTGGTATTTTGATATTCAAAAACCATATCGCGAATTATCTCAAACAAGTCAACAGCCAGTCTGTTCATCTTGTACAGTCAGAAGTTATGTCCTTTTAATGGTTAGATTTAAAATCTGCTGAATTAGCTGTCTCACCTTATGCAAGAATCTTTTTGTAGAATTTACTTCCTGTCTGAATTTGCCAGAAGTCATTTTGGTTTCTGTGGATGTCTTCAAAGTAGAGATTATAAAAAAACCATATCAAGGATTGTGTTTTTTTCAGTTCTGTACGTTTCAAGTTGTAATAAAAAACAAAAAATTACAAATGATTACTCTTTCCCATCTGAAGACACATTTTGACACATCTGCGGCAGTAATTAGCATTTTCTCCTTTTGTCTTAATGCTTTGAACTATTCAAAAATTGGGCATTTATTTATTGAACTTCTTGAAATTTACACAGGCGTTTTAAAACTTGTCTTCTCCAGATTTGCTGTCTTTGGAAAGTGTGGTAACCCACCATTTACCTTTTCTTATCATTTGTAAGATGATAAGCATCTCGAGGTGAAATGGTTGTAACTAAAAACCTACTTTATAAACCCTGGGTTGCGGCCAATTTTGACCCTTTTGTAACAATGAAAATTTAGGTGCCATTGCTCAGAACGAGCAATGGCACCTAAATTTCCATTGTTTACCAAGGAAAATGATTGAACGCTTGTAAAGACTTTATGGCGAGGTGATTAACCTTGGTAAAAAAATACAAATTTTAGTTACAACCGTTTCACGCCAAGCCCTCGATCTATTGCTAGAATTATTGATCAAAATCTGCACTGTAAATGAATGCAAAATATCGACGGAAGACAATGTATTGAATTCTGGTTGAAGAAGATATTCTGAGTGAACCAAAAAGTATAAAAGACTGCCTTGATGTTGTAGTGGTAGAGCATCCGCCTTGGACGCTGGTGGTCGCAGGTTCTGTCCCTGGTTGAGTCCTAAAAAGACCAAACGAAGGTAGTAATGGCTTTCCCTCCTTGGCGCTCAGGATTGTGGGGTTAAAGATACGACTGACCCGTTGGTATTAGGATAAATGGACCACTATTACTGGTAACTTAACCTGGGAACACTGTGATATAACTAAAACAATTGTTGAAAGCAGCGTAAAATATCATAAAGACAAAACAGACAAAGTTGTTTGCTGCAGATTTGTTGTATGCAGGAAAGAGTGTAGCCACCAGACATTTTCCTGTCCTTATTCAAAATCCCTTTCCCACATACAACAAATTGGCAGCAGACACTTTGAAAACATACTCCAAAAAGATTGAAAACTCTCTTTAAATGAAAGTTCAATAATTGAATAGAGTTGAAAACATGGAGAAATTTCTTCTTTTGTCACCATGTTTTGAAAAACCCGTCTGCTGCAGAGGCGTCAGAAAGCATCTGTATGAGGGAAAGGGTTAATAATAAGCAGATAATCATCTATATATCAATATATCAAAAATCTGTACAGATAAACATATTGCAAGATTGAATCAAGCTGATATATATATTAAACTCTGATCGAAGAAGATAAACTGAGTCTGTTACACATTCCTTTCTACTAAAAGTAACCTTTTATCTTCCCATTTCTTCACATCACTTTTCAAAGGTTGTCTGCTTTACAATCATCAGACAAACAATTTCAACAATCTAGAAAAACTGAAAAATTGATATTGATAAAGTGTTGAAAATCTTGCAACGTTTTCAAAAGTCATGTTAAATATATCGTCTGTGTGAAGTAATGGGATATGCAAACAATATTCTACAAGAAACGATGTGCTGGTATACATTAATTGCAATGAGTTATTCGGGCAGCTAAACCCTTTCACACACATATGGGCGATTTCTGATGCCCGACTGTTGATTGCCAAGTTAGATAACCAGTCTAATTGAACTATCTATCCAAAATTAGCCAAATATTAGACTTATCTTTTGTCTGCTCTCTAAGTAGCACAGTTTTCATCTGATCTTCATGAAACATGGTTATTAACATATTTGTAGTCCTATTGTTTCGGCCAAGTTTAATAACCAGCAAAATTGCCCAAGGCACTTTTTGTTTATGACCCTCAATGAATTATCCAAACATTGGTGAAATTATAGGCCTTGTCCGCTCTTAACCCTTTCAACATACAACAAATCTGCAGCAGACGACTTTGAAAACATAGCGATAAAAACCTGAAAAATCTCCATAAAAGATGGTGTAATTGTTAAATAAAGTTAAAAACATTGTGACCAAAGGAGAAATGAGCAATTTCACCTTTGGTCACAATCTTTTCAAATGTCATCTGCTGTTAGTGCGTCAAAATGCTGCAGTTCATATCCAATCTCCGTCAAACTTGTGGTGAATGTTTATGGATTGATTGATTGGGGTTTAACGCCATTTTTAACAATTTCTCAGTTATTATCACACGGCCAGTTCACCTACTCATGCATTTCCTGGTTTTCTCACACCATTACTCCACACAACAATCTTCCCAAGCAACTGGCTGTTTTTCCACATAGACTAAAATTAGCACTGGTGGGAGACGAATGACGCATGTCGCATTGACTTTTGTCAATCGTCGGCAAGAAAGTTGGCCGAGCCGGGATTCGAAGAATGTTTATGGATAAAAAACTGGCCAAGGCTCTTACGGTAAGTAGTTTCGGAGTAATGCCCTCCCTGAGGGGCGTATTTGTGAAAGGTTGGCACTCCTGTTCTAAGATGTTTCAAAGCAGATGACTCTAAACAAATCACAAACTAGAAACCCTTTCCCACATACAACAAATCTGTGGCAGAGCCTATGCTGAAAACAGCCAGACCAAACATATTGAAAATCTTTTTAAATGAAAGTATTATTACTGAAAACATTATTGTGAATGTAGAAATTGCTTGTTTTGAAAAAAACCTCTGCTGCAGATGCTTTCCCACCTATAAACGCTTTCTGACACCTCTGCAGCAGATAGCTTTTTACAAACATGGCGTCAAAAGAAGAAATTGCTCAAAACGAGCTATTTCTCCTTTTGTCACCATGTTTTCAACTATATTCAAATATTGTACTTTCATTTAAAGGGAGTTTCCCAAAAATATCCGGTATGGTTTCAAAGTCATTTGCAGCAAATTTGTTGTATATAGGAAAGGGTTAAATTGTTCACATGTTCTTTCTTTTTTTTGTGTGACGCAGATTGCCTTGTTTTTAGTATGATTAGAAGTTATTACATTCATTTGAAGTTAACCATCTCCTGGTGTACAACAAATCTGCAGAAGACAACTTTGAAAAACATCCAAGATAACATATGGAAAATCTTTTATGATGACAGTATAGTTTATAATTGCATCGAGTTGAAAACATTGTGCACAAAGCAGATATTTGTCATTATGAGTGCAATTTCTCCGCTTGCCACACTGTTTCCAAATGTTGTCTGCTGCATATAGATGTGTAAAAAACCACTGCACGAGGGAAAGGTTTTAACCCACATGCAGACGTTCCCAGCACTGAGTATCATGCATTCACTCTAGAATGTTACATATACTGACAAAAGGAGCAAATTCCCCATTTGCCACAATGTTTTCAAAATAATTATACTTTTTTTTTTTTCGCAGTAGGTTTGTTTTGTGTTGAAAAGGGTTTATTAACCCTTTCCCTCATACGACAATTCTGCAGCAGACGACTTTGAACATATTTTGTCATAAAATAGAAAATCTCTATAATTGAATGGATAACCTATGACTTAAAGTGGAAAACATTGTGGCAAAAGGAGAAATTGCTCGTTTTGAGCAATTTCTTCTTTTGTCACTGTTTTCAAAAAGCTGTCTGCTGCAGAGGCGTCAGAAGGCTTCTATATGAGGGAAAGGGTTAATAAGTTATATCAATGAATCCTGTACTGAGTGACTCTACCTGCTGGTTTTGTGTCTTTCTTGGTTCTTTTGAAGATGGGAAGCAAATTTCCTCTTTCCCTTTTACATGTATACAGAATGAACCATATATTACCTGATGTGAAACCTTAAACCTCTCCCTCATATAAACGCCTTTTGACGCCTCTGCTTCAGACGACTTTTGAAAATGCTGTTGAACGTTTTGGCTCACCTGTGCTCAAGGTGAGTTATTGTGATCGCCTTTTGTCCTGCGTCTGGCGTGCGTCCGTCAACATCTTCTCCTCATCAACCTGTAGGTCAATTTAGATGAAACTTCACAGAAAGCATCCTCTTAATGAATTCACCAGAATTCCTTCAAATTTTTGGGATCCATGCAAAATTCTGGTTTCCATGGCAACGAAATGAAAAAGAAAATTCTTCTTCCAAACTGGTTGGCAGATTTTCAAATAATTTTGTATAAATGTTCCTTGGATGACCCTCTCAGATTCCTTCGAGCCATGTTGATTGGTCTTAAAACATGGCCGCCAGGGTTGGGGCTATTTTGCCTTATATGGCTATAGTGAAAACTTAAAAATAATTTTGTAGAAATGTTTCTTAAATGACCAACTATCCGATTTCTTCAAGCCATGTTGATTGGTGGAAAAGCATGGCCACCAGGGGTGAAACTATTTTGCCTTATATGGTTGTAGTGAAAACTTAAACAAATCTTCTCCTCCGAAAGTGTCTGGCTGATTTTCAAATAATTTTGTAGAAATGTTCCTTGGTCACCAGATTCCTTCAAGCCATGCCGATTGATCGAAAACTTATATGGGTAAAGTGAAAAAAAAAAAAAAATCAGGTGAGCGATCCAGGACCATCATGGCCCTCATGTTTCATTAATTGTACTGTTATTTTTAGAGATTTCACATGATTTTGCCAATATGTTTTCAAAATAGTCTGCTGCAGATTGGTTGTATGTGGTAAAGGGTTAACCCTTTTCCACATACAACAAATCTACTGCAGACGAATGTTTAAATTATCTAAGCAAATATATGGAAAATGTCTACAAAAGAAAACTTTATTTATGAATATAGAGATATTTATTGAGATTGGCTCTTTTGATTAATTGTTTTTAAAATCGTCTGCTGTAGTTTGTTGTGTGTGGGAGAGGGTTAACCCTTTTACCTCATATGACAATTCTGCAGCAGACGACTTTGAACATATTTTGTCAAAATATAGAAATTCTCCATAGTTGAGTGGATAACCTATGACAAAAAGTGGAAAACATTGTGGCAAAAGGAGAAATTGCACGTTTTGTGCAATTTCTTCTTTTGTCACTATGTTTTCAAAAAGCCGTCTGCTGCAGAGGCATCAGAAAGCGTCTATATGAGGGAAAGGGTTAAAGTTGAAATTTTCCAGACATTTATCTTTTTAGTGCATCTGAGTGCTCACGAAGTGTAAACTGAGTTGTAGTGATCACCTTGCGTCCTGCATGCATTGTGATCAACAATTTGTAATAACTCTTTTCCACATAAATTTTAATAAATCTGCAGCAGACAGCTTTGAGAACAACGGAGGAAAAACGTAGAAAATCACTACAAATGTCAGTTTAATTTTAGGATACAGTTGAAAACATTCTGGCAAATGGAGAAATTGCTCATCATAAACAATTTCCCCTTTGGCCAGCATAGTTTCAAAAGCTGTCTGCTGTAAAGGGGGTCAGACAGTGTCTATATCTTGGAAAGGGATAAGCTACATTTTCCTCTGAAACCACTGGGTCCATTGCCACCAATTTCACAGGAATGTTCCTATGGTGATGACCTCTTAAACATGTGTTCAAACATTCTTCTCCTCAGATACTGCTGATCTGATTTCCAGATAATTTAACAGTATGCTGTTCCTTAAGTGACCAGACGTCATTATAAGGAGGGGTATCTTTTACCCATATATCTCTCTTATCATCCAACCAAACCCTATGATGTAGGTACTCAAAAGAATCGTCTTATTGAGATGAATCTTTTACAACATAGGATGAGAGGGTCAAATAAGGATTTAAGCCCCTTATCTAGAGCTCTTGTGACCCTTTACAAAAGATATTTAAGCCATTTTAATTTGTGGAAAAATATGGCCACTAGGCAGCATGAGAAAAGGGGTAAAGTGGCAACACTTTGGAAAAGGATTAAAATGTAATTTGTTTTGAAAGTGCTTGTCATATTTCAAGATAATTGGGCAGAAATGTTCGTTAAGAGACCGACCCTCAACAAATTGTGTTCAAAATATTTTGATAAGTTAAAATAACCAATGCCTGTAGGGCCATGTTGCATTTATAATGCAGATTCACTTCAAATTTATAGTGCTCATCAGAATCATTGATTGGCCTGTAAACATTTAGTAGCTCACCTATACACAAAGTAAAAGGTGAGCTTTTAAGATCGCTCACCGTCCGTCGTCCGTCATCTTCGTCGTCTCCGTCCGTTCACATTTTCCTACAAACGACTTCTCCTCCTGAACCAATTAACTAAATTCAAAAATATTTTACAGGAATGTTCCTTGGGCGGATCTCTTTCAAACTTGTTCAAAGAATTCTATTCAATGCAGAACTTTGGTTGCCACGGCAACAAAAAAGGGGGAAAATTAACCAAAACTTAAAAAATCTTCTTCTCTGAAAGTATATATATAGAAGGCCCATGCCTTTGATATTTGGTATGTAGCATCATCTAGTGAACCTCTACCAAGATTGTTCAAATAATAGCCCTGGGGTCAAAAATGACCCCTCCACGGGGATCACTTGTTTTTCATAGACTCATATAGGGAAAAAACTTTAAAAATCTTCTTGTCTAACAGTAGTGGGCCCAGGCCTTTGATATTTGGTATGTAGTATCATCTAGTGGACCTCTACCAAGATTGTTCAAATTATAGCCCTGGGGTCAAAAATGACCCCTCCCCGGGGGTCACTTGTTATCCATAGACTGACAGATATTTTTTTTTAAAAATCTTCTTGTCTAAAGGAATAGGGCCCAGGCCTTTGATATTTGGTGTGTAGCATCATCTAGTGGACCTCTACCAAGATTGTGGGTCAAAAATGACCCCATCCTCCATCCTGGGGGTCCCTTGTTTTACATAGACTCATTTAGGGGAAAAACTTTAAAAATCTTCTTGTCTAAAAGTAGAGGGTCCTGGCCTTTGATATTTGGTTTGTAGCATCATCTAGTGGACCTCTACCAAGATTGTTCAAATTATAGCCATGGGGTGAAAAATGACCTCTCCCCGGGGGTCACTTGTTTTACATAGATAGGGAAAAAACTTTAAATCTTATGTAGCATCATCTAGTAGACCACTACCAAGATTGTTCAAATTATAGCCCTGGGGTCAAAAATGACCCCTCCCCGGGGGTCACTTGTTTTTCATAGACTTATATAGGGGAAAAACTTTAAAAATCTTCTTGTCTAAAAGTAGAGGACCCAGGCCTATAGTATTTGGTTTGTAGAATCATCTAGTGGACCTCTACCAAGATTATTCAAAATATAGCCATGGGGTTAAAAATGACCCCTCCCCTTGGGGTTCACTTGTTTCACATAGACTCGTATAGGGGAAAAACTTTAAAAATCTTCTTGTCTAAAAGTAGAGGGTCCTGGCCTTTGATATTTGGTTTGTAGCATCATCTAGTGGACCTCTACCAAGATTGTTCAAATTATAGCCATGGGGTGAAAAATGACCTCTCCCCGGGGGTCACTTGTTTTACATAGATAGGGAAAAAACTTTAAATCTTATGTAGCATCATCTAGTAGACCACTACCAAGATTGTTCAAATTATAGCCCTGGGGTCAAAAATGACCCCTCCCCGGGGGTCACTTGTTTTTCATAGACTCATATAGGGGAAAAACTTTAAAAATCTTCTTGTCTAAAAGTAGAGGGCCCAGGCCTATAGTATTTGGTTTGTAGCATCATCTAGTGGACCTCTACCAAGATTATTCAAAATATAGCCATGGGGTTAAAAATGACCCCTCCCCTTGGGGGTCACTTGTTTCACATAGACTCGTATAGGGGAAAAACTTTAAAAATCTTCTTGTCTAAAAGTAGAGGGCAAAGGCCTTTGATATTTGGTATGTAGCATTATCTAGTGGACCTCTACCAAGATTGTTCAAATTATAGCCCTGAGGTCAAAAATGACCCCTCCCCTGGGGTCTATTGTTTTACATAAACTCATATAGAGAAAAAACTTGAAAAATCTTCTTGTCTAAAAGAAGAGGGCCCTGGCCTTTGATATTTGGTATGTAGCATCATTGTGGACCTCTACCAAGATTGTTCAAATTATAGCCCTGAGGTCAAAAATGACCCCTCCCCTGGGGTCTATTGTTTTACATAAACTCATATAGAGAAAAAACTTGAAAAATCTTCTTGTCTAAAAGAAGAGGGCCCTGGCCTTTGATATTTGGTATGTAGCATCATTGTGGACCTCTACTAAGATTATTCAAATTATAGTAGTCACTACCGGGTCACTTGTTTTACATATACTCGTATAGGGAAAAACTTCAAAAATCTTGTCTAAAAGTTTAATATTTGAAATTTAACTTCATCTAGTGGACTTCTACCAAGATTGGTGAAATTATTATAGCCCTCAGGTGTCAAACATGGTTCCACCCTGGGGATCACTAATTTTACATAGACTTGTTAAGGTAAACATTTTAAAAATATTCTTGTCCATTTGCCATGAATGTTCTTTGGGTGCCCCCTCTACTAAGACTTCAAATTATTTTGATAGGATGATAAACATGGCCACCAGGGGGTGTTGCTCGTTTTCCGTATATATGTATAGACAAAGAACAATGAAAATTTTTTAAGTTTGATTAAATCAGGTGAGCGATATAGGACTATCATGGTCCTCTTGTCTTGTCTTAACCCTTTCCCTCATATATACGCTTTCCGACGCCTCTTCAGCAGACGGCTTTTTGAAAACATAGTGACAAAAGAAGAAATTGTACAAAACGTGCAATTTCTCCTTTTGCCACAATGTTTTCCACTTTTAGTCATAGGTCATCCATTCAATTATGGAGATTTTCTAAGTTTTGACAAAATACGTTCAAAGTCGTCTGCTGCAGAATTGTCGTATGAGGGAAAGGGTTAAAGAGCTAATTCTCAAATAAGTAATGCAGAGCCTCATGGCCCTCTTGTTTCCTCAGGTACTTTTATAGAAAGCAACATTAGAAAAATATCGAACTCTTTCCCATGTGCAGACGTAGCTTGAAATCTTGTTAGCAGATCACTTTTAAAATTGTCGCCTGCTGTTGATTTTTTGTATGTTGGAAATCGTTAATGAGCTTATTCTCATATGGGTGATCCATGGCCCTCTTGTTTAACCCTTTCCCACATACAACAAATCTGCAGCAGACAACTTTGAAAACATAGTGACAAAAACCTGAAAATCTCAATAAAAGATAGCTTATAATTGTTAAATAAAGTTGAAAACATTGTGGCCATCATGAGCAATTTCACCTTTGGCCACAATGTTTTCAAAAGTCGTCTGCAGGAGGAAAAGGGTTAATGCTAACTTTCATTGAGGCTACATTAGAAGTGTTATATCGGGTAAATGGTAGAAGTATTATATCGGGTAAATGGTTAATCCTATCTCGCTTGCAGATGCAGTTTGATGCAACTGCAACAGACAACTTTTGAGACAACTTTTGAAAACTAGAAATATCTCTTTTTGCCACAATGTTTTCAACTTGATTCTAAAATTATACTTTAATGGTGTATATAGATTTTCAATAATTTTTAGAAGACATGTTGAATTTGTATCCTTCATATTCTTCGTATGTGGGAAAGGCTTAAAAGAAAAGTGTAAACCTGCATCTGTTATCAATGGGAGTAAATTGAGGGTGAAATGTTTTGATGAGAAATTTGAATCGATTAAAGAGAACATTTATGATGAAGAAGCCTTTCAGGTTTTCTATCTGATGCATGCAGGAACATTGTTTCCAATAGCCCATGTTGTTAAGTTATATGCTGTTAAAAAACATGCAAGTGGAAAAAAATCAGATGCTTTTTATCTTTTTTATCCCAGACAAAAAAAATGTGTGAGGAAAATATGATATGAGTTTTTACAGTGCTTAATTGTGTTTGCTTGGAGTTAACATCCTCTTGTGTTATAAACATTTCAACTTTTCCAACCTACACATTTGCAGCAGATGGCTTTATTACAACAATCAGAATGAATAATTTCACCTTTTGCCACAATGTTTTCAACTCTTTTAAAATAATTATACCCCTTTCGAAGAAGAGGGGGTATATAGGAGTCACTGTGTCGAGCTGTCGGTCTGTCGGCCGGAAGCCATATTTTGTCCGACCTATTTCTAACAAACCACTGGGTGGAATTCAATAACATTTTACATGAAGCTCTTATACCAAGAGGAGATGTGCATATCCTAAAGGGGTTACAAATTAATTGCCTGTTATTTTACAGAGTTATGGCCCTTTTACTTATTAAGTTATGGTGTTGGTCAAGGTGCTGTTTAGGGGGTATTTATCATCTTCAGTGATAGTTCTAGTTATAGGTTGTTAATAGAGATTTTCAATATTTTTTGTCTACTATTTTCTTATTTGTCTGATGCAGATTTGTTGATTGTTAAAAAGATTAACTGATATGATACTTTAAGATAATCATTTACTGTTTAGACCTTTCCCATGAAAACAGTGTGGCAAAAGGATATTTCTGACTTAATAAGCAATTTCTATTTTGGTCATAATATTTTTTATAAAAAAAAAAATACTGTCTTTTTTACCTGAGGTAAAACAATCATCTGTTGCAGTATAATGTTTCCATGTGGGACAGGAACAGGGTTGTAAATATATCAGAAGATAAAAATGCTGCAATTATCTCGATTGATTATTTGACAATTACTTTTAACCCATACAGCAAATCTGTTGCAGATGACTTTGAAAACATAGTGACGAAAACCTGAAAAATCTCCATAAAAGATAATTCTTAACCCTTTCCCTCATACGACAATTCTGCGTCAGATGACTTTGAACATATTTTGTCAAAAAATAGAAAATCTCTATAATTCAATGGATAACCTGTGACTAAAAGTGGAAAACATTGTGGCAAAAGGAGAAATTGCTCGTTTTGAGCAATTTCTTCTTTTGTCAACATGTTTTCAAAGAGCTGTCTGTTGCAGAGGCGTCAGAAAGCGTCTATATGAGGGAAGGGTTAATTGTTGAATAAAGTTGAAAACTGTGTTGATTGTTGCCAAAGGAGAAATTGCTCATCATGAGCAATTTCAGCTTTGGCAACAATGTTTTCAAAAGTTGTCTGCTGTTATTGAGTCAAAATGTGTCTGCAGTTATTGAGTCAAAAGTTGTCTGCTGTTATTGAGTCAAAATGTGTCTGCTGTTATTGAGTCAAAATGTGTCTGCAGTTATTGAGTCAAAAGTTGTCTGCTGTTATTGAGTCAAAATGTGTCTGCTGTTATTGAGTCAAAAGTTGTCTGCTGTTATTGAGTCAAAATGTGTCTGCTGTTATTGAGTCAAAATGTGTCTGCTGTTATTGAGTCAAAAGTTGTCTGCTGTTATTGAGTCAAAATGTGTCTGCAGTTGGGAAAGGGTTAAAATTAATACAGAGTTCAAAGAATTGTGAGAAAGCAAGAAAGCTTGTATTGTTCTAAAAGTACAGCCTTTAATAATGTTGTCAATATCGGGGAAACCAGGGTTGAATTGTTGTTGAACTTTAATATAAGTCAATGTGGATTTAAAATTTGATAGCTTAATTGTTAATATTTAAGTGGCTTTATCAAAAGTATAATCAAGTTTTCCTTTGAGAATAATTATTTTATATCAAATTTTATCAATATGTCAGATTGTTTACACTTTTGAATGTTTAAACTCTTTCCCACGTATAAACGCTTTCGGACGCCTCTGCAGCAGACGGCTTTTTTGAAAACATAGTGACAAAAGAAGAAATTGCACAAAACGTGCAATTTCGTCTTTTGCCACAATGTTTTCCACTTTTAGTCATAGGTTATCCATTCAATTATGGAAATTTTCTATGTTTTGACAAAATATGTTCAAAGTCGTCTGCTGCAGAATTGTCGTATCAGGGAAAGGGTTAAACTCTTTCCCACGTATACTTATAGACACATTCTTGTTCGTCTGATGGGCAATAGACTGTGTGCAAAAGCAGCCAGTTGCTCGGGAAGACTGTTGGGTGGAGTACTGGCGGGATACGACAGGAAACACATGGGTTGGTGAACTGAATTTTTTTTGAAAATGGCAATAAACCCTAATCACTCAATCAATCAGATGCATCTACATTGAAAGCATAACTACTTTCCGTTTCAATTATAGGGTTTCAAATTGTTTGCCTCAATATTAACCCTTTCCCTCATGTAGCCGCTTCCTGACACCTCTGCAGCAGACGGCTTTTTGAAAACATAGTAACAAAAGAAGAAATTGCTCAAACCGAGCAATTTCTCCTTTTGCCACAATGTTTTCCACTTTTAGTCCATTCAATTATAAAGATTTTCTATTTGTTCACAAAATATGTTTAAAGTCATCTGCTCCAGAATTGTCGTATGAGGGAAAGGGTTAAGTCATATACTGTAGATTTGTCGCATCAGTGAAAAGGATAACTAGGGTTAGTCTACATAAACATTTACAGGATGGTGTTCTACTTTCTCCCAACTTATATGTATTTATGCATTAAGTGCCATACACATCTCATTTGTATTTATGAATTAATCGCGATACACATCTCATATGCATAAAGTGCCAGATGCATCACATATGTATATATGCATAAAGTGCCAGATGCTTCACATATGTATCTATGCATAAATTGCCAGATGCAATTCATATGTATCTATGCATAATGTGCCAGATGTGTCTCATGTATATATGCATAAAGTGCCAGATGCAACTCATATGTACCTGTGCACATAGTGTATGATGCATCACATATGTATCTATGCATAAATTGCCAGATGCAATTCATATGTATATATGCATAAAGTGCCAGATGCAACTCGTATGTATCTATGCATAATGTGAATGATGCATCACATATGTATATATGCATAAATTGCCAGATGCAAATCATATGTTTACATGCATAAAGTGCCAGATGCAACTCATATGTACCAGTGCATATAGTGTATGATGCATCACATATGTATCTATGCATAAAGTGCCAGATGCAACTCATATGTACCTGTGCATATAGTGTATGATGCATCACATATGTATCTATGCATCATGTGTATGATGCATCACATATGTATCTATGCACAATATGTATGATGCATCACATATGTATATATGCATAATGTGTATGATGCATCACATATGTATGTATGCATAAATTGCCAGATGCATCTCATATTTTCATATGCAAAAAGCGCCAGATACAACTCATATTTACCTGTGCATATAGTGTATGATGCATCACATATGTATCAATGCATTAAGTGCCAGATGCATCCCATATGTATATATGCATAAATAGCCAGATGCAACTCATATTTACCTGTGCATATAGTGTATGATGCATCACATATGTATCTGTGCATATAGTGTATGATGCATCACATATGTATATATGCATAAAGTGCCAGATGCATCTCATATGTGTCTATACATTAAGTGCCAGATACATCTCATAGGATAAATTGCCAGATGCATATGATGTGTATCTATGCATGAAATGCCATACACAACTTATATGCATCTATGCATAAATTGCCATACATGACTCATATGTATTTATGCAGAACGTGCCAGATGCAAGTCATATGTATATATGTATAAATTGCCATACATGACTCATATGTATATATGCATAAAGTGCCATTATATATGCATACATTGCCAGATGCAAGTCATATGTATATATGCATAAAGTGCCATTATATATGCATACATTGCCAGATACAAGTCATATGTATATATGAATAAAGTGCCAGATATGACTCATATGCGTAAAGTTGAGGAACAGGTTGATATTGTTTATTTATGAAAACAGGAATGAGTAGTCCAGAATATAGAATCACTCTTATGAACTTACTAAGATAGGACAAATGTAAGAGATTCTGATATCCTAGCTGTAGGCAAGGTACAAGTTGTGAATTGAATAAAACGAGAAAAGGCTATCATTATGTTGTGTTTCTGATACTTTATAGAGGGTCAGGTTTCTGGTAGCTATCGAATATCAATTAGTATATCATTCTTAATGCTTGTCATCCATCAACTCACCCCTGTCATGTACAACAGGTCTTATAGGAATTTTAGTCCTGGCCCGAAGCCCATTTAAGCTCTGTCGGTAGTGATGTGGGCTGTCAATCCAGGGGATGTAAGTTTGAACCCAGTTTGGCCAACATTCTTTCCTACATTTGACATAAGTCAATGTGACATTTAATGTCATTTGTCTTCCACTAATTGGCTAGCAATCTATACGGAAAAGCAGCCAGTTACCTGAAAAGACTTATGTTGAGTATCAATGTTAGAACGGGTAGGTGAACTTGCTGCTATCTTCATCGGTGAAAGCGCTAAGGCTTCCTTATGTTTGGTGCTGGAATCCGCAGTGATCAAGTGGTAAGGGTCGGGGATTTGAAACCGGGCGTCCCGAGTTCGATCCCCAGTCGCGGCACAATGGTCATGGTCGGAGTGCCCTTGGGCAAGGCACATTTTCTAGCCTAGTACTGGTTTGTTTACCCAGGGTTCATGAATAAGTGAACTGTCGCTGTGATATAACTGAAATAATGTTGAAAATGTGACGTAAAACCCTAATAAAACAAATGTTTGGTGCAACTTTTTATAATGTTAGAGAGATGGGTAGGAAAGAGTGTATTCCCTCATGTATATGGAAATGTTCTTTCTGAGTTTATTGTGGGGTTGAGACTTTGTAATGTCTATATATGGTGATAAAACTCCTTCCCTTGGCATAATAAACCTAACCCTTTCCCACATACTCCAAATCTGCAGCAGACGGCTTTTAAAGCATGTAGGCTAAACTATGGAACATCTCTTTATTCCTTTCCCACATACAGATGATTTCTGATGCATCTACAGTTGAAGAGTTTTGAAAACATTGTAGCAGAAGGAGAAATTGCTCATAATGGGCAATTTGTACATTTACCCTAATGTTTTCAACTGATTTCAATTATTATCATTTCGCGACAAGGTCGTCAAGGGTATATAGGGATCCGCATGTACGGAAGGTTGTAATTACATGTCCAAACACTGTCATCACTCTAGCAACTGTTTTTCTTACATGGTTGTCATGAAACTTAACACACATGTTCACCAGCATCCCCTATTGTATAAGTTCATATTTCATCAATCTATGTCAAAGGTCAAGGTCACATACGAAATGACGTCATCACTCTAGTGACTTTATTTTTTATCTTTTATCCGATTGTTATGAAACTTATATATCATATCTTAATAATTATCAGTTCTTGTACAAGTTCCCATTCCACCGACCTAGGTCAAAGGTCAAGGTCACATTGACTATAATGTGTCTGTATGAAACAACTTCATCTCTCTAGCACTTTCATATTGAGACAGATTTCTTCCATACCTCATTCACTGGTTTATTGTAAAGTCAGTTTGGATGATTCCCGGTCCACTGACCTAGGTCAAAGGTCACAGTGTCTATAAAACATCTGTATGAAATAGCACTGCAAGGGGATTTGGGTATTTGTATTGCTGCTCTGTGATACTCATTTTATACTTTCATTTACAGAGATTTTTGCTTTTATGTTTTCAAAGTTGTCTCCTGCAGATTTGTGTGTATCTGGGAAAAGGTATAAATTAAATGAAAGCATAATTTTTGAAAAGTGTTAACATTCCAGGTATTACTATTTCACTGTCCACCTACCTTAGAATAGGTCTAGATAAACCCTCTCCCACATACAGACGCTTACTGACGCCACTGCAGCAGACAACTTTTAAAAACATTGTGGCAAAAGAAGAAATTGCTTGTAAAGGTTTTTAGCTGTACTGGCCAAAGGCCGGAAGGGCTTATGTCGTGGCGATTCATCCGTTGTGCGTGCGTCCGTGCGTCCGTAAACAATTTCTTGTTAACACGATACAGTCTTCACTTTAGATTGTATCTCAACCAAACTTATACAGTAGATAGATATCGATGAGAGCTCGGTTCCTTTCGTAAACCAGCCAGATCCGCCCATGCAAGACTGGATTATGGCCCTTGAAATTGTCCAAATTGCTATAATTGAGCATGTGAACACAATAGAGGCTCTATTTACTATCTGATCTTCACCAAACTTAGATAGTAGTTAAATATTGATGAAAGCTTGGTTCCTTTTGAAAACCAGCCAGATCCGTCCATGCAAGACTGGATTATGGCCCATGAAATTGTAAAAATTGCTATAATACAGCTTGTGAACACAAAAGAGCCTCCATTTACTATCCGATCTTCACCATACATACATGCTCTGGATTGAAAATGACCAAAGAACCATACCAGTAGAGCATAGGCCCTCATGGGCCTCTTGTTTTTTCATATTTTTGCCAATACGTTTTCATAGTCGTCTGCTGCAAATTTGTTGTATGTGGGAATGGGTTCAACAATTTAGCTCAATTTATAGTTGAAAAACATGGAGATTGCATGTTTTCATTATAATGATGGAATAAAAAACATTAAAACACCAAATCAAGTTCTATTATTAAATCAGTTGAACGAGTTACCACCATCAGGGTACTCTTGTTTGCAGTTCTGTCGATAGATACTCATTGTTAAATGTGTTTTTAGCTCACCTGAGCTTTGCTCAAGGTGAGTTATTGTGATCGCCTTTTGTCCGTCGTCCGTCGTCCGTCAACTTCTTCTCCTCAGTAACCAGTGGGTTAATTGGGATGAAACTTCACAGAAAGCATCCTCTCAATGACCTCACCAGAATTCCTTCAAATTTTTGGGATCCATGCAGAATTCTGGTTTCCATGGCAACGATACGAAAAAAACTTCAAAATTCTTCTTCTCCCAAACTGGTTGGCAGATTTTGAAATTATTTTGTAGAAATGTTCCTTGGGTAACCCTCTATCAGATTCCTTGAAGCCATGTTGATTAGTCGAAAAACATGGCCGCCAGGGGGGGGGGGGGGCTATTTTGCCTTATATAGCTATAGTGCAAACTTAAAAAATCTTCTCCTCCATAAGTGTCAGGCCGATTTTCAAATAATTTTGTAGAACTGTTCCTTGGGTGATCCTTTATCATATTCCTTCAAGCCATGTTGATTGGTAAAAAAACATGGCCGCCAGGGGGGCGGGGCTATTTTGCCTTATATTGCTATAGTGAAAACTTAAAAAATCTTCTTCTCCGAAAGTGTTCAGCCGATTTTCAAATAGTTTTGTAGAAATGTTCATTGGGTGACCCTCTATCAGATTCCTTCAAGCCATGTTGATT
This sequence comes from Serripes groenlandicus, assembly GCA_031761405.1. NCBI lineage: Eukaryota > Metazoa > Mollusca > Bivalvia > Cardiida > Cardiidae > Serripes > Serripes groenlandicus. The sequence goes on along the minus strand of JASEVX010000079.1, from coordinate 314,520 downwards.
GGTCAAAAAATATGGCCGCCAGAGGGCGGGGCTATTTTGCCTTATATTACCATAGTGAAAACTTAAAAAATCTTCTTCTCCGAAAGTGTCAGGCCGATTTTCAAATAATTTTGTAGAAATGTTCCTTGGATGACCCACTTTCAGATTCCTTCAAGCCATGTTGATTGTTCAAAAAACATGGCCTCCAGTGGGCAGGGCTATTTTGCATTATATGGCTATAGTGAAAACTTAAAAAATCTTCTCCTCCAAAAGTGTCTGGCCGATTTTCAAATAATTTTGTAGAAATGTTCCTAGGGTGACCCTCTACCAGATTCCTTCAAACCAAGTTGATTGGTCGGAAACTATGGCTGCCAGGGGGCGGGGCTTATATAGCTAAAGTGAAAAAAAAAAAAATCAGGTGAGCGATTCCAGGGCCATCATGGCCCTCTTGTTATTAAATCTCCTCTGGATTATGATGACACAGTGCGTATGTGTAATGCAGTGATCAACCATGTCTTAATTTGTCTTGCAATCAGCCTCTGACATTTAAGTTTCTAGGAGGCAGAGACAGGAATGGTGCCAACAGCAAATATTACACTTTTACTCCATTGCCAATTGCAGACACATTTAGCAAACATTACACCTTTACTCCATTGCCAATTACAAACACATTTAGCAAACATTATACCTTTACTCCATTGTCAAGGCGCATTTTGACGCATCTTTAGCAGACAACTTTTGATAACAATGTGGCAAAAAAAGAAATTGCTCATGATGAGCATTTTTCCCTTTTGCCACAATGTATTGAAAAACGCAATCAGCTTCAGTTTATTCTAAAGGCATTTCTGCATGTGGTTAAAAAAAATAGAAAATCTCTATAATTCAATGGATAACCTATGACTAAAATTGGAAAACATTGTGGCAAAAGGAGAAATTGCTTGTTTTGAGCAATTTCTTCTTTTGTCACTATGTTTTCAAAAAGCTGTCTGCTGCAGAGGCATCAGAAGGCGTCTAAATGAGGGAAAGGGTTAAAGTAATAAATCATGAGCCATAATGCTTTCAACTCGTTTCACTTTTCATACTTACATTTTTTAGATATTTTCCATATTATCTTCGAGAACAATTCTAGAAATTATCTTCAAAAACTGTTCTAGAACATTTCTTGTATCCAGTGCAGAGGAAATGGCTTCATTGCCCTCAGGTGCACTCCAGTTCCTTGTGGCAAACGCGTCATGATACATGTATTAGTCTACCACTTCAGAAGAAGAGACGAAAATTAATTAAGGATGGTAAAACTGATGGCTATGCCCTGGAAACATGCATTCCAAATGGAGATTAGACCCTTGACCTCACTTTTTAGCTCACCTGAGATTTGCTCAAGGTGAGTTATTGTGATCGCCTTTTGTCCGGCGTGCGTCGTCCGTCGTGCGTCGTCCGTCGTCTGTCGTGCGTCATGCGTCAACTTCTTCTCCTCAGTAACCGGTGGATCAATTAGGATGAAACTTCACAGAAAGCATCCTCTTAATGACCTCACCAGATTTCCTTCTTCTCCCAAACTGGTCAGCAGATTTTCAAATAATTTTGTAGAAATGTTTCTCGGATGACCCTCTGTCAGATTCCTTCAAGCCATGTTGATTGGTCTTAAAACATGGCCGCCAGGGGGGCGGGGCTATTTTGCCTTATATGGCTATAGTAAAAACTTAAAAAGTGTCGGGCCTATTTTCAAATAATTTTGTAGAAATGTTCGTTGGATCACCCTCTATCAGATTCCTTCAAGCCATGTTGGGATCTATGCAGAATTCTGGTTTCCATGGCAACGAAATGAAAAAAAATGAAAAATTCTTCTTCTCCCAAACTGGTTGGCAGATTTTCAAATAATTTTGTTGAAATGTTCTCCTTGGATGACCTTCTGTCAGATTCTTTCAAGCCATGTTGATTGGTCAAAAAACATGGCCGCCAGGGGGGGCGGGGCTATTTTGCCTTATATGGCAATAGTGAAAACTTAAAAAATCTTCTCCTCCGAAAGTGTCAGGCTGATTTTCAAATAATTTTGTAGAAATGTTCCTTGGATGACCCTCTATCAGATTCCTTCAAGCCAAGTTGATTGGTCGAAAAACATGGCCGCCAGATGGGCGGGGCTATTTTGCCTTATATGGCTATAGTGAAAACTTAAAAAATCTCCTCTCCGAAAGTGTCCGGCCGATTTTCAAATAATTTTGTAGAAATGTTCCCTAAGTGACCCACTTTCAGATCCCTTCAAGCCAGTGGGCAGGGCTATTTTACATTATATGGCTATAGTGAAAACTTAATAAATCTTCTCCTCCAAAAGTGTCAGGCCAATTTTCAAATAATAATTTTGTAGAAATGTTCCTAGGGTGACCCTCTATCAGATTCCTTCAAGCCAAGTTGATTGGTCGGACACTATGGCCACCAGGGGGTGGGGCTTATATAGCTAAAGTGAAAAAAATATAAGGTGAGCGATCCAGGGCCATCATGGCCCATGTTTTTTTAACCCTTTCCCATTTTGACACATCTGCAGCAGATGACTATTGAAAACATTGTTTCAAAAGGAAAAATTGCTCAAAACAAGCAATTTCTCCTTTTCCACAATGTTTTCATCTTCTTCAGTAATTATATATCTATAATTAAAGAGATTTTCTATATTTTCGAGCTGCAGATGTGTCAAAATGTGTCTATAACTAGGAAATAGTGAAGTTGGCCAATTTTTATACGCCCGTTTTGAAAAAACTCAATAACTCAATAACTCAATAATAATGTCAGCTCAATAACTTTAGAAGCCTTTGTCCCATCATCACGAAATTCAGAATGTGTATTGGGATAATTTCTCGGACATGTTCGATAACTAGCCATATCGCTTTAGTAAATCAAGAGTTATCGCCCTTTAATTATAGAAATTACCCAAAATTGGTCTTGTCAGCTCAATAACTTTAGAAGCATTTGTCCAATCATCACCAAATTTAGTCAGAATGTGTATTGGCATAATATCTCAGACAAGTTTGATAACTAGCCATATCGCTATAGTCAATCAAGAGTTATCACCCTTTAATTATAGAAATTACCTAAAATTGGTCTTGTCAGCTCAATAACTTTAGAAGCCTTTGTCCAATCATCACCAAATTTAGTCAGAATGTGTATTGGCATAATATCTCACACAAGTTTGATAACTAGCCATATCGCTTGAGTCAATCAAGAGTTATTGTCCTTTAATTATAGAAATTACCTAAAATTAGTCTTGTCAGCTCATTAACTTAAGAAGCCTTTGTCAAATCATCACCAAATTTAGTCAGAATGTGTATTGGCATAATATCTCAGTTCGATAACTAGCCATATCGCTTTAGTCAATTGAGAGTTATCGCCATATCGCTTGAGTCAATCAAGAGTTATTGTCCTTTAATTATAGAAATTACCTAAAATTAGTCTTGTCAGCTCAATAACTTTAGAAGCCTTTATCCAATCATCACCAAATTTGGTCAGAATGTGTATTGGCATAATATCTCAGGTCACAAACAGATACTTACAAAAATATATCAAGCCTCCCTATCTCACAAACAGATACTTACAAAAAAATATCAAGCCTTACTCACAAACAGATACTTTCTGACGCAGACAACTGTATAAAAACATAAGAGGCAAAAGGAGAAATTGATAATAACGAGCAGTTTCTCCTTTTACCACTTTCTTTTCAACTCTATTTAATAATTATACTTTCATTTAAGGAAATTTATCTTGTTTATGTCAAGATGTTTTTAAAGTCGTCTGCTGCAGATTTGTTGTATGTGGGAAAGGGTTTATTTTAATTTGACCTTTATATTATCCAGACCTACTTTGTGACAGATAGGGATGTATCACTACTCTTTCATCTGTCTGTCTGTCAGAATTTAACCCCTTCCCTCATACAAAATTTTTGCAACAGACGACTTGGAACATATTTTGTCAAAAAATGGAAAATCTCTATAATTGGATAACCTAGGCCTAAAAGTGGAAAAACATTGTGGCAAAAGGAGAAATTGCTTGTTTCTTCTTTTGTCACTTTGTTTTCAAAAAGCTCACTGCTGCAGAGGCGTCAAAAAGTGTCTTTATGAGGGAAAGGGTTATTACTTACTGACTAAACTCCTGCTACCATACAGAAAATCTGCAGCAGATATCTTAGCAGATCTCCATAAATGAAAGTATAATTTTTGAATAGTGTTGATATGAGAACAATAGATCAAAAGGAGCAATGTGTCCTTTTGTTACATCTGTACTGCAGATGCGTCAAAATGGTTGGCAACACATGTGTTCCTTTGAACATTCGTCTTTTTTTTTTTTTTAGCTCAGGTGAGTTATTGTGATGTCCGTCAACATCTTCTCCTCTGTAACCAGTTGGTCAATTGGGATGAAACTTTCACAGAAAGCATTCTCTCAATGTCTTTAAATAAAGTATTATTATTATTATTATAATGTCCTCACTAAAATTCCTTAAATTTGTGTTTATCCACTCAGATTTCTGGTTTCCATGGCAACCAAAAAACAAAGATTCTGATCACAAACCTGTCGGCCAATTTTTAAATAATTTTGTAAAAAGAGTTCCTATGGTTAACCACTTTCAAGCCATTGTAACCATGTGCTATAGTGAAAACTTTAAAAATCATCTTCTCCAAAAGTATCTGTCCCGATTTCCAAAATGTTTTGAAGAAATGTGCCTTGGGTGACCCTCTATCAGATTCCTTCAAGCCATGTTGATTGGTTAAAAAAACATGCCCACCAGGGGGTGGGGCTGTTTTATCTTAAATGGCTATAGTAAAAATCTTCTTTTCAAAAAGTATTTGGCTAGTTACCAAATAATTTTGTAGAAATGTTCATTAGGCGACCCTCTACAAGACTACCTCAAGGCATGTTGGTTGGGGGTCAAAAAAGTTATTGTGGTAGGCATGACAAATCGGCGCATAATTCAGGTGAGCGATCCAGGGCCATCATGGCCCTTCTTGTTTTATAAAACAATGGCTTCTTGCAATATTGTTGTAACTTTATCTTGTAGCAATGAGGAGTTGCAACCATTTTGCATGAAGCCCACACAACGATGAATTCATGAGTTGAAATATGCCTCTCTTAGAGCTGCAGCTATCTTCCTGATAAGATGTGAGTTTAGCCTATTATGAATGGAGAGAGAGGTTAAAATCATCAATGTATCCATGTACATTGCAGCTGTGTGAATTTATTGGGTAGTTTGTACTTCAGTCAGGGACGCTGTGTTCTTTTGTGTTTGTGCCATGGGATTTGTCAATTTTAGGAGATATCGGTAAAACATTGATAAGTGCCTACACCATAGTGCTTAACCTGTACGGAACATACAACATACATATCTGCATCAGACAAATTTTGAAATAATTAAGGCAAAAGATACGAAAAATCTTTGTATATGAAATTTTGATTATTTTAATCGATGTTGTAAATATTGTAGGGAAAAAAGAGATATTGATCTTTAGGCGTCTTCATGTAGGAAAAGGGTTAATAAGTGCCTTCAACATAATGGTTAAGTCAGATAATAAGTGCCTTCAACATAATGTTTAAGTCAGATAAAAGAAGTTTCCCTGTAAAAGTTATAGGGAAATTAAAGTCATTGAAACTGTAATGTCTGCAAAAAGAATTTATTGAAGTTCATGCAGTCAAAGAAGTTATTCTAGTGTGTTTAATCTTGTGTGGAAAGTGTCAAAGGATTTTTGTCAAAAGGAAATATTGTTACAACTTAATCCTTTCAACTTATAGAAGCATCTTAAGTATCTGCAGCAGACGGCTATAATGAAAACTTTGTGACAAAATGAGCTATTTCCTTTTTGTCACATTGTCACATTGTTTTCAATTCTATTTATCTGTTAGATTTTCATTTTTTTTTTTTATACATTAGCCTTTAGGTTTCTGTCTTGCTGCATCAATGTAGCGAAAGCAAGACTAAGGTGTTGCTTTACTGGTGATGGTGTCGGCGTCGGTGTCAAACATTTGTGTTTAGCTCAACATTAAAGTTTCGTTTTATTGCTTTTTCTCAATATTTATGCCAGAGCTTTCAAACTTGGATCATAGTTGCATCCAATACCCTTCTTCACATTGTGTGCTTTAGATACTAAGTGTAACCTTATTTTTGGGGGTAAAAAGCATGAATTTTGGTTGTTTTTATTGGATTTTGAAAATTGGACATATTTTCTTCATTTTTTGTGAGAACAAGTATGTACAATATAATAATAATGATAATAATATAATAATAAATAATCAATTGTGACTTGTGAGATCGACTTCAAATTTTGTCTTTGTATTTTACATTTGTATAAATATTCAAAGCGGGTGACGACGAGACGTGTAATTCAAGTAATTCTTGTTAAAAACTTGTGTACTACGGATTTATTGTATTAGAGAAAGAGTGAGATCAGTACATACTGAGTAATAAAATTGGATAAAGAGGTTTCAGTCCACAAAATGTATCTGGACTTTCAGGCATCTCACTGTGTGTACATGAAGACTCGGGTTGGTTTGTAATTGTCTGGAAATTTGTCAACACTAGAAGTTTGTTTAACCCTTTCCCTCATACGACAATTCTACAGCAGACGACTTTAAATATATTTTGACAAAAAATAGAAACTCTCTTTAATTGAATGGATAACCTATGACTAAAAGTGGAAAACATTGTTGCAAAAGGAGAAATTGCTTGTTTTGAGCAATTTCTTCTTTTGTAACTATGTTTTTAAAAAGCCGTCTCTATATGAGAGAAAGCGTTAACACAAATCCTTTCCCATGTAAGACAAATTTGCAGTAGATGACTTAAAAAATCTTTAGACAAACATATGAAAAAATCTTTATAAACTAAAGTATAATTATGGAATGACAAGCTATTGCCCCTTTTGCCACTATAGATATTTATGTATATATATGTTTACAATAGTCGCCTGCTGCAGATGGGTCATAATGCGTCTGCGAGTGGGAAAAGGTCATTTTAATCCATTTACTTCGCATGGCTTTTCTTATGTCGTCTGCTTTACAATCATCAGACAAACAATTTGCAACAATCTAGAAAACTTAAAGGATTATATTGATTAACAGTTTAAAATATTGCAATAAAAGGTGAAATTGCTGGTTTTGAGCAATTTCACATTTTATTGCCATGTTTTCAAAAGTCGTCTGCAACAGCAGGCATCAAATGTCGTCTGTGTGAATGAATGGGTTAAAAGAACCCACAACTGAGCACCATCAAGTCAAATAAAAGATAAATGTAGATGGACATTATTCCCATCAGTGTACATGACGAGTTGGGGATTTATCGGTTTGTTTGTAATACAGGGGGAAGTTGTTCTATATCGTGCCAGTGCCATGTGGAAAGTGCCAAGGGATTTGTCAAAAGTGGAAATTGGTAAATTTGATTGACTGCTGGAGTCAGGTTAATTGTAAAAATGAGTGCTATATTTGATTTGTGATGTTTCAGTAACATGTGATTGTTGTAGAATTTGTTTTTGTTTTTGGCTGGAGTTTGGAATAATTGTTCTTGTAGAGTTCATAATTTTGTTCATGATCTTGAGAAATATTTGTGTGTTTGTGTGTGTGTGTTATTGTAGGGGGCGGTATATACATATTTTCCTGTGATTATCCTGTATTAAATGAGGGGAGTACAACAGGTTCATACTAAAATAGTGGCATATCATTGATCTCAATCTTTGGAGTACATATAATACAGTCTAACTTAACTCTTTCCCTCGTACGACAATTCTGCAGCAGACGACTTTGAACATATTTTGTCAAAACATAGAATATCTCTATAATTGAATGGATAACCTATGACTAAAAGTGGAAAACATTGTGTCAAAAGGAGAAATTGCTCATTTTGAGCAATTTCTTCTTTTGTCACTATGTTTTCAAAAAGCCGTCTGCTGCAGAGGCGTCAGAAAGCGTAAAACATATAACAAATCAGCAGCAAACGATTTTGAAAATGAGCAATTTCTCCTTTTTGCTGCACTGTATTCAACAACTGTTCTTTCATTTATAAAGAGTTTCAATATTTTGGACTGTAAAATGTTTTCAAAGTCTTCTGCTGCTGATTTGTTGGGTTTGGGAAAGGGTCCTGCAGCAAACAATATTTAAAAAATATGAACATTTTCTATAATTTTGTTTATTTAATTTAAAAGAGTTAAAAACATTGATGCACATTGATGAGCAAATTCTTCTACAGCCACAGTTTTCGCAAAGTCATTTATTGTCGATCACGTTCTCACTTTTCCCACAATGCTTTTCAAAATTCGTCTGCTGTAGAGATATTAAAAGTCGTCTGGTTCAGGAGATGATTTAACCCTTTCCCACATACAACAAATCTGCAGTAGACGACTTTGGAAACATTATGACAAAAACCTGAAAAATGACCATAACAGATAACTTAATTGTTCAATAAAGTTGAAGCATTGTGGCCAAAGGAGAAATGAGCACACAATGTTTTCAAAAGTCATCTGCTTTGGAGGCGTCAGAAAGTTTCTGTATGAGGGAAAGTTTTACCCTTTCACTCATATGGAAGCTTTCTGACGCCTCTGCAGCAGACGGATTTTTGAAAACATGGTGACAAAAGAAGAAATTGCTCAAAACTAGCAATTTCTCCTTTTGCCACAATGTTTTCCACTTTTAGTCATAGGTTATCCATTCAATTATAGAGATTTTCTATTTTTTGACATAATATGCAGAATTGTCGTATAAGGGAAAGGGTTAACCCACTAATATTCCAAGTCTTTGATTGAAAACAACCAAAGAACTTGAGAACCTCCATCAAAGAAAATTATGGTGGATAAATATTCCGTTTAGGATCTGTTCTGTCATCTTTGCTGTTAATTCTTAATGTCTTTGAAGCTTGGTCTAAATATATTTATCAGCGATGTCTTTGAGGCTTGGTCTATATATATTTATCAGGGATGTCTTTGAGGCTTGGTCTAAATATATATTTATCAGTGATGTCTGACAAGAAAAGGCCTTAAACATTTTTCCCAATTACAGCAAATTTGCAGTAGACGATTTTTGAAAACTTAAACAATATTATTACTTAACCCTTTCCCTCATACGACAATTCTGCAGCAGACGACTTTGAACGTATTTTGTCAAAACATAGAAAATCTCCATAATTCAATGGATAACCTATGACAAAAAGTGGAAAACATTGTGGCAAAAGGAGAAATTGCACGTTTTGTGCAATTTCTTCTTTTGTCACTATGTTTTCAAAAAGCCGTCTGCAACAGAGGCGTCAGAAAGCGTCTATATGAGGGAAAGGGTTAATAAGTAGAATTGAAAAATTGTGATTAAAGGCGTATTGCTCATCATGAGTATTTCTTCTGTTTGCTGAATGTATCAACAGATATTTGGTGCAGATGTATAAGAGTATATAATTAAGCACAACCCTTTCCAGTGTAAAATAAATCTGAAGTCGATGAAGACATAATCTTTCCAAAGAGGCAAAAGGAGAATTTGCTCAAATAATTTCATCTTTTGCAACAATGTTTTCAACCTTATTCAATAGTGATACATTCATTTATAACATTTTCCCGTAATTTTGTCTAGATTCTATCAAAGTCGTATGCTGCAGATTTGTTGTATGTGGGAAAGGATTAAGGGCACTGGACAAAAGAGCCATTTTCCATGACCTAATTTTGTTTTTTTGTGGTAACCAGGGATTTGTCAAAGTGGATTCAGGTAATTTGATTGACTGTGTGTTTCTGTGGTTATTTTGTCTATCCCAGCATTTTGTCTCTCAAGGGATACTCCAGAGGAATATTGTCAACCTTATTTTATGGGTGTCACATCTAACATCCTTAACCTTTTACAGGGCCGCCTGTCTTGTCTTAACTCAATCGGTTATAACAATTTAAGTCTGTAAATCTGATTGGTTATAAGGAAGTTTGTAACTAATAAAGTATGTAACTCGGATTGGTCATGACAAAGTATGTAATTCTGATTGGTTATAACAAAGTTTGTAAGTCTGATTGGGTATGATAAAGTCTGTCGGTGTAATTGATTATTATATCAGTCAGTAGGTGTGATTGGTTATAACACAGTATGTAAGTATAATTGGTTATAACACAGTATGTAAGTATAATTGGTTATAACACAGTATGTAAGTATAATTGGTTATAACAAAGTTTGTTAGTCTGATTTGATATTACAAAGTATATAAAGCCTGATTGGTCATAACAAAGTTTGTAAGTCTGATTTATGAAAACAAAGTATAATGTAAGTCTGATTTGTTATGACACCAATTATGTAAGTCTGATTTGTTATAACAAAGTATGTAGGTAGTATTGGTTATAACGCAGTCTGAAAGTGTGATTGACTATAACACAGTTTGTAAGTCCGATCGGTTATAACAAGGTATGTAAGTCTGATTGGTTAAAGCACTGTCTGTAGGTGTGATTGGTTATTATTAAACAGTACAGACTGTAAATCTGATTGGTTATTACAAAATATATATGTCTGAATGGTAATAACAAAGTTTGTAAGTGGTTAAAACAAAGTATGTAGTTACTGTAGGTGTGATTGGTTATAACACAGTCTGTAAGTCTGATTGGTTATAACACAGCCAGTAGATGTGATTGGTTATAACACAGTCTGTAAGACTGATTGGTTATAACACAGCCAGTAGATGTGATTGGTTATAACACAGTCTGTAAGTCTGATTGGTTATAACAGAGCCAGTAGATGTGATTGGTTATAGCACAGTCTATAAGTATGATTGGTTATTAAACAGTATTTAAGTCTGATTAGTTATGACGCAGTCTGTAAGTGTGATTGGTTATAACACAGTCTGTAGGTGTTATATGTTATAGCAAAGTCATTTAAGTCTGATTAGTTATAACAAAGTCTGTAAGTGTGATTGGTTATAACACAGTGTGTGGGTGTTATATGTTATAGCAAAGTCTGTAGGTCTGATTGGTTATAACATAGTTTGTAGGTGTGATTAGTTAATATAAAGTCTGTGTGTCAAGGTTTCAAGTAAGCATACGTGTCACAGGGATGCCTGATTGGCAGCAAAGCCATTTGAATTCTTCTATAATCGAAACTAAAATGACAAGTATTGTTTGAAAGGTCTTTTTTTGGATATCTGGGAATTTAGGTCAATGGCTTTTTATACGCCCGTTTTGAACAAACGGATCGTATTATAGTTTTACCTGCAGCGTACAGGCTGGTGGGCGGGCGGGCGGCGTCCAATATTGTCAGCTCAATAACTTAAAAAGCCTTTGTCCAATCATCACCACAATCATCACGGACAAGTTTGATAACTAGCCATATCGCTTTAGTCAATCAAGAGTTATCGCCCTTTAATTATAGAAATTACCCAAAATTGGTCTTGTCAGCTCAATAACTTAAGAAGCCTTTTTCCAATCATCACCAAATTTGGTGGGAATGTGTATTGGGATAATATCTCGGACAAGTTTGATAACTAGCCATATCGCTTAAGTCAATCAAGAGTAATTGCCCTTTTATTAAAGAAATTATCTAAAATTGGTCTTGTCAGCTCAATAACTTTAGAAGCCTTTGTGTAATCATCACCAAATTTAATCAGAATTTGTATTGGGATAATCTCTCGTACAAGTTTGATAACTAGCCATATCGCTTAAGTCAATCAAGAGTAATTGCCCTTTTATTAAAGAAATTACCTAAAATTAGTCTTTGTCAGCTCAATAACTTTAGAAGCCTAATTATCACCAAATTTGCTCAGAATGTGTATTGGCATAATATCTCGGACAAGTTCGATAACTAGCCATATCGCTTTAGTCAATTGAGAGTTATCGCTCTTTCTTTATAGAAATTACCTAATATTGGTCTTGTCAGCTCAATAACTTTAGAAGCCTTTGTCTAATCATCACCAAATATGGTCAGAATGTGTATTGGCATAATATCTCAGACAAGTTCGATAACTAGCAATATCGCTTTAGTCAATGAAGAGTTATCGCCCTTTTATAAAAGAAATTACCTAAAATTGGGATTTTCAGCTTAATATCTTTAGAAGCCTTTGTCCAATTATCACCAAATTTGGTCAGAATGTGTATTGGCATAATATCTCGGACAAGTTCGATAACTAGCCATATTGCTTTAGTCAATTGAGAGTTATCGCCCTTTAATTATAGAAATTACCTAAAATTGGTCTTGTCAGCTCAATAACTTTAGAAGCCTTAGAATTGGCATAATATCTTGGACAAGTTCTATAACTTACCACGTTATCTTAGTCACTACACACTTATGTCCCTCGAAATACTAACAGTGTCTGCTCTCTAAATTTGCCTAATGTACAACCAATTATCACTATACTTTATTGGTCTCAAAAAAACATTATGAGCAGTTTCTCCTTTTGCCACAATGCTTTCAAAAGGTCATCCGCTGCAGGAAGTCAGAAATGTTATTACCCAATTAACATGCCGCAGCTCATTTGTTAATTTGCATTTTGTCTGAGATGAACTGGTTTCTTTTAAAAGGCTGTCGGCTAGTCTGACAGTTAAATTCATTCTCTTCTCTCTTGGGTAAAATTCTATTTACAGAAAATAATATAAAGGCAATGAAATCCACAAACATTTCAGTGTTTCCAAACAGTTTTGAGTTATTTTAAAATCATTCTAAATCTGCCAGGATGAATTTCATAATCAGGCCATTCAAGCAGCCTTTAACCCTTTTCGACATGCATTGATGCATCCGTAGCAAATAAGCAAATTTTTAAAACATTGTGGCAAAAGGAGAAATTGGTCAACGCTTTCAACTTCATCCCATAATTACATGCTCATGTATAGAAATTGTTCATATCTTTGCCTAGATGTTTTTAACCCTCTGCCTCATACGACAATTCTGCAGCAGACGACTTTGAACATATTTTGTCAAAAAATAGAAAATCTCTATACTTGAATGGATAACCTATGACTAAAAGTGGAAAACATTGTGGCAAAAGGAGTTCGGTTTACAAGGAGATCTAACAAATGATCAGAGGTACAGATAAGGAGGGATATTCAGCTGTTTTTCCCACAATTTCTCTCTTATTATTAAAGCAAATCCTATGTTGTGGGTACTTAAAAGAATCGTCTCACTGAGACGATTCTTTTGAGTACCCACAACATAGGGTTAAAGGGTCAAATAAGGATTTAAGGACATGCAAAACGCCCCTAATATCTAGAGCTCTGCAAATGATCCTAATGAATCGGCTGCACTGGAACAAACATGCAAATTATATTTAATATGCATGTCATGACAAGAATACAGCGGAGCAATTATTCATGTTTATAGAAATTGTTTTGACGTCAAGAAATTAAATTAAGAGAGGAAGTAATCTTATACATGTATTAACCCTTTCCCACTTGTAGACACATTTTGACGCATCTGCAGCCAGCAAGCGACTCTTGAAAACAGGGTGGCAAAAGAAGAAATTGCTCATAATGAGAAATTTATTTTTTTGGTCACACTGTGTAACTCAATTCAATATTTAAACTTTTATTTCCACATTTGTGCTTAGATGTTTCCAAACTGATCTGTTACAGAATTGTTGGATGTGGGAAAGGGTTATAAATTAATATAATGTTTCTTCTGCCATTTTTGTATTGCCTGCCTTTGAAGGACGACATATAGGAACAAGTCTTCCGTGTCTGTCTATCATCCAAATCAAAATACTAGCTTGCAGCTTGCTCGTGACAAGTGCACCATAAACTTGTCGCAAGCTCACTGCAATCTTATTAAGATTTCAGCCCTAGAATATTTAGCTGGTGCGTGTGTGCAAGGAAACTAGGCTTGTGCATAGTTCTTTTTTCGCAAACTTCATGCAGACTAAGAATCAATTAACCCTTTCCTTCATACAACATTTCTGCAGCAGACGACTTTGAACATATTGTGTCAAAAAATAGAAAATATCTATAATTGAATGGATAACCTATGACTAAAAGTGAAAAACATTGTGTCAAAAGGAAAAATTGCTCGTTTTGAGCAATTTCTTCTTTTGTCACTATGTTTTCAAAAAGCCGTTTGCTGCATAGGCGTCAGAAAGCGTCTATATAAGGGAAAGGGTTAAGTTCGCGACAATCTTGCAGTTTTGCAACATTTTGAAAAGTTCACCATACTGAGACGATGCCCAGTGTTACAAATGCTTTTGTTCAAGGTCAAGGTGACAATAACAGGTCAAAGGTCTTATGACTATATTTTGTGTCAGATCAATAATTTTTTAACCATTTGAAGGATTTTAAAATAACTCAACACAAATGTTCACTCTATTGAGACGATGAGTAGAGCGCATATTACAACCAAAGTCAAGGAAAAACACCCCTCTCTTGAGTACATTTAGTTATCATTTTGTAAACACATTTCAAACTCAACGATGAATTTGATTATGTCACTTAACCCTTTCCCTCATACGACAATTCTGCAGCAGACGACTTTGAACGTATTTTGTCAAAACATAGAAAAACTCCATAATTCAATGGATGACCTATGACAAAAAGTGGAAAACATTGTGGCAAAAGGAGAAATTACACGTTCAGAAAGCGTCTATATGAGGGAAAGGGTTAACTTCTTTTCCATATGAGTTTTATTTTAATATTCTGTTCAGTATTACAATCATTGACAATCTGCAATTGGGGAGACATAGGCTTTTGTGCCAAAAACAACCATCTTGTTATATTTTCGATTATTCAGCATTAAATTTCCATATTTTGGTCTACTGCATATTTGAGGTTGGTTGGAATGTGTATTATAAGATAGCTGGTGAATTGTTATGTTGAGTGCTGTTAATTACTCATGACTACTAGAAATTATATACTTTTTATACGCCCGTTTTGAAACGGATCGTATTATAGTTTTACCTGCAGCGTACGGGCGGGCTGGCGGGCGGCATCCAGTATGTTGTCAGCTCAATAACTTTGGAAGCCTTTTGTCCAATCATCACCAAATTTTGTCAGAATGTGTATTGGGATAATATCTCGGACAAGTTTGATAACTAGCCATATCGCTATAGTCAATCAAGAGTTATCACCCTTTAATTATAGAAATTACCCAAAATTGGTCTTGTCAGCTCAATAACTTTAGAAGCCTTTGTCCAATCATCACCAAATTTAGGCATAATATCTTTGAAAAGTTTGATAACTAGCCATATCGCTTTAGTCAATCGAGAGTTATCGCTCTTTAACTATAGAAATTACCTAAAATTGGTCTTGTCAGCTCTATAACTTTAAAAGCCTTTGTCCAATCATCACTGAATTTGGTCAGAATGTGTATTGGCATAATATCTTGGACAAGGTCGATAACTAGCCATATCGCTTTAGTCAATCGAGAGTTATCGCCCTTTAATTATAGAAATTACCCAAAATTGGTCTTGTCAGCTCAATAATTTTAGAAACCTTTGTCCAATCATCACCAACTTTAGTCAGCATGGGTATTGGCAAAATATCTCGGACAAGTTTGATAACTAGCCATATAGCTTTAGTCAATCAAGAGTTATCACTCTTTAACTATAGAAATTACCTAATATTGGTCTTGTCAGCTCAATTACTTTAGAAGCCTTTGTCCAATCATCACCAAATTTGGTCAGAATGTTGACTGGCATAATATCTAGGACAAGTTTGATAACTAGCCCAATTACCTAAAATTGGTCTTGTCAGCTAAATAACTTTAGAAGCCTTTGTCCCATCATCACCAAATTTGGTCAGCATGTGTATTGGCAGAATATCTTGATCAGGTTTGATTACTAACCATGTTTTCTTAGTCACTCCACACTTATATCCCTCGAAATGACCAAAACTATATCAACAGTGTCCGCTCTCTATATTTGCCTGACGTACAACCAATTATCACTATACTTGGTCTCAAAAAAATAAGACGGGCGTATTTTGTGACATTTGGCGGTCTTGTTACTTATACTGTATCCTTGGTTCTCAGCGTTGTGGGGTTAGCATTACTACTGACTGACTGGTGTCAGGATAAATGAACCAGTAGTACTGGTAACTTACCCAAAAAAACGCCATGATATAACTGCAAAATTGTTGAAAGCGACCTAAAACACAAACTTATCAACTTATACTGTATACTCTACCATAATTCATCCAATAATATTTCATATTCTGCAACCTTTCCCACACACAGCAAATCTGCAGATGACTTTGAGACTATCTAGAAATAACATTTTTAGCTCGACTATTCCCCTGCGTCGGCATCTGTGTTTGCTTTAAGTTAAAGATTTTTACAAATACTAATATATTCTATACCATCAAACATATTTACTTCAAACTTGGCATACTTATTTCTGATGACAATGTAGACAACTGCAGCACTGAGTCACATAACTACGTGTCTATGTCAACTATTTTTGTACAGTAAATGCCACTTTATGTACTTAGGTTATGTTTTTGTGACCTAAGCTATTTCTTTTCCATTTCTCAATATTTCTTCACCAAACTTTGAAATTATTTTGTTCATGACAACTTTTGAACTAGCCCCTTGCGTCAACATGCATGTTGGTTAAAATCTTTTATAAAGTTCAATATCTTCTTCATTACTTAAGATATTCCATTGAATTGCACTACAACAATTATCATTAATCATGATCAAATAGACAAGGTCATACAATGAAGTCCCATAAGTATTAAAGGACTTGTATTTCTTTGAATCTGATAATATAATCATGTAAACCCTTTCCCATATATGCAGATGCATTCAAACACATACAGCAAAATACTTTGGAAAATATTGTGGCAAAAGATGAAATTACTCTCATAATGAGTGGTTTGTAATCAGGTACAGATGAGGAGCAATATACAGCTCTTTTCCTGACAATCTCTTTCTTAACCCTTTCCCTCATACGAAAATGCTGCAGCAGACGACTTTGAATGTATTTTGTCAAAAAATAGAAAATCTCCATAATTGAATGGATAACCTATGACAAAAAGTGGAAAACATTGTGGCAAAAGGAGAAATTGCACGTTTTGTGCAATTTCAACTTTTGTCACTATGTTTTCAAAACGCCATCTGCTGCAGAGGCGTCAGAAAGCATCTAATATGAGGGAAAGGGTTAAAGTCAATCCAAACCTATGATGTTGGTACTCAAAAGATATCATCTCATTGAGACAATTCTTTTGAGTACCAACAACATAGGGTTAGAGGGTGGAATAAGGATTTTAGAAGCTGCAAAACGCCCCTTATCTAGATCTCTGTTGTAAAGGTGCTATTTCTCCGAAAATAGGAAAATGTGTATGCTTATCTGATCGGCAATGAGTCATGATATATTTTCTGCATTGTGTTGTTGATAGGATTTTATAACTGGCTTTCAGCTTGTTGAGCTTGTCTGTTTTATTAAAACATTAAACCTTACCTCATAACTCAAAAACATTTTCAAATGAAACTTGGTACACTTGTTCCTAGGAACAATACACATGTCATATAACTCTGGCTTTAATAAATATTCGGTATTCAGTAATGATCCTTTTTCGACTTAGAAAAATAAACGGACAAGCGTTAGCGGTAGCTCCGTGGCGCTCTTGTTTGAATTTTGGAGCTGATAATGCATCAATTTGTTTAGCACTCAAACATGCAGATATCTCCATAATTTTTGCATTCGTTCTGGCTAAGAATTGTTGCGTTTACACTGTGTATTTAATTGCTTGAACTTTTTACCTTTCTTTTGCAAGCTTTAAATCTTTGACTTTCTTTTACATTAATTTTACAATATTTATCATTTCCTCAGACAATGTTGGAAGCATTTACATTTTCCCTCATGGAACGAGTCTGCAGCAGACTACTTTGAAAATATTGAAAATTTCTAGAAATTAAAGTTTGATTATTGAAAACATTGTGGCATAATTATGTAGTATTTGCTCATCAAGAATAAGTCGCCTCTTGACAAAATGGTTTCAAAAGAAGTCTGCATCAGAGGCATCAAAACATGTCTCCAAATGTAAAAGGGTCAAAGCTTGAGGGTTTTGTAAACAGCAATATGAATCTTTCCATTTAATAGTAGTAATTCTTCTCCAATTTCATCTGATGCTGTTGTTATGGCAATGAACTATTTTATATTTCCTGACAAAATGTATCATGGTAACCTTGTCATATTAACCCTTTCCCACATACTCTTTTAGGAACTCTGCAGCAGACACTTTTTGAAAACATTTTGATTAAAGGAGAACATTGCTCATAACCAGCAATTTTTCCTTTTGCAACAATATGTTTTCCATTTTTAGCTCGACTATTTGATGAATCGCCCTGGAGTCGCGTTGGCGTCGGCGTCCACGTCACAGCCCTTGGTTAAGGTTTTGCATGCAAGTACTTAGATACTGCATGTATTGCATTGAAACTTTCTACAACCTTACCCACCTATCACACTTACGTAGCTTATCAAGTTAGATAACTCTATCCTGCATTTTATGCAAGTTATGGCCCTTTATTTACTTAGAAATTCTGGTTAACGCTTTGCGTGCAACTAAATTAAGAGACCACATCTCAGTATGTACTTGATGCATTGCATTGAAACAACCCTACCAAACTATCCCACCTATGTAGACTATCAAGATAGATAACTACATCCGGCATTTTATGCAAGTTATGGCACTTTTTATTTTTACTTAGAAATTCTGGTTAAAGTCTTGCACGCAACTAAATTAAGAATCCATATCTCAGTATTTACTTGATGCATTATATTGATACTTTATACAACCATACCAAAATATCCCACCTATGTAGATTATAAAGCTAGATTACTTTATCCCACATTTTATGCAAGTTATGGCCCTTTTTTTACTAAGAAATTCTGGTTAAAGTTTTGCGTGCAACTAAATTAAGAATCCATATCTCAGTATTTACTTGATGCATTAAATTGAAACTTTCTACAATGCTTCCCAACTACCATAACTATGGAAATAATCAAGTTTGGTTATTAATTAATCCTGCATTTTATGCAAGTTAAGGAACTTTTTTACTTAGAAATTATGCTTAAAGTTTTGTGTGCAATTACATAAGGAGACCATATCTTAGTAACTACTTGAAGCATTGCATTGAAACTTTATACAACCCATCCCAACCATCACACCTACGTAAACGATCAAGTATGATAATTCTATCCAGTATATTTTGCAAATAATGCCCATTTTTGTGTCACCCTGCGTAGCATGGTAGGCACTTAGGGATTACTTTTTTTTTTTGTCCAGCGTCTGTCTGTCTGTCCGTCACACTTTCAATGAGCAGGTGCAGGTGACACTCCATTCTAGTTTTACCTAGAAATTTGGTTAAAGTTTTGCATGTAACTAATCCTAGTATTTACTTGATGCATTGCATTGAAACTTTATACAGCCCTTCCCAACCATCACACCTATGTAAACAATCAAGTACGATAACTATATCTAGCATTATATGCAAGTTATGGCCCTTTATGGACTTAAAAAAAAAAATGTTTAAAGTTTTGCATGCAACTACATTTAAATTCCATATCTCAGTAACTACTTGAAGTATTGTATTGAAACTGTATACAACCCTTCCCAATTTCACAAGTTTATATACACAGCCAATTAAGATAACTCTAATCCTTCATATGATGCAAATTGTTGCACTTTTTTTACTTAAAAATTATTTTTGCGTGCAACTAGATTAAGAGTCCATATCTTAGTAACTACTAGATGCATTCCATTGAAACGTTGTACAACCCTTCCCAACCATCACACCTATGAAAATGATCAAGTTCAATAACTCTATCCTGCATATAATACAAATTATCACCCTTTAAAAAAATTCTGGTTAATGTTTTACATGCAACTACATTAGAGTCCATATCTCAGTAACTTAAATAAGCGGTGGAATAGTTGAGCGCGCTGTCCTCCGACAGCTCTTGTTTTAGGACTGGTTCATCTACCCAAGGATCAAGAATTAAAGCGAACTGTTGATGTGATATAATTGAAATAATGTTGAAAATGGCTTTAAACCCCAATATAACAATCGGTCATTTTCCAAGCCTATTTCCTAATTAAGTGGTAAAAGTTGTAACATCTGTAAAATTGGAAGTTTTGTCTTTTTCTCGTCCAGAGTGAAAAACAATGCGAGACGGGGAGAAATTGCTCATTTTGTTCTGAATGTTGTCACCTAAAAAAATTCATCTCGACCCTTTCCCTCATACGACAATTCTGCAGCAGACGACTTTAAACATTTTCTTTCAAAATATAGAAAATCTCTATAATTGAATAGATAACCAGTATGACTAAAAGTGGAAAACATTGTGGCAAAAGGCGAGATTGCTTGTTTTGAGCAATTTCTTCTTTTGTCGCTATGTTTTCAAAAATCCGTCTGCTGCAGAGGTGTCAGGAAGCGTCTACATGAGGGAGAAAGGGTGTATTAGGTATGCCATGGCCTTCGATTAAAAAGTCAGTTTGAAATAGGACCCGCTTTTTGAGAGAGGAAACTGGGGGGTTATAAATCTGTATGATTCTCCTGTTTTCTTGGTAGCGTACTTGTTGGTTAATTTCCTGCCTATTTGAAAAGATCAGACAGCCAGATAATGAAAGTGTTTTGTTTCAAAGGACAGACTATGATAGACAACTGTGATTCATCAAATCTTCTGATATCTCTTCCCCGCCCAGAAGACTAGATAAGGAGGAGTAAATTGGAACATCTCTCTTATTACTTAACCAAACCCTTTGTTGTGGGTACTCAAAAGAATCTTCTCAGCGAGGGGGTTCTTTTGAATACCCACAACATAGGGTTTGAGTGTCAAATAAGGATATTTGAAATTGAAAAAAAAAAAGCCCTTTATCTTGTCCTCTGCTCTCCTGCATGCAGACACGTTTTGCTGCAGCTGTAGCAGACGACTTGGTAACCCTTTCCCTCATATAGATGCTTTCTGACGCCTCTGCAGCAGACAGCTTTTTGAAAACATAGTGACAAAAGAAGAAATTGCTCAAAACAAGCAATTTCTCCTTTTGCCACAATGTTTTCTACTTTTAGTCATAGGTTAACCATTCTATTGTAGAGATTTTCTATTCTTTGACAAAATATGTTCAAAGTCGTCTGCTGCGGAATTGTCGTATGAGGGAAAGGGTTAAGAAGTAATTTCCAGGATGACCTCTGTAGCTCAGTCGGTAGCGAGGCGGGCTGTCAATCCAGGGGTTGTTAGTTTGAATGCAAGCTCATCCAACAATCTTTCCCACGTTTAACAAAACTCACTGTTACATGCATCATTCCTTTTTTCGCCAATGGGCTAACAGTCTGCATGGAAAGTATGTTGTGAGAGAAAGTCAGGAACAGCATGAGCGGGCTGCCATGACAAGGCTAAAAAAAGTTGTTGGAAACGGCGTTAAACCCGCTAAACAGTCCTGATGACACAGCTCAGTGGCCCAATGCAGTCTGATACTGTGAGACATAAATGTACAAGTAATCATCTTTCAGCTGATGAAAGTATTGGTCATGTTTAGAACGGGCGAAGATTGAAAAAGAAAAAGAATTTTGTTTTTTACGCTCTTAAAGGTTATCTGTTGTGATGTAAAATCTTATGTTGATGGGCATTGGGGATCTTAACCCCTTCCCAGATACAACAAATCTGCAGCAGACGACTTTAAACATATTTTGTAAAGAAATAGAAAATCTCTATAATTGAATGGATATCGTATGACTATATAAAAGTGGAAAACATTGTGGCAAAAGGAGAAATTGCTCATTTTGAGCAATGTCTTCTTTTGTCACTATGTTTTCAAAAAGCCGTCGGCTGCAGAGGCATCAGAAAGCATCTATATAATGGAAAGCATTAAATTATCAACAACCATAACCCTTTCCCATGTAAAGATAATCTGCAGCAGACGACATTGAAAACTTTTAGGCTAAAATATGAAACATTTCTAAAAAATGAGTGTTTAATTTTTAGATCGAGTTTAAGACATTGTGGTAAAAAGGGAATTTGCTTGTAAGGAGCAATTTCGCCTTTTGCCACAATGTTAACAAAAGTCTGCTTCAGATATTGCAAGATGTGTCTGTAAGTGGGAAAGGTTTAAAATCGTTCATGATTGGATGAAAGAAGAGGATGGGAAAACAATCATTTTGAATTGTATTGGAAGGAAAAGGAGTGTTTCTATTTTCTTTTACCCTTTCCAACATACAACAAACCTGCACCAGTCGACTTTGAAAACATCTAAGTAAAATTAGGGAAAATATTTATAAATGAGGGTATAATTATTGAAACAAGATAAAAAATATTGTGGAAAATGGAGCAATTCTCTTTTTGCCGCATTGCTTTTTAAAAATTGTCGGCTGTAGATGGGTCAAAATATGTCCACAAGTGGGAAAAGGTTAACCCTTTCCCTCATACAACAAATATGCAGCAGACGACTTTGAACATATTTTGTCAAAACATAGAAAATCAATTAAAGAGATTTTCTATGACTAAAAGTGGAAAACTTTGTGGCATTAATAGGAGAAATTGCATGTTTTGTGCAATTTCTTCTTTTGTCACTATGTTTTCAAAAAGCCGTCTGCTGTAGAGGCATCAGAAAGCGTTTATAAGAGGGAAAGGGTTAAATAATTAATTCATGTGAAATCACATCAACTTCTAAATGAACAGACAACTTTTGGAAACATTGCGGAAGAATGAGAAATTGCTATCCTTTTGCCACAATTAATTAATGTTCTCAACTTGTTCTCAACTTGATTGCTTAACTATCTACAAAGTTGTCTGCTGCACTTTGCTGTATCTGGGAAAGGGTTAAAAAATAATCTTGGGTTATAACATTAACCCTTTCCCTCATACGACAATTCTGCAGCAGACGACTTTGAACATATTTTGTCAAAAAACAGAAAATCTCTATAATTGAATGGATAACCTATGACTAAAAGTGGAAAACATTGTGGCAAAAGAAGAAATTGCACGTTTTGTGCAATTTCTTCTTTTGTCACTATGTTTTCAAAAAGCCGTCTGCTGCAGAGGCATCAGAAAGCGTCCATATGAGGGAAAGGGTTAACAGAGATTTCTTCTTTAGTTCAGCTGGATGAAAAAAATTATTCTGAAATCAAATGAAACAAAATGAGTTTACCAGAAATCGCAGACAATGACTCTACTGTGAACGAATTAAAAAAAAAATGACATAAATGTCTAGCTTTTGTAACTTGATCTAATAAAATAGGCTAGATGGTTTGTATAGAAAACATGGGTCAATCCATAGCAAGGACCTCTTTCGGCCAAGTGGATAACAACACATTAAACAGAAAACACAAGGTTGTTGATACAGATATTAATAGAAATGCGAAATATTTCTCGAGTGATTCCGAAATTAAGGGACAGAGGCTGTCCGAATATACAGGGCGTAAGAAGGACAAGGTTAGGGATAAACGAAAATTGACAGACAGGAAAAATGGTAGTGGAGAGTTGTGTAGAAATGTGAATATGTACAGTGTTCGAAATAAGGAGGGACAGCAGCATATTACTGGGGACACGGGTGTTAATGGTACCCAGGATGAGACGGGCCCTGTTCCTTTAAAATCAAAATCACGGGATAAGGTGCACAGACATCATGGAAAGGGTCCGCTAAATTGCACTCGAAATTATGTAGATAAGGAATTCCAGGATTTAATAGAACATGTCAACAGGAATAAAAAGAACAGAACCAGAAAGGATGCTTATAATGCCAAGGTTGGTACATTTTAGAATAATTACAAATTTCTACAAATTTGCAGGGGACTTTATAATAATTCAGTTAGGGTTTAACCCTTTCCCTCATATAGATGCTATAATTCAGTTAGGGTTTAACCCTTTCCCTCATATAGATGCTTTCTGACGCCTCTGCAGCAGACAGCTTTTTTAAAACATAGTGACAAAATAAGAAATTGCTCAAAACAAGTAATTTCTCCTTTTGCCAAAATGTTTTCCACTTTTAGTGATTAGTTCCATTTTTTGACAAAATATATTCAAAGTCATCTGCTGCAGAATTGTCGTATGACAATTTTGCAGGGTATGACCCTAAAAGCATATAGGGGCAACATTTATTAATAAAATTCAAAAGATTTTGCCACTTGAAAAGATGCCAAATTATTATGTACATTTAACAATTCTGCAGCAAGCAGACGATTTTAAACACATGTAGACAAAAATAAGGAAAATCTCTATAAACAAGAGAAAGTTGATGCAAGGCATCAATGTCGCCGGAAAAGACTGCATTGATTTATTTATGTATTCTTGACTTTCCTTAGTCTATTCAAACATTAGGAACGTAGTATGAAAACATTTGCTTATAAATTTTATATACATACCTATACATTAGGGTATCTATAAAAAATTAACGAAATGTGTACACATTTATCTGGCTTAAATTTAATTTTGCTGTTGTTACTTATTTAAATAATAGTATTCATTCATATAATTTCAATGTTTGTCAATCTTATTCGAATCACAAGGTAAATATCCTGGTATTGCTTTAAAGGGAGGTAATTTGAAGAAAACAAAAGTCTTCAAAAGGAGAAATATATCAGCATTACCGTCTACAGTTTAAATTGTTCTATTGTTTGTGGATTTAAAAATGTTCTTATTTCTACATGTAGAACGAAATATTGCGGCTACTGTTTGACGCTTTGCGTCAAACATTCGTCTTGTACTTGTCTAAAATAAAATAATATCGCTCGCTTTTTCATATCTAAATGCGCATGCGCGAAAATCGATGTTAAAGGTCACGAAACTACACAACAGAATAGAGTCTATATTTAGCTTAGAAACAGTTCCTACTTTAGATATTCATGGATTAACATTATTAAATGAATTCTACACAAATCAAGACATCTCTTTGAACATGAAAACAACATTTAGTAAGTTAAAATTGCTATTAAAAGGAGAATCCGAAATTGACCTCAATGATGACACATAAGAGTCTGCATTAGGGGGTGTTGGTTCACATCTTGAAGGGACCACTTTTGTCTTCGTAAATAAGACAAAAATCTTAAATGCGAGTGAAATAAAAAAAACTGCAAACATTAAAAAATCGGAATATTTATTTCATTTTAGATGTGTCATTTATTAGTGTTCGTAAACAACCACAATTGTAATATGTTCAAATCATCTAGATTTGTTTCTTTCTAATAATAAGCTGCCCTCCCATGTGATTTCCGAAAACCTATTAAAAATAGAAGTTGCGGGCTTCTGCCCGGCGACTAATAAATGTAGAACTATTGCATAGATTTAAAAACTTGTGGCAAAAGGTTTACAATACTTATCATTAGCAATTTCTCCTTTTGCCTGACAATAATTTCAAAAGTTGTCTGCTGCAGCGGAGTCAGAATGTGTCTGTTTGTTGGAAAGCCGGTTACGTTCTCTACCCGATATATTTTATCACTTTCTCTGATACACTGGTCTTAGACTTTCGAACATTTGTGGAAAAGTAGACAATAATGCATAACTCTTTCCCACATACACACACTTTCTGACGCCTTTGCAGTAGCACCATGCAGGCAATGCTTTCGACTCTATTCAGTGATTAACCCTTTCCCTCATACGACAACTCTGCAGCAGACGACTTTCAACATATTTTGTCAAAAAATGGAAAATCTTTATAAATTGAATGGATAACCTATGACTAAAAGTGGAAAACATTGTGGCAAAAGGAGAAATTGCTCATATTGAGCAATTTCTTCTTTTGTCGCTATGTTTTCAAAAAAGCTGTCTGCTTCAGAGGCATCAGAAAGCATCTATATGAAGGAAAGGGTTAAATTGTCATTTATAGAGGTTTTTCATATGTTAAACCAGACGTTTTCAAAGATGCCCAGCTGTAGTTTTGATGTATGAGGGACAGAGTTAATTGAGAACTGTTTGAACTTTAATCTGAGCAACAGCTGCTCAGGCTGAGAATCCTTTTTTCAGCTGAATTTTTTACCTGGTGTGTCATTTTGAGAGTCATGATCTGCAGAGATGATATACTTATCCATAAGGATAGTTCTGAAAATACTATGGGAGAAGGAGTAAATTAAAAGGATGACTTGCGGACATTTGATTTGTTCTTTGTTTGCTATACAGCATGAATATATAGCTTCTGACATGATGATTTTAGGCATCCTTTGACTTGGCCTTAATGAACTTAACACTTAATGCATTGATGCAGCCCTATCAGTTTTCATAGAATATAGAAGAAGTCAGCCGGTTGCAATTAATTATTTATTATTATGTCATACCAATTGTTTTATGGCCATGATTGCTTGTAATTTGGTAATTTATTGTATGATAACAGTTTATCAAGTAACTTTTTATATGTAAATAGATCTAGTTATATCCCCAGATACATAGTATATGGGGGCTATATTATCAGGAGTCACGCTTGTCGATCGGTCCTTTTGTCTGTGGACATTTCTTGTGAACACTATTTCTCAGCAACCCTTAGTTAGAATTCAATATAACTTCACAAGAATGATTGATACCAAGCCTAGTTGTGCCTATTGCCGGTGTGTTGCACTGGAATTATTTTTAAATGAGTTATATGGCCCCATGAATTTCTCATACATATGTATATTGTCAGGCACCAGCTGGGGGTATTCATCATCTTCAGTGATATTTCTAGTTTACAATGGTAAAACAGATTTTACTGGAAACTTTAAAGGCAAAGGATTATAACCATTTCTCAAATACGACAAATCTGCAGCAGACGTCTTTAATTAAAACCATCTAAGCCAAACTATGGAAAATTTCTACAAATAAATGTATAATTATTGAATAGTCTTGAAACCATTAATTTTGGCAAGCTGAAGGAGAAATTGCTCATCATAAGTATTTTTTCCTTTTGTCATAATGATTTCAAAAGTTGTCTGTCCTTAGGCATCTGAGAATGCATCTACAAATGGGGAAAATGGTTAATCTAGTTATTAGTCGCCGGGCAGAAGCCCGCGACTTCTATTTTTAATAGGTTTTCTGAAATCACATGGGAGGGGGGATTATTATTAGAAAGAAACAAATCTAGATGATTTGAACATATTACAATTGTGGTTGTTTACGAACACTAATAAATGACACATCTAAAATGAAATAAATATTCCGATTTTTTAATGTTTGCAGTTTTTTTTATTTCACTCGCATTTAAGTTTTTTGTCTTATTTACGAAGACAAAAGTGGTCCCTTCAAGACGTGAACCAACACCCCCTAATGCAGATTCTTATGTGTCATCATTGAGGTCAATTTCGGATTCTCCTTTTAATAGCAATTTTAACTTACTAAATGTTGTTTTCATGTTCAAAGAGATGTCTTGATTTGTGTAGAATTCATTTAATAATGTTAATCCATGAATATCTAAAGTAGGAACTGTTTCTAAGCTAAATATAGACCCTATTCTGTTGTGTAGTTTCGTGACCTTTAACATCGATTTTCGCGCATGCGCATTTCGATATGAAAAAGCGAGTGATATTATTTTATTTTAGACAAGTACAAGACGAATGTTTGACGCAAAGCGTCAAAGAGAAGCCGCAATATTTCGTTGTACATGAAGAAATAAGAAAAAAAGAACATTTTTAAATCCACAAACAATAGAACAATTTAAACTGTAGACGGTAATGCTGATATATTTCTCCTTTTGAAGACTTTTGTGTTTACTTCAAATTACCTCCCTTTAAAGCAATACCAGGATATTTACCTTGTGATTCGAATAAGATTGACAAACATTGAAATTATATGAATGAATACTATTATTTAAATAAGTAACAACAGCAAAATTAAATTTAAGCCAAGATAAATGTGTACACATTTCGTTAATTTTTTATAGATACCCTAATGTATAGGTATGAATATAAAATTTATAAGAAAATGTTTTCATATCAACGTTCCTAATGTTTGAATAGACTAAGGAAAGTCAAGAATACATAAATAAATCAATGCAGTCTTTTCCGGCGACATTGATGCCTTGCATCAACTTTCTCTTGTGGTAACTTGATTTACAATCTGTACAGTCCTCTTAACCCTTTCCCTCATATAGACGCTTTCTGACGCCTCTGCAGCAGACAGCTTTTTGAAAACATAGTGACAAAAGAAGAAATTGCACAAAACGTGCAATTTCTCCTTTTGCCACAATGTTTTCCACTTTTTGTCATAGGTTATCCATTCAATTATGGAGATTTTCTATGTTTTGATAAAATACGTTCAAAGTCGTCTGCTGCAGAATTGTTGTATGAGGGAAAGGGTTAACATATGTTATCAAATTAACTTTCAAGGTCATGTTATGCTAAAAGTGTCCTTGAGTCTTTATAACCATACCCACATACAACATATATGGGGGCATGTGATTTTCAAAAGCATACAGGTTGAAAATGTTAAAAATCTCTAAAAACTAAATTATAATTTTAGAATAGACTTGGAAATGTAATGAAAAAAGGAAAAAACTTGGTCAAGATGAGTTAGCAATTTCTCCTTTTGCACCAATAATTTCAAAGGCTGTCTGCAATGCATCTGCATGTGGGAAAGGGTTAATCTCTTTATTGTGAACTTGATGTTCAACATCTGTACAGTTTACTTAACATGTGTTACCAAATTAGCTTGCAAGGTCATGCACAAAATGTCCTTGAGACTTTATACTGACGACATTTGACGCCTGCTGTTGCAGACATTTTTTTAAAAACATTGCAATAAAAGGTGAAATTGCTCAAAACAAGCAATTTCACCTTTAATTGAAATATTTTCGACCCTTTGTCAAAAAGTTACTTCCAGTTTTGTAGATTTTTCAACTTGTTCACCTGTTGATTGAAAAGTAAACAACATTTGAAATATCATGATTGTGAAGTAATGGGTTAACCCTTTCCCACATACAACAAATCTGCTGCTTTTGACTCTGAAAAGATACAGGTAAAAGAATTGATAATCTCTGTAAACAAACTTACAATTATTGAATAGACTGGTAAAAGTTTAATTCGCTCACAATGAGTAAATTCTTTCTTTTGCCACATTATGGTTTCAAAAAGTGGCTGCTGCAGATGTTTCAAATCTGTCTGCTTGTGGAAAGGGTCAGTAGTTTAATTCTGATGGTATTTAAAAAAAAAATCTACCTTTGAAAATATTGTGAGAAAAAAATTGTATTGATAATGAAAATAAATGAAAGCAAAATGATTGTTTAATACATTGGTGAAAACCAAAAATTGCTATTCCCAAAATGTTTTTAAAACATCGTCATGTCATCTGTATAAAGGAATGGATTAAATTGTTAACGGTTTCATGCTTACAGGCAATGTGTGATGTCTCAGAAGCAGATATGACTTCTGAAAAATAAGAAATTTCGCATGCTGAGCATGATGGTTTTCAACTAATATATCAATATTGCACTTTAGAGTACATTGTACAGTGCATGTGCAGTCTAAATAATGAATTCATGTGTTAATTATCGGACTCTTTCAAACAAGCAGACAAATTTTGAAATATCTGCAGGTGTTTTGGCTAAAGGAGAAATTGGACATGATGAATTAATATATAGCAAAAGTAAATTTAATTTGTATAATTAATTACATTGGAAATTAAAATTGCACTTAAGAGTGCAGTGCAGCAGTTAATGTGTTAATTACACGATATTCTTTTTCACAAAACATACCAAGAATAAACCAAATTTGGTATAATTACAATTGAAATCATTATTGCACTTCTTCTGAATAATTATCAAATTCATATGACAAAGACACAATTCTTTTTCACAATACATTAAATTATCAAAAGTAAACAATTTAGTATATATTATATTGGAAATCAAAGTACTGGTATATTCTGCAGTCAAAATTCACACACACTGTTTATGTCAACAAAAAATAAAATATTTGTTTGTTTTCTAGTCCCACCAGTGGTTTTTACAGTCAAACTGAGGTTTTGATTTTGTTAAGTGAACCATCGGATATTTTATTTGGACTGGTCAGGTTGACAATTAACCTTTTGTGGTTGATGTTAGAGAGCTGGGACATAAAACAGGGCCCCCATTGTAAAACATTCGCTGTATCAAGTGAATAGTTCTTATAAGTTGCAGCAGAGAACTTTGACTGCAGATGCATCAAAATGGGAAAGGGTTACGATGGGAATCTTGAGTCCTCGGTCAACATCAACAATTTGATTCTGACCACTGGGAAAGGGACCTATGGAAATGGTAAACTCAGAATGATCCAAGATAAGCCTTTAACCCTTTCCCTCATAAAGACGTTTTCTGCAGCAGACGGCTTTTTGAAAACGTAGTGACAAAAGAAGAAATTGCTTAAAACCAGCAATTTCTCCTTTTGCAACAATGTTTTCCACTTTTTGTCATAGGTTATCCATTCAATTATGGAGATTTTCTATGTTTTGACAAAATACGTTCAAAGTCGTCTGCTGCAGAATTGTCGTATGAGGGAAAGGGTTAAGGCTTATTTTATGGCTGTTTGATAGTGTTGCTCTTCCTTTAAACATTTCCCTTTTAACCTTTTGACCTGAAAGCAGCAAAAATAAAGTGACAATTCTCCTTTTCTCGCATTGTCTTAAAATTAAATGATCCCTCCAACGTTTTCAAAGCAGGCAACTCTGAGAATACCATAAATGCATAGTTGTTTTCCCTTTCCAACATGCAAATACATTTTGATTCAATTGCAGCAAATATAAACTATTTAACCCTTTCCCCTCATATAGACGCTTTCTGACGCCTCTGCAGCAGATGGCTTTTTGAAAACATAGTGACAAAAGAAGAAATTGCACAAAACGTGCAATTTCTCCTTTTGCCACAATGTTTTCCACTTTTTGTCATAGGTTATCCATTCAATTATGGAGATTTTCTATTACTTGACAAAATACGTTGAAAGTCGTCTGCTGCAGAATTGCCGTATGAGGGAAAGGGTTAAAACAATATTGTATTGCATTTAATTTCATGCTTACAGTAATATTTCCGCAGATTCCTTGTTCGCGTGGGAAAAGGGTTTTGTTCCATATGTTAACCCTTTCCCACATACAATAAATCTGCAGCAGACGACTTTGAAAGCAGCTTACTAAGGCAAAAACATGGATAATGTTTATAAATAAACGATGTCATAATTACTTGAAAAAGTTGAAATTATTATTATTATTATGCTCGTTTTGAGCAATTTCTCCTTTTGTCACAATGTTTTCAAAAGTCATTGGCTGCAGAGGCGTCAGAACGTGTCAGTATGAGCGAAAAGGTTAAAGTAAGATGATCCATTTAAGTTGTATTTTGATAAATTATTAATTGGAATTCAGGTCCTCCAAAGAACTGCTAATTGTTCCATTTAACCCTTTCCCACTTGTAGACGCATTTTGACGCACCTGAAGGAGAAGACTTTTGAAATCACTGTGGCAAAAGAAGAAATTGCTCATAAAGAGCAATTCTCCTTTTGCCACAATAATTTCAACTATTTTCCATAAACAACTTTTTTTATGGGGAATGTTCTTTATCTTTGACTAAACATGTTCAAAGTCGTCTGCTGCAGAATTGTTGTATGCAGTAAAGGGTTAAAATGGATCCCTTGTATTTAGAATATTGTTTTGTTGTTGTCCCTGTAGAATTTGTGAAAGGGTCTTGTCCCTGTCATTTTTTGCGGAAGGGTCATTTTTAAAGGGATACAGTATTTACACAGCATGGAGGGGTCAATTTTAATGTTTACAAATTTGATACAACACAATCTCCCTTATTCCTTGTTCCTAGAAAAACATACAATTTCATTATATTTCTTCAAGTTTGAGGTTACTCTAATAATCCAGTAAAACTGGTTGAGTTGCCCAAGATTAAGATCAATATCTATCTGCATTGATGTGAAAGCTGATCTGGAGTCTGCACTGTTTGATGAGGACATTTTTGATCAATATTAAGGTTACTAAGGGTTGTGTTTGCCGCCAAATGTGTTAAATGGCATCTGTTGAACGAGGGTCAGAAATCTCATATCGGAATACAATGTCTTGTACCTGGTGAACTGTGTCTGTCTTGCATTCAAATGCATTGTATGCTCTTATTTAATGCACAATCAATTGTGTAAATGTAGGAATGCTTTCTTGACTGTTTCAGACACATGTATTTACATATATATATAGGTATTTAATGCAATTATCCAATCTGTGCTGTCATATCGCTAAAAGTGTTTGTGGAGTTTATTTTAAGAAATGAATATCAGTGTTAAGAAGGTTGTTTATATTCTAATTTCAAATCTGTGGATGAAGTTAAAACAATTTAATACTCCTTAGCTTTGAAATATATGAGGAAAAATATGAAATATCTTGGAAACTGTAATAATAATGGTGATACAGAAATGAAAACATTGTGGGAAAGTGAGATATAAGTCATTTTGAGTAATTTCTTCGCTTCTCATAATGTTTTCAAAAGGTCAGCTGCTACAGGGTTGTTAAATGTTGTCTTTATCAGGGAACAAGTTTTCAGAATAACTGATGATCACAATGTTTTAATGGAGTTTGGACAAAATACGGTGTCAACTTGACATACAAGTTAGTGGACAATGTAATGAATGAACAGTTTTGAAATACTTTTGGACATTATAATGCTTGAAATGAACAGTTGCGGATTCTTTTGCCATATAAAGAAAAGTACTGTACAGTTTTACTATACTTTTGGATGTATTATGAAAGTACTGGACAGTTTTACTATACTTTTGGATGTATTATGAAAGTACTGGACAGTTTTACTATACTTTTGGATGTATTATGAAAGTACTGTACAGTTTTACTATACTTTTGGATGTATTATGAAAGTACTGTACAGTTTTACTATACTTTTGGATGTATTATGAAAGTACTGTACAGTTTTACTATACTTTTGGATGTATTATGAAAGTACTGTACAGTTTTACTATACTTTTGGATGTATTATGAAAGTACTGTACAGTTTTACTATACTTTTGGATGTATTATGAAAGTACTGTACAGTTTTACTATACGTTTGGATGTATTATGAAAGTACTGTACAGTTTTACTATACTTTTGGATGTATTATGAAAGTACTGGACAGTTTTGATTTACTTTTGGATATATATTGAAAGTACTGGACAGTTTTGCTAAATGTTTGGATGTTTTATGAAATTACTGGACAGTTTTCGCCAAACTTTTGGACATTTTATGAAAGTAATGAACAGTTTTGATATACTTTTAGATATATATTGAAAGTACTGGACAGTTTTCGCCAAACTTTTGGACATTTTATGAAAGTAATGAACAGTTTTGATATACTTTTGGATATATATTGAAAGTACTGGACAGTTTTGATATATTTGTTCTACCTTCAATGAAAGTAATGGACAGTTTTGAGAATTCATTCGTTGCCAATGGTGTGTCTTTGATGGAGAGAGAGGAGTCTTCTGGAGAAAATGATGAGGTAGGAGTGAACAGTTTTTAAAATTGACATAACTAATTATTAATCAATTTCGATCTGCATGACTGTTGACCAAGCTATTCCCACAACAACAAATTGATGGCTATATGTAAAATAGTTGTAACTATTATGTTGAACAAGACTTTAGTTAGAACCATTTTGCATGAAGCCCACAAAATATGCAGCTGACTAATCTAATAAATTATTATCATTGACCACTAGGAAATGTTGTCCCTGTCCCTCATGTAGACACTTTCTGATGCCTCTGTATATACGTAGCAGACGAGTTTTGAAAATATTGTGGCAAAAGAAGAAATTGCTCATGCTGAGCGATTTCTCCCTTGGCCATAATGTGTTCAAACTTTTTCAATGTTTAACATTCCATACTTTTGCCTAGATGACCGCCTCAGTGGTGTAGTGGTAGAGGGTTCGCCTCGGGTGCGAGAGGTCACAGTTGTAACTATATGTTGAACAAGACTTTAGTTAAAATCATTTTGCATGAAGCTCTCAAAATATGCAGCGGACTAGTGTAGTGGTAGAGGGTTCGCCTTGGGTGCGGGAGGTCACAGGTTTGATCCCCTATCAGGTCATTTCAAAGACTTGGTAGTAATTAAAGGCTGCCCTCAGGTTTGCAGGTTTTGCATTACGAATGACTATAGCTCAGTGGATAAATTGACTAAAATGGGATAGAACTGAAAAATGTTGAAAGCGGCGTTAAACACCAACCAATCAAACTGCCTAGATATGTTTTAAGGTCAGCTGCTGTTAGCCCTTTCCCTCATACGATAATTCTGCAGCAGACGACTTAGAACATATTTTTTTGAAAATTCTCTATAATTGAATGGATAACCTATGACTAAAAGTGGAAAACATTGTGGCAAAAGGAGAAATTGCTCAATTTCACAATTTGAGCAATTTCTTCTTTTGTCACTATAATGTTTTAAAAAAAAGCTGTCTGCTGTAGAGGTGTCAGAAAGCATCTATATGAGGGAAATGGTTTACTGTTTACCTGATATGATATTTTCAGTGTCATCTGCTTTGGAAACATCTGAGGAAATATCTGAAGAAACATATCTATAACATCTGGTAAACTGAGTTTGATACAGAGTTGAAAACATTATGGCGAAACGGAGCTATATATATATGGCTTGTTTTGAGCAATTTCTCCTGTAACTAATATGTTTTCAAATATTGTCTGCTGTAGAGGCATCAAATTAGTTTTACCGTTTCCCATTTATCTCAAACATGCAGCAGACACCTTTGAAAACATCTGTGCAAACATTTGAAAAATATCTCTGTATAAATGAAGATTAAAAACATTGTTGGAAAAGGAGAAATTTTTCATCATGAGCAATATCTACTTTTGCCACATTGGTTTCATAAGGCGTCTGCTGCAGCTGCGTCTGCGAGTTGAAAAGGGTAATATCAAGGCCATGTTTATTTATGTCCAAAAGTTGCTTACTTGGTAAAAAGCAAAAACTGGTGCAAGCTGGAGTTAACCCTTTCCCTCATATAGACGCTTTCTGATGCCTCTACAGCAGACGGCTTTTGAAAACATCGTGACAAAAGAAGAAATTGCTCAAAACGAGCAATTTCTCTTTTTGCCACAATGTTTTCCACTTTTAGTCATAGGTTATCCATTCAATTATAGAGATTTTCTATTTATTGTCAAAATATGTTTAAAGTGGTCTGCTGCAGATTTGCTGTATGAGGGAAAGGGTTAAGTTGATTAGTATGTCCTGTTGGGGGTCACTGAAATCCTGGCATGAGTGGCCATAGTGCTAAACCCTGTAGAATTGATAAGCCTTGTCAGGAAGTATGTACCAGAAACAAATACCTCATTACACCTGAACGATAATTAGTTTCACCTTCTTGGTCATGTAGTGGGAAATCATAGTGATATGCTGTCATTCAAGATCAACCCTTGATTTTTATCCTGATTCATCTTGATTACATTGTCAGTACATTTCACCAAGGACTGCTCGGTTGTGTAGTGACTGCCTCGGAGGTGAGGTGGTAGAGCATCCACCCCAGGTGTGGGAGATCGTGGGTTCAATCCCCGGCTGGGTCAGACAAAAGACTTCAAAAATAGTAGTAATGCGCATGGCTGCCCTCCTTGAGGCTCAGGGTTGTTGTAGGGTTAAATTGACCGGTAGTTATGGTAACTTACGCATGAAATGCCATAATATAACTGAAACTTTGTTGAAAGCGGCGTTTAACACCAAACAATTAATGAATCAATCGTGTGTGTAGTGGTTACTGTGTCCGTCTCGAGATTGGTAGTAACGGATTCCCTCCTTATGGTTCTCAAGATAGCAGGGATATAGGATTACGACAGATACAATATCTGAAATATTGTTCAAAGTGATGTCAAATACAATTAAATTAAATTGCATTTTTAGAAACCATCAGAGAAATGCAGAAAAAATATGAACTTGTACTGTATATATATTGTCAAATTTAAGTGATGATTCATTACAAAAGGTGTTAAATTGAATTACGGACTGTATATGATCAAAGTTAAAACAGAGTCAATTAAGCATTGATTCATGAAAACATTGAAATTGAAATAAGGACTGTATATAAAATATTATGTACTGTATATGGTCATACAGAGTCAATTATGTTGATTCATGAAAAAACCTATTGAAATTGAATTACGGACTGCATATACAATATTATGTACTGTATTATATCAAACATAGTCAATTAAGCATTGATTCATGAACAAATCTATTAAAATTGAATTACGGACTGTGCTAACACTCTTGAGTATTATTCAACAATACCAACCTGATACTGATACATTGTGCGGAAATACATTTTTATGCTGATCTTTGCATAGAAATTATTGTATACCATCACCAGAATGCATTGAATATATGACATTGATTTGAAATTCATTGTAAATGTGCATAGGATACACTGGAAATGATTGATTTGATCATGTTGACCTCCTTTGAAAGTGAAAGTAGAGAAATGTGAAACACCAGTTTCGTCCAAGTCCGATTTCATCAAAAATGACGGTAACCGTTTTCGCCAGGTGAATGCTTTCTTGCATAATACATGACCCCTAAGTCCAAGGTGTATGTATGGTTTTTTTTTTAAAAAGCTAGAAGTAATGCCCCATATACCTGCGCGGTATAGACTCAACTCATTTTCCTCTCCGCTTCTATCGAAACATGTGAATCAATACATTTTATACCGAAGTAGTTGATTATGATAGAAATTACATTGGCGTTGATGAATGGTAATGATCAAGCTGCATCATGCATCATTGTTTTATTGAAAAAATACGAACATTAACCTTTCCCTCATATCTGACGCCTCTGCAGCAGAAGGCTTTTTGAAAACATAGTGACAAAAGAACAAATTGCTCAAAACAAACAATTTCTCCTTTTGCCACACTGTTTTCCACTTTTAGTCATAGGTTATCCATTCAATTATAGAGATTTTCTATTTTTTGACAAAATATGTTCAAAGTCGTCTGCTGCAGAATTGTCGTATGAGGGAAAGGGTTAAAATGCAGCGGGGAAGAGAGAAATTACTCATGAGAATCTCTCCTTTTGACAATCTTTTCAACTCTTAGCAATAACTTTATCTTTCACTTTTTGTTGTTTTTCTGGAAAGCCCATCAGTGATCAAAAGTTTGGGAGGTCTATCAGTGTTTAAAAGTCTGGAAGGTATATCAGTGTTCAAGGGTCTGAGAGGTCCATCAGTGTTCAAAAGTCTTGGAAGTCCATCAGTGTTTAAAAGTCTGGGAGGTCTTTCAGTGTTTAAAAGTCTGGGAAGTCTATCAGTGTTTAAGGATATGGGAGGTCCATCAGTGTTTAAAAAGTCTAGGAAGTCCATCAGTGTTTAAAAGTCTGGGAGGTCTATCAGTGTTTAAAAGTCTGGGCGGTCCATCAGTGTTCTAAAGTCTGGGAAGTCTGTTTAAAAGTCTGGGAGGTCTATCAGTGTTTAAATGTCTTGGAGGTCCATCAGTGTTCAAAAGTATGGGAGGTCCATCAGTATTTAAAAGTCTGGGAGGTCCATCAGAGTTCAAAGTTTGGAGAAAATATAAGTGTTCAAAATTATCGGAAGTCCATCAGTGTTTAAAAGTATGGGAAGTCCATCAGTGTTCTCAAAGTTTGGGAAGTCTTATCAGTATTAAAAAGTGTATGAGGTCTATCAGTGTTTAAAAGTCTAGAAGGTCCATCAGTGTTTTTATATGCCCGTTTTGAAAAAAACGGATCGTATTATAGTTTTACCTGCGGCGTACGGGCGGGCGGGCGGGCGGTGTCCAGTATGTTGTTAGCTCAATAACTTTAGAAGCCTTTGTCTAATCATCACCAAATTTGGTCAGAATGTGTATTGGGATAATATCTCGGACAAGTTCAATAACCCAAAATTGGTCTTGTCAGCTCAATAACTTTAGAAGCCTTTGTCCAATCATCACCAAGTTTAGTCAGAATGTGTAATGGCATAATATCTCGGACAAGTAAAAAAAAACTGTACTAACAGTGTCCGCTCTCTAAGTTTGGCTGATGTACAACCAATTATCACTATACTTGGTCTCAAAAAAAACCAGGACGGGCGTATTTTGTGATATTTGGCACTCTTGTTAAAAATGTCTGGGAAGGTCTATCAGTTTTTAAAAGTCTGGGAGGTCCATCAGTGTTCAAAAGTCTAGGAGGTCTATCTGTGTTTAAAAGTCTGGGAGGTCTATCAGTGTTTAAAAGTCTGGGAGGTCTATCAGTGTTTAAAAGTCTAGGAGGTCTATCAGTGTTTAAAAGTCTGGGAGGTCTATCAGTTTTTAAAAGTCTAGGAGGTCTATCAGTGTTCAAAAGTCTAGGAGGTCTATCTGTGTTTAAAAGTCTGGGAGGTCTATCAGTGTTTAAAAGTATGGGAGGTCCATCAGTGTTTAAAAGTCTAGGAGGTCTATCAGTAGTCAAAGTCTGGGAAGTTCATCAGTGTTTAATAGTCTAGGCAGGGCTAAAAGGGACTGTTGAAAGCGATTCTAAAAATAGATTAGAGGTCTAGATAAGGTATAAACTGGGTTTTTCCGAAATAAAATCTCGATCGAACCCTATCTTGTGGAGTACTCAAAATAACAATCACAATGAGACTGCTCTCTTTGAGTACCCACAACATAGCAACATGAAATACCCTCCGTTGTCTTGAATAAAAGGATAAATGGAATCTCAAATGGGCATAAAAAGCACTAGACCATTTGGTTTTTTAACGGTGGTCAATATTTCACTGTCAGCGTTAATTTCCCTGTGTCATGAAAATCACTGACCTAATTAGATGGTCAAGCTAAATTTATCCAATAATGATACTTTCCCATTATCTGCATCTCAAAATAGTACTCATGCGGAAAATTGCAAACAATTGGCAATCATCATTTGCCATTGCCAGGGAATTTAAATTGTACCAGAGATCCATTCTTATGATCATTTGGAAGAATTAATTTCATTAGTCCAAGTCATAGAAAAGCTTTCTTTGTCAGACTGGTTCATGAGTGATTGCCTTTTGACTGTTTCCCAATCAATGCAAGGTAAATGTCTTATCAATATTATTTTGATATATGTGTAACTGAATTCCATCGTGCATTGTTTGTTTGAGTTGTGTTTAATGCCGCTTTCAACAGTATTCCAGTTTTCACACTAACTAACACTTAGGATTATAAGTAGCTTCCTGATGTTGCAGTCAGTAAAAATTTGGGAGCCAAACGATGGTTATTACGTTTAAATCACATCTCAACCAACACTAATGTCTAATTAACCCTTTCCCACTTGCAGACGCATACCAAAGCATTTGCAGCAGACGACTTTTGAAAACATTGTGATAAAAGGAGAAATTGCTCATGATGAGCAATTTCCCTTTTTGCCTCAATGTTTTCAACTCTATTGAATAATTAAAGTCTTAATTATTTATGGAGATATTTCATGTTTTTGCCAATATGTTATCAAAGTCGTCTGCTGCAGAATTGTCGTATGTGGGAAATTCAAGAAATATATGAGGGATGCTCCAGGAAGACCACCCATACATGCTTAGGGCATTTATATTTGATGTAGATTCCGATAAGCCTGCGTATCGGCCCAGTCTGATATGGGTTGGCACTGTTTGTCAATAAGGTAGAGAAGCTTTCAAGTAAAATAATGACAAACTGTTAGCATTTGGATCATGTAACACATATGCTGATCTTTAACCCCCCTTTTCTTCATACAAGATATATACAGCAGTTGATTTTGAAAACATCTAGGCAAAAAATGTGGAAAATGTCTATAAATAATAATAATAATAATGCTTTATTTTAAAAAGGTGACCCATTGCGTGAGTTAATACTTAATGTTCGTATTTTTTCATTAAAACAATGATGCATGATGCAGCTTGATCATTACCATGAGGCCTTCTAAAAACAATATCATACAATTACAAGAACAATCATGATATAATTTCATTGGGAATCGAACATCACAAACGATTCAAAATATGGAGAGTGGCATATCAGCACTATTGATATTAACCCTTTCCCTCATATAGACGCTTTCTGATGCCTCTGCAGTAGACGGCTTTTTGAAAACATAGTAACAAAAGAAGAAATTGCACAAAACATGCAATTTCTCCTTTTGCCACAATGTTTTCCACTTTTAGTCATAGGTTATCCGTTCAATTACAGAGATTTTCTATTTTTTGACAAAATATGTTCAAAGTGGTCTGCTGCAGAATTGTCGTATGTGGTAAAGGGTTAACCCTTCTTTACTGAAGACCGCCTCGTGGTGTATGGTACAGTGTCCACCTTGGGTGCGGCAGGTTGTGGGTTTGATCCCCGGCTGGGTCATACATAAGACCTTACAAATGTTAGTAATGTCTTTCCCTCCTTGGCCGTCAGGATTGCGGGGTTAGCATTGCGACTGACTGGCTAGTGTCATTGGATAAGCAGTACTGGTAATAATTAACTTATCCAGGAAACGCCGTGATATAACTGAAATATTGTCGAAAGCGGCGTAAAACACCAAACAATCAAACTTCTTTACTTAAACTTTTAATAGACAGATATGCTTAGGCATTTTGTAATTCTAGATTGTAATATAGTTAAATTTGGACTACAGTTTGAGTTATTTAACTGATTAAAGCTCTATAATGAAAGTAGAATTATTGAAAAGGGTTGAAAACATTGTCGCCAATTTCTTAATGCGGCAGAATGTGTCTGGGCGATTCCTGAAAAGAAAACTACCCAACAAACGGGCAAAGCAAATGAAGAATCTGTCTTATGTTGGGAAAGAGAGTTATTGCAAAGTTATTACAGTAATGCATTAGGAAATTGTTTATTGATGACCAAGTTATTCAGTTCTGGCA
Source organism: Serripes groenlandicus (assembly GCA_031761405.1). Classification (NCBI taxonomy): domain Eukaryota; kingdom Metazoa; phylum Mollusca; class Bivalvia; order Cardiida; family Cardiidae; genus Serripes; species Serripes groenlandicus. The sequence continues at coordinate 273,919 of JASEVX010000079.1, read as the reverse complement.
CTTTTGATTTATCAATACCAAATCCTGCCAAGAATTTGTCAATTGTTGTCTATGTACTTGAAGATTGCTATGATTGCTTTGGGGTTAAAACGTTTTCCCCCACCTTGAGTATTTGAATAATTAAAAAAGTAACTAATCAAATCTATTATTTTTTACCCTTTCTGACATACAATAAGTCTATAGCTGATGACATTGAAAATATCAAGTCAAACATATGGAAAATCTAAACAAAATAATAGATTTATTACTAAAAGCAATTTACTTTTGTCACCACCTGTCACGATGGAATCTTCTGTACTTGATATATCTGAAACCAATCCAAAACTTGTTTTAGCTGATTCTTCAACTTTTTCGAACACTTTAATAACTTTGACATCCACGCCGATAAGAAAGGATTCACAATTATGTACTTCTGCTAATGATCCAATAGTAATGGAATTAAAGAACGAAATAATCCAGCTTAAGAACATGGTTTTGACCCTCCAGCAAAAAGTAGATAAAAAATGTATGTCTGCAGATCAAGTGACACCATCTCAAATAGAGGTGAAACACATGGCTTCACAGACTGAGGAGCTTCTCACCCCACTTAAGCCAAAGCCAAATACCATCAGCAGACACACAGAAACAAGAATTACCAATACCTCAATAGCCACGCAAGCCTGCAACAAAATTAAGTCATGCGAAGTTGCAACTCGAGTTGAAGACCAAATTTGTCCAAATGTAGACCAAATTTGTCCAAATGTAGACTTGAGTACAAAGGAACACTCGGCAATGACAATACCTTCAATTACTTACGCAAGAAAATCGAAATATTCTCAAAATGGAACAGACAAACCCAAGGCAATGAAACATCATGCTCCCTTGAAAACTCTTATTGTGGGAAGTTCTCTATTGAAGGGAATAAGATCGAAAGGCCTTAGAAGCACTGATGTAAGAACAAATAGAGGGGCCAAAATTGACGACATTACATATGTAATTAGTAACATGGACTTATCTCCCTATAAAACAATTATTCTCCATGTAGGGGGTAATGACCTAAGTAGTGGAAGTGACCTGCAAACTATCAACACTGACTATGAATCGCTACTATATGCCATAAGGGCTGAATCAAACCAGGACACTGTGATTATAATATCAGGAGTGCCACCTCGGAGAAACGTAGATGTTCAACCACTCAACCATTTACTGGAAGAACTCTGTGACTATTTCAATCTCTATTTTGTTAATCATTATGACAAGTTTTGTGACCAGTATGGGAATGTAAACTCATCTTTATTTCATTCAGATGGAATACATCTCTCCCAAAAGGGAACATCTCTGTTTTTGAAAAACCTTAACTCTGTTATTCCCCTGTTAAAACACCAAGAAAACTCATTAAATTACTGCCGTCTTTGTGGGGAAAATGGACATAGCACTTCCAGGTGTAGACATGAAAATGCTTTAAAATGTTTTAGATGTTTTAATTTTGGCCATAAAGAAAAATTGTGTGATTTGTATTCTAGATAGGATGGTGGCAAAGAAGAGATAGCCCTACCCTTATCTAATTCATTACACATCCCAGATTCTAAAATCACCACTTCAAATCCATATGACACTCTCATGTTAATTTGTTCAATTTGTGATAATTATCCATGCAAATGTTCCTCTGAGACATCTATAAATTACCAGATACTTGATGATTTAGATAAGAAAGTGACCAAATTGACAGTCTCTGAAATTAATGTTATAAACAGTAGTCAAGCTCCCCATGGGGTGGATGTTACATCTTTGCCACTTTCTGTGTCTAAATTAATTGATTATTATTTAGCTTATATATTTACATATTTTCTGATTTGTTTGTCATGTCTGTATTCAATTAACAATGTTCACATTATAAATCAGGAAACATGTATACAAGATGACCAAATATATCATTTTGATAATGATAAGGGTATTAAGATAAGCTCTCACAATGTAAATAGAATTGAAAATAAGTTTGATGAAATTAAATTTAATCTCCTTCATTCTAGAAATCCACCAGATATAATTGGTTTCTGTGAAACTTTTTTAAATGACTGTACACCTAATGAATGGCTAGACATTCCGAATTACAACTTTTGTAGAAAAGACAGACTCAAAGATGGGGGAGGTGGCTGGATTGTATATTTTTCAGAAAATATACCTTTCACGCATAAAAACAGCCTTGAAGTAAAAAGTCTTGAAACCATGTGGTTTGAGGTTAAACCACCCCACAAGAAATCATTTTTAATATGTTTTGTATATAGACACCCTAAATCTCTAATAGAGTGGGTTGATGAATTTGAGGCTGAGATAAGCAATGCAATGAAGTTCAATTCTGATATCATTTTAATGGGTGATTTTAATATGGATTTTTTACCTCCAAAAAAAACACCCCAAAAATGGCTTAATATTTTGGAAACATTTAATTTTCACCAAATTATAAATGAACCAACCAGAGTTACAAAAGAGTCTCACACATTAATAGATCATATTTATGTTACTGATATAGATAAAGTTAAAGATTCACATGTTGCCAAATACTCGTTAAGTGATCACTTCCCAGTATGCATTAAAAGAAAAGAAAAAGTTTGCATCAAGAAACACAAACATACTACAATAACATATAGAAATTTTAATAAATTCAATGAAAATGACTTTTTGACAGATTTATCAAATGCCCCATTTTATACTGTTGAATTAGAGGCTGATCCATCCTTAGCAATTGAACTATGGTATGATATCTTTAATAATGTACTAAACAAGCATGCACCAATAGTTACCAAGCGTGTAAAAAGAGATAAACAACCTGAATGGTACTCTAGGGAAGTTATACATGCACGGCAGATGAGAGATAAATTTAGAAAGTTAGGTATGTGGGGGAAATATAAATACTGGAGAAATAGAACCAACCAAATTTTAACTAAATCCAAACAAAAATATTACAGTAATTTAGTTAAAGACTCTAAAGATCCCAGAATACTTTGGAAGTGTATTCACAGTCTTAATCCTTCAAGTCAGGTACGACCATATGAGCTTCTCATAGATAATAATGTGAAGGTTAACAACTCATTAGATGTAGCAAATACTTTTAACAATTTTTTCACATCTTGTGTACAAAACCTTAGAAATGATAGTAATACCTCCAAAAACCCTGATTTAAACAAGCTAAAACATTTTGTTGAAAAAGGGTTACCCTCAAACAAAGTTTTTATCATTCCTCCTGTTAAAATAAATGAGCTTTTTGAGAAAATAATGCAACTTGACGTCAATAAGTCTTCAGGCGATGATAACATTGGTCCAAGAATACTCAAAGTAAGTGCCCATATTATATCATCACCACTGACATTCATCTTTAATAGAATAATAGACAGTGGTGTATATCCAGATATATTAAAAAATGCAAAGGTGTCACCAATTTTTAAAGCTGGTGAAAAGTGCCTTCCTACTAACTATAGACCCATCTCTGTTCTACCAACAATTTCAAAACTCATTGAAAAACATGTTTCAAAATGTATGTACAAATTTTTGTCCAAATATGATCTTCTACACCCTGCTCAGTCAGGTTTTAGACCAAATCACTCTTGTCAAACTGCACTTGTAAATATTATTGATAAGTGGCTGCAAGAAATGAATAATGGAAATTTAAATCTAGTCATACTTCTAGACTTTAAAAAAGCTTTTGATGTAGTTGACCATGACATTATCTGTCAAAAACTTCAAATGTATGGTTTTAGTCTAAAAACAATTGATTTTTTTAAGTCATATTTAAGTAATCGGACACAACAAGTGCAAATAGGCAATACAAAATCTGATAAACTGCCTATTAAATATGGAGTCCCTCAAGGTTCCATTTTGGGACCTCTTCTATTCATTTTATATATAAATGATTTACCATTAAGTATTCAAAACTGTAATACTGATATGTATGCCGACGATTCAACAATGCACATATCAGGAAAAACAATAAGTGAGTTGCAATTAAAGGCACAGGCAGACTTATATGAAGTTGAAAAATGGTGTACCAATAATAATATGTTCATAAACTGTCAAAAAACTAAAAGTATGATTGTTGGAACTCGACAAAAGGTCTCATCCCAAAGTGAAGAGTTTTTTCTAATGATAAATTCTGCTGTTCTTCAGAACTCTTCACATGAAAAACTACTGGGAATTACAATCGACCCTCACCTTACCTGGGCAAATCAATTAGACCAAGTCTGCTCTAAAGTCTCATCTCGTATTTATCTCCTTTCTAAAATTAAGCAGTTTCTAAATCTTGAATCAAGGAAATTGTTCTATACAGGTTACATTCTACCACTTATTGATTATTGCTGCGTAACTTGGGGAAACTGTTCCAAGGTTGGACTAAATCGTATTCTAAAACTTCAAAAAAGGGCTGTAAGATTAATACTAGACCAAGACCCCCTTTCACCATCTGGGCCCTTATTCAAAGAACTAGGATGGATGAAAATTGAGGATAGAATTAAATACCATAAATATCTTCTTCTGTTTAAAAGTTTGAAGAAAGATGCACCATCATACTTGGTAAATAAATTTAATTTTGTCTCTGAAAATAACACATATACACTTCGGAATGCTACAAATCTCAATTTAAAGGTTCCAAAAGTGAAAACAGAACTATACAAAAAATCATTTAGCTATTCTGGTCCGATTTTATGGAATAGTTTGCCACAATCAATACGTAATACTCCAAGCCTTAATACATTTAAAGAAAAAATTAAGGATTATCTATTAAATCATGCTAACTTAACTAAAAATGATTGACATTGTTTTTGTTCTTTAAAAAGTTACTTGAGTGTTGTTACTTGTATATGAATGACGTAATTGTATGAATTTTGCTTCATGCTCATAATAGCATAGTTGTTGTATTCATGTTTGTATGTTACTTTTCCATTTGATGTATCTGAGGGCCTCAGGGAAGATTAGTGTATACTAACTGTGTTTACCCTCGTAAAATAAAGTATTATTATTATTATTATTATTATTATTAAAACAATATGGAACCAGTAGAAATTGCTCATTATGAGCAATTTCTCCTTTTGCCACAATGTTTTCCACTTTTAATCTTAGGTTATCTTTTCAATTATAGAGATTTTTCATTTTTGAAAAAAATATGTTCAAAGTCGTCTGCCACAGAATTGTCGTATGAGGGAAAGAGTTAAAATGAATGCTAACTAAAGGCTAGTTTAAGAATGCAGGGGAGCTGACTCTGCCACTACTCTCCAACTTAAATCTTCTGCTTTCTTGCCCAGCTTACAAATTACTGTTAACTAAGGTTACTTGATACAAACATGTGATTAAACTCTGCCAGTTGACGGTGCAGACAGCTTTTAAAAACATTGTTGGAAAAAGAGAAATTGTTCAAAACAATACTTCCTCTCATTTTCCAACAATGTTTTCAGCTCTGTCTCAAAATCTTGCTTTCAATTCTTTAGAATGTTTTAGCATGTTTTTCAGATATTCCGAAAGATGATGTATCTTGAAATGTATCATGCAAATGCTAAACCCCTAGCGTACAGTCCTTCCATCTAATTTCTGATACTTTTGCTGTCTTCAAAATTAGTTTGGCCGAGTCCCGGTAGCTCAGTCGGTAATGACGCGGGCTGTCAATCCAGGGGTTGTGAATTTGAATCCCGGCTTGGCCAACTTTCTTTCCGACGTTTGACAAAAGTCATTGCGACATGCATCATTCGTCTTCCACCAATGGGCTAAGTCTATATGGAAAAGCAGCCAGTTGCTTGCGAAGATTGTTATGTGGAGTACTGGTGTTCGAAAACAAGGAATCACATGAGTAGGTGAACTGGCCGCCGTGATATGACTGAGAAATTGTTAAAATCGGCGTTAAACCTCAATCAATCATTCAATCAATCAAAATTAGTTTATCTGCTAAACATCAGGAAAAGGGGAGCAAACAGTTCATTTTGAGGAGTAATGACTGCCCTCCTTGGCGCTCAATCAGGGTTGCGAGGTTAGCATTATGACTGACTGGCTGGTTTCAGGATCAATGGACCAGTAGTACTGGTAACTTATTTTCTTCAATATTTTCTCTCTAGAAGGGGCCGAGCACCGGTAGCTCAGTCGGTAGCAACGCGGGCTGTCAATCCAGGGAGTTGTGAGTTCGAATCCCGGCTCGGCCAACTTTCTTTCCGACGATTGACAAAAGTCAATGCGACATGCGTCGTTCGTCTTCCACTAATGGGCTAAGTCTATGTGGAAAAGCAGCCAGTTGCTTGGGAAGTTTGTTGTGTGGGGTACTAGTGTGAGAAAACCAGGAAATGCATGAGTAGGCGAACTGGCCGCTGTGATATAACTGAGAAATTGTGAAAAACGGCATTAAACCCCAATCAATCAATCAATCAATTATCTACGAGTTTAAATTTGTCCTCTGTTGTTTTAGGTAAACCCTTTCCAACATTGAAAATATATATATTATAATTTTTGAATTATTATTGAAAAAACTGCAAATTGAGCATTTTTCTCCTTTTGCCAACATATTTTTAACAGTGGTGCTGTAGATCCTACAACACTGTTATAGGCCCATCTATATAGATACAATAGATCAGAGGGATAGAAGTATTGCACAATGATTCCCACTTCTGTCTTGATCATAATATTGATCGGATATGTTCTTTACAACATCCCCCGGTATTGATCCCGGTTGTAATTCTAGTGGTCAAGCAGCTTGACCACATGTGTTACAGATATTAAATGATAAGAATCTCTGATGTCCATTTGCATGTCACTGGTCATTTGTGTTCTGTTTCCCAGAATTGCTTGATCTGCAATTTTTTCTCCTCGGGAAAATAATGGGAAACTAAATGGCCCGAGTTTTTATTGGTGTTTGTGTGGCTGTTTGAAGTGTTGGTACAATGTAGATATTAACTGGATAACACGGTGGAAGCAGTGAGTGGTGTAATGAAGTGTTTGTTTTAGTTGTTGAAACATTTAAGAATTGAAATTATATATGTAATTGTGAACAAATTATTGGTGTCTTCTAATATGAATAGTTAAACCCTTTCAGCAAATCTGCAGCAGACGACTTTGAAAAAATATTTGCAAAAGTGTAAATATTCTCTATAAATAATAGTATAATTATTGAATAAAGTTGAAAACACTGTGGCAAAAGGAGAATCGCTTATTTTGAGCAATTTCTCATTTTTGTAACAGTGTTTTCAAAAGTCGCCTGCTGCAGAGGCATCAGAAAGTGTCTGTATGTGGGGAAGGGTTTAGTGAGTTTCGGTTTTCATTTGCAAGTTTTTTTTGTCTTTTAACCCTTTCCCACATTCAACAGATCTGAATCTGAGGAATTTGAAAACATCTATACAAAAAAAGGAAAAATCTCTACAATTGAAAGAATAATTAGCTAAAAGAATTGAAAACATTGTTGCAAAAGGAGAAATTGCTTATAATGAGCAATTTTTATCGTTTTGAAAAATCATTTGCTGCAGAGGCGTCAGAAAGCAATTCCAACATTATCCATGTCTGTGATGTAACAGCTTTGGACCCATTAGTTTTGTAAACATTGTGGAAGAACGAGAAATATATACCAGTCTTCATGATTATCAGAAAATATAGGTGAATGGAATTATGAATAGATGATTAGGCCTTTCTCACATTGAACCAGATCTGCAGCAAGCAACAACTTATGTGGTATAAGGAGTAATTGCTCAAAAACATTGTGGAAAAACAAGATTTTTTTTTTTATTAGCAGTTTTGTCCTTATCTTTATCAACAAAAGCTTATTCACTTAGACACATCTCGAGGGCTTGGCGTGAAACGGTTGTAACTAAAAACCTATTTTGAAAACCTTGGTTTAGGGGCAATTTTGACCCTTTTTTAAACAATGCAAATTTAGGTGCCATTGCTCAGAATGAGCAATGGCACCTAAATTTCGATTGTTTACCAAGAAAAATGATTTTAACGCTTATAAAGACTTTATGGCGAGGTAATTCACCTTGGTAAAAAAAATACCAATTTTAGTTACAACCGTTTCACACCAAGCCCTCGATTATTCTGTTCCATAAACTGATGTAACTTGATGTTTCGTTTCTCTGTTTGCTTGGGAAGATTGTTGTGTGGAGTACTGGTATGCGAAAACCAGGAAATGCATGAGTAAGTGAACTGGCTGCCGTGATATAACTGAGACATTGTTAAAAATGGCGTTAAACCCTATTCAATCAATCAATCGTTTCTCTGTACATTTTTAAAGCAGCTTACACTTACAATATCAGTTCTGGAAAATAGTTGATACAAAAGGGCTAGCGTCAGGAATTAGGGACCATGCATCCTTGGTTTGTTGTGGAATGCCTTTTTCGAAGCGTGATCAAGGTAGTGATTTGTCACCCAGGGATCATGAATAGTAGTTCTATGACTGGAAATACATTGAAAACAGCATATAACTCCATTAAACATTTCACATACAACAAATCTGCAGCAGATAACCTTGCAAACATATTGTCAAAAAATAGAAAAATTATCTGTAAATTAAAGTATAATAAGTGAATAGAATTGAAAACAATGTTGCAAGAGGAGAAATTGCTCATCATGAGCAATATTATTTCTCCTTTTACCAGAATGTTTTTAAAAGTTGTCTGCTGCAGACAAAAAGCACTTTGATGCCTCTACAGCAGGTTCTCAAGATTTTTGAGAATAATTTGGGAAAAAGAAGTTGCTAATGCTAAGTTTGTACCAATGATCCATGTCAGTCTAATATCTTGAGACTACAACATACATGGGTGTTCACATTTATACCTACCACCTCAGTTGAGTGTAGTGGTAGAGTGTACACCTCAAGTGCGAGAGGTCACAGGTTCGATCCCTGTGAGGCCGGGTCATACTGCTTAAAAAATTTAGGTAATGGCTGCCCTCCTTTGCGCTCAGGGTTGCAGGGTTAGCATTAGGACTGAATTGGCTGGTGTTAGGATAAAAGGACCGGTGGTACTGGTAACTTACCAAGGAAACATCGTGATATAACTGAAAAATTGTTGAAAGCAGCGTAAAATACCAAACAACCAATCGATCATTCACATTTAAACCATTAACCTTAGCCCAATTGCACTGAGTCTGCAGCAGACGACTTTGAAACATATACAATGGCAAATATATCGAAAAATCAAATCTGCAGCTGCATGCAGACGTTGAAATAATATTTATACAGTGGCAAATATAAAGAAAATCAAATCTTGCTGCAGACGTCTCTGGAAAAGTTTGTGGCCAAATGGTTATTGAACACTAGAAGACAACACTGCTCAAAATCTGCAATTTCTCCTTTTGCCACACTGTTTTCATTTAATTTCAAAGTATTTGCAATTGTGTGAAGTGTAAAACTATTGTGGACTTATGCTATAGGAAGGATCTGTGCACAACTATGTGATTCTGTTAACCCTTTCCCACACACAATAAATCTGTTGCAGACAGCTTTGGAAACATACTGTTTAATAACCCTTTCCCAATTGTAGACGCTTTCTGACACCTCTGCATCAGAGGACTTTTGAAAACATTTTGGAAAAAGGACGAAATTGCTTGACCACAATCTTTTCAACTTTTATCAGTAATTATCCATTCATTTATAGAGATATTTCCTTTCTTTTTTTAACTTTACATGTTTTTAAGTCTTCTGCTTTAAATGTGTTGTATGTGGGAAAGGGTTAATTAAATGAAGGAAAAGTTATTGAGTAGAGTTGGAAACATTGCGGAAAAAGGAAAAATATTATGATAATGTGCAATTTTTCCATTTGCCGGCCACAATGTTTTTAAGAGTGCTCAGCTGCAGAGGCATCAGAAAATGTCTGTATGTGGGAAAAGGACCCAAAGCTTTAAGATAGATTATTCCTAATGACCACCATCGCCATTGGCATTTTGATTTTGAAGACATTCTGGGGTGAAAGAGGTTTTTTTATAGTACAATTATTGATTTGTCTTACTGGCTTCCCTCCGACAAGTTGTTAGGGCCTGTCACATTTCTTACACCCTGACGCGTCAGGATTTAAGATAACAGAGCTCTAGATAAGAGGAGTATTCAACATACCAGAATCTTTAAATGGCCCCCAAACCGTATGTTGTAGGTGCTCAAAAGAATTGTCTTAGTCAGACGATTCTTTTGAGAACCAACAACATAGGTTTAGCTGAGTCATAAGAGAGATATTGTTGGTAAAAGACATGTACACTCCTCCTTATCTAGTCCTCTGTTTAGATGACTTTTACCAACCAATACTTTGGAATATTTCGCCAACAAACTTTAACTTTGCGATTATGACATGTGAGTTTTATAGTTTATTATAGTAGTGCCCCTATGAGTATCCCCAACCTGGGACCCAGGGAAGCAAAATCAAGGATTTGGACATTGAACGATTTCCTGTAACTAGAGCTTATTAGCACATAGGCTTGTCAAAGCTATTTTCTATCAAATACAGTAATAATTACATTAGTGGGAAGGGAGGGAGACCTAAAAAAAAATGTAAATAGTTTAGAGCTCTAGATAACCCGCGTTTTGCATGTTCTAAAATCGTTATTTGACTCTTAACCCTTCCCCTCAAATAGACGCTTTCTGACGCCTCTGCAGCAGACGTCTTTTTGAAAACATTATTTAGTGACAAAAGAAGAAATTGCTCAAAACAAGCAATTTCTCCTTTTGCCATAATGTTTTTCACTTTTAGTCATAGGTTATCCATTCAATTATAGAGATTTTTTCCACTTTTTGACAAAATATGTTCAAAGTCGTCTGCTGCAGAAATGTCGTATGTGGGAAAGGGTTAAACCAGACATTGTGGATACTCGAAAGAGACGATTCTTTGAGTACCCACATCATAGTGATTAGTTGGATAATAAGAGCAATATTGTGGGGAAAAGAGCTGAATACCCTTCTTTATCTGGATCTCTGAATAGTTATTCTGCTTTACTCCCTTTCCCATATTTAACAAATCTTACAAGAAACAAATTTGAATACATCTTTACAAAAATATGAAAAGTCTTTCATTGTAGTTCAAATAGAGAAATTGTTAATCATTCGCATTTTCTCCATTTGCCACAGTGTTTTAAAAAGTTGTCTGCTAGACAGATTCTTTTAACCCTTTCCCTCATATAGACGCTTTCTGACGCCTCTGCAGCAGACGGCTTTTTGAAAACATAGTGACAAAAGAAGAAATTGCACAAAACATGCAATTTCTCCTTTTGCCACAATGTTTTCCACTTTTTGTTATAGGTTATCCATTCAATTATGGAGATTTTCTATGTTTTGACAAAATACGTTCTAAGTCGTCTGCTGCAGAATTGTCGTATGAGGGAAAGGGTTAAAATGCATGTTGGAAGGGTTAAAGGGAATTCATGCAAATACCAAGTTGAAATATTAGTTCCGAAGGGATCAATGGCCATTGAAGGGCTGGAAATAATGGAGCATGATGGGAAATAATTCCTTGGACAGTTTTCTACCAGACATTTGTAATTCGTTGCATGCAGTGTTAGTGGTGGGGAGTAGAAAGTATTCTAAATTGTTTATGTGAATTATATTTTGGTGATTTGATATATGTCGAGATTTGTGTCTTCATTATTGTTCAGTGCTAATTCACAACTTCTACTGGAATTCTGTTTAACCCTTTCCCACATACAAAAAATCTGCTGCAGACAACTTTGATATCATTTAGCAGATAGCTTTTTGAAAAAAATAGAGACTAAAGAAGAAATTACTCAAGACGAGCAATTTCTCCTTTTGCCACAATGTTTTCCACTTTTAGTCATAGGTTATCCATTCAATTATGAAGATTTTACATTTTTTGATAATATGTTCAAAGTCGTCTGCTGCAGAATTGTCGTATGAGGTAAAGGGTTAAAGAAACAATTATTGAATAAAGTTGAAAACCTTGTGGAAAAATTATAATAATGATTTTAATATGATTATTGAATAGGGTTGAAAACAACTTTTTCAAATGTCGTCTGCTGTATAGAGGTGTCAGAAAGCATCTGTATGCGGGAATTAGTTAAACCTTTCCCACATGCACATCTGCAACAGACATGTGCGCAAACTTTGATATCTTTAAAAGTCGTCTGCTGCTGATATGGCAAAATTTGTCATCATATGAGACAGGGTAAAAGAAGCTTTATTTCTCAGTGACTTTAATTGTTTAAGATACCGGTATGCTATCAATCATCGCGTAATATATATTTAGTAGCAGTTTATTATTGCCTGACAAAAATAACTTCTTTGTCTGCCCATCTATCTGTTTGTGATGGTTTGACCCTCATCTGGTTATGGATATTGGTTAACCCTTTTCCCATTTGCTATTGCAGATGATGATTCAAAACATTATGAGAAAAAGGAAAAATTGCTTATATCTCCTTTTGCTGCAATGTTTGCTTCTGTAATGAATGATTAAACTTTAATTTATTGAGAGAACGGCATATTTAGCTTAAAGTTGTCTATTGCAGATTTGCAGACTGTGGGAAAGGTTTAACCCTTTCCCTCTCATGACAAATCTGCAGCAGATGACTTTGAACATATTTTGTCAAAAAATGGAAAATCTCTATAATTTAATGGATAACCTATGACAAAAGGTGGAAAACATTGTGGCAAAAGGAGAAATTGCACGTTTTGTGCAATTTCTTCTTTTGTCACTATGTTTTCAAAAATCCGTCTGCTGCAGAGGCGTCAGAAAGCGTCTCTATATGAGGGAAAGGGTTAATGGCAAGCGACACATATACCTTGAATACTCTTGTGAAGTACTTGGATCAATTTCTCATATCTTGTCTGGATTTTCTCAGCGTTATGAAACCGGTGCCAACACTGTGTTGATAGTTATAGTAAGAGTTCAGATGAATGCATAATCAGTAATTAGGATTATTACAGTCTACCTTAGCTAATTACATTAGTCACGGTAAAATAACAACTAGGGATATACCATACTTTCCAGTGTTGTCTAATAAATATATTATTATTGGTAGGATTATTGCAATTGCATTAGTATCGGACCAAAGTACGATGTGTAAATTGGATCTGACATTACCGCATAAGAGGTTGTCCCAAATCGAACCAATACATTTAAATATTCATGAGAAGATGCTTGTTTATCTGTCCAATGAAATCGCACAATACAACCAATGCTCGGCTTCACTATCTTGTTTATTTGTATGGGTTATCTCCCTTGTTGATACCTAACAATTAATGGGGATAAATTTGATTGGCTGATGCAAGGGTCAATTTGAGATGACCTGTAATAGGCAGTCATCAGATCTATACTAGTTTAGGTCAGGTTTTAATTTGATTGGGATTATTAGTCATCCTAATTACAATATGTAAGTCGGCGTTAATTATCCCTTTCCCTCATATGACAAATCTGCAGCAGATGACCTTAAACATATTTTGTCAAAAAATAAAAAAATCTCTACAATTAAATGGATGACCTATGACTAAAAGTGCTAAACATTGTGGCAAAAGGAGAAATTGCTCGTTTTGAGCAATTTCTTCTTTTGTCACTATGTTTTCAAAAAGCCGTCGTCTGATCAAAAAGTTTGTACAGCGTGCTGGCGAATTGATGTCTTAATTACGTACACTAATTGACTATCATATTGTCATATATATTGTCATATATCAAATTGTCTCTTATTAAGGTATGATTATTGAATAGAATTGAAACATTGTGTCAAAAGAAGAAATTGCTCAACACGAGCAATTTCTTCTTTAGCAACAATGTTTTCAAAACTTGGTAAGCTTCAAATGTGTCAAAAACATAATGCAATGAAAGGTGAAATTCATCAAAACGAGCAGTTTCACCTTTTATTGCAATATTTTCAACTCTTTATCAATATAATTCTTCCGGAAAATTGTTTGTGTGATGATTGTAAAGGCAGACGACCTATGAAAAGTCATGTGTAGTAATGGGTTAACCTAGATCTCGAGTGTTTGAATGTTTTAATCCACATGTAGACAGATTTTGATACATACGCGGCAGACTAGATACATTGCGGCAAAATAAGGGTAAAGGGTTTGCTCAGATCTTGCTATTCACTGTTTGCAACAATTTATAAACTTATTTTATCACCAGATGATACCGTTTGAATCTGAATTGAGTTGATGAAATTATAAATGAAATGATTTCAAAATATTAATAATCAATTACATTACATTTGATATGGTATTAAATTAATTTAATCTTCGTTTTATTCATGCCAAAAATGTTGATCAACATAATTTTGATCTGGGGATTTGTTCTTAACCAGTTACAGACAACTTAACCCTTTCCCTCATATAGACGCTTTCTGATGCTTCCGTAACAGACGACTTTTGAAAACTTTTTGACGAAAGAAGAAATTTCTCAAAACGAGCAATTTCTCCTTTTGAACCAATGTTTTCAACTCTATTCAATAAGAATGTCTCCATTTAGGGAGATTTATTCCATATTATTGTTGAGATGTTTTCAAAGTTGTATGGTGCAGATTTGTTGTATGTGAGAAAGGGTTAACCCTTTCCCTCATATAGACGCTTTCTGACGCCTCTGCAGCAGACGGCTTTTTGAAAACATAGTGACAAAAGAAGAAATTGCACAAAACGTGCAATTTATCCTTTTGCCACAATGTTTTCCATTTTTTGTCATAGGTTATCCATTCAATTATGGAGATTTTCTATGTTTTGACAAAATATGTTCAAAGTCGTCTGCTGCAGAATTGTCGTATGAGGGAAAGGGTTAAGACGCCTTTGTAGCAGATATATTTTGGGAAAAATTAGGGAAAGAACACAAATATCCCCTCCTGTAGAAAGATAAAATGTTTATAGTGCAAAGCAAAGCTGAAATTAACATTTACTGAATTATTGTTTACATACCTGAGGAGTATTTGATAATTAGCATTTATCATTTTGCAATTCAACAAATCTGCAGCAGATGAAATATGTAATTACAACAAAAAAGAGGAAAATATCATTAATCTATAAAATATAATATGTGAATAAAGTTGAAAATAATGTGGCAAAAGGAGAAATTGCTTATCATGACTTGTGAGAAATGCCTCCTTTTTAACCAGGTTTTCAACATGGTTGAAACCTGGTTATTAGAATGATGATGTGTTTGTTCAGGTGGGAGGGCTGCGTCAAACTCGCTTATGTTACAGAATTTCTTAAGTTACTGTTGACATTGTAACCAAACTTGGTATGTAGAAAGAGTTTATGGAGACATTTCATGGGATTTTCTTTGGGGCCCCTAGGGACAAAGTCAAGGTACCTGTTACTGAAAAGGGAAAAAAGGCTGAAACTGAATATCTTTATATATATATAGTTACCAAATTTGGTATGTATAGAAAGATATGAAGACCTTTCATGGGATAGCGATTTAGACCCATAGCGTCAAGGTCAAGATCACTGTTACTAAAAAAAGAAAATTAGTTGAAACTGATTATATGGAGACCTTTCAAGGGATTCCGTTTGGGGTCCCTATTATTATGGTCCAGGTCAAGGTAGCTGTTTCTAAAAGATAGAATAACGGTTGACATACTGTAACCAAACTTGGTATGTAGAAAAAGTTACTCGAGACCTTAAATGAGATTGTGTTCTGGGCCCCTACGGTCAATGTCAAGGTCGCTATTACTAAAAATAGAAAAACAGTTGAATTCAATTATCTTTAGTTACGGTTGACATATTGTAGTCAAACTTGAAATGTAGAAAGAGGTTATGGAGTCCTTTCATGGGCTTCCATTTTGGGACCCTGGGGTCAAGGTCAAGGTCGATGTTACTAAAAATAGAAAAACTGTTGAAACTTTAGTAACAGTATACATTTATTTATAACTAAACATGGTAAGTGACTGTTCCTGAAATTGATACATTTTTTCTACATTTGGCATGTTCTTTTTACACACACACCAAAGAAGCTTAATTATAATTCTAAAAACACAGACTGAGGTTTTTCTGTCAATCATTGAAATTGGTGTTTCTTGTTCCACTATGTTTTGAAATGTCGTCTGCTGCAGATGGGTCAAAAGTTACAACTGTTTTTGTGTGATGCCAGAAAGACATGAAGACGCAACTCTGTCTTGACACAAATCGGTGATGTTTTTGACACATTTTGAAGCCGTACAAATTTCTATTCCGGACACACAATCTGCCGGCAAGCGGATTCTTTCATAAGGCCATCATCTGTCATAAAAACCTGACACAAGGTTTTAATTAGAAACTAAGAAATCTCCATCTTTCAACCCTTTCCCCGAAACAGATCAATGTTGATGCCTAAGTAGCATTTTGTTCACAGTAAGTTTAACCCTTTCCTGCTTGTAGATGCAATCTGATGCATCTGCAGCAGACGACTTTTGAAAACTTTGTAACAAAATGAGGATTTACTCAAAACCAGCAATTTCACCCTTTGCCACAATGTTTTCAACTTCTTTCAGTAATTATATTTTTATTTATAGAGATTTCCCATGTTTTTGAATGATAGTTTTCAAAGTCGTCTGCTGCAGATTTGTTGTATGTAGAAAAGGGTTAAAGAAGATTGCTAAAAAACAAGCAGACAACACTAGAGAAAGAACCTTGTGGCAAAATAAGAAATTGCTGCAATGTTTTCAATTTAAACCAATAGTTAAACTTAATTGCAATTGGAGAATTGGAAGACAGTGGTACAGTGGTCAGCATCTAGTACTAAAGGTCCCAGGTTCGAATCCAGTGATGAGCGGGTTCTTCCTTTGTGTTTTTTGCACTCAAACAGTGCGAGTACTGGTCTCCCGGAAGCAGACATCGAGCGTGATTATTATAAGCTTAAAGCTTGTTTCGCAATTAATGTAAAACAAACAAATTGAGACTTATTGGAGAGATTTTTTTTATATTTTTGTTGAAATGTTTTCAAAGTGGTCTGTTTGCAGTTTTGTCTTAGGTGGGAATTGGTTTTAAGTAGACAATTTCTCTGAGCATCTTTTGTGGCCTGGCTGTCAGTAGTTGTGCATTCACAGTATAATGCAAGTGACCTTCACTCTATACCCCATGTTTTGACAAGTTTTAGGGACGGCTGTTGCAAATGTTATAAATATTTGAAAGGGGTCATAAAAATGCAATCTCTGGTCCCATAAAACCTGGCTGGGTGTATAATATTGGCATAAAACTTAATTAGGGGCATGTTTTAGGGGCCTTTGGAATGGCATTAACCCTTTCCCACATACAACAAATCTGAAGCAGATAATATGAACAATGATATAGAAACTTTTATATTATTGAAAGTAAAGTTTTCTGAGTAAAGTTAAAAAAGGAGAACTTTCTGGTTATGAGGAATTTCTCCTGTTGTCACAATGTTTTCAAAAGCCGTTTCCTGCAGATGCATCTGAAAGCATGATAGTGTTAACCCTTTCCCTCATATATATGCTTTTTGACGCCTCTGCAGCAGACGGCTTTTTGAAAACATAGTGACAAAAGAAGAAATTGCTCAAAACGAGCAATTTCTCCTTTTGCCACAATGTTTTCCACTTTTAGTCATAGGTTATTCATTCAATTATAGAGATTTTCTATGTTTTGACAAAATGTGTTCAAAGTCGTCTGCTGCAGAATTGTTGTATGAGGGAAAGGGTTAAAACTTTGCATGATGGGATAATTTTAGAACAGTCTGGTTTGAAAATATCTAATGATGGAAGTATCATCTGGAAATTTGGATTCAAATTTTTGGTGAAGTTTTGAAAACATTTTTTTTAAAAGAAGGAATTGTTCAAATCTTTTTTCCCATAATGTTTTTAAAAGTTGTGTGCTGCAATGGCGTCAAATGTGGTCTGTATGAGGGAAAGGGACAACATTAAACTCTTGTATTTGTGGTTGTGGGTTTTAACCCTTTCCCACATACGGCAATTCTGCAGCAGACGACTTTGAACGTATTTTGTCAAAAAATAGAAAATCTCCATGATTGAATGGATAACCTCCCGGCTGTAGCTTTTCCGGGGAGACTTACCAAATTCCATGGAAAATCCCCGGAGTATTCGGACAACTTTCCAGGGATAATCTGACACTTTCCATGGAAATTCCAGGACATTTATGTGGAAAACCCGGTAATTCCACGGACAACCCGGAAAAGTTTCATGGAAACCCCGGAAAAGTTCCATGGACACCCTGGAACGGTTCCATGGACATGCTGGAATGGTTCCGGGACCCCGGAGTATTCGGACACATTTCCAGCATTTCCACATTTTTCCTTGGTTTTTTCCATGTTTTTTCCATGGTTTCCGTGTATTTTCCGTGTATTTTTGTATTTTCTGTTATGAGTCCCCGGAAAGCTACAGCCGGGTTATGACAAAGAGTGGAAAACATTGTGGCAAAAGGAGAAATTGCACGTTTTGTGCCATTTCTTCTTTTGTCACTATGTTTTCAAAAAGCCGTCTGCTACAGAGACGTCAGAAAGCGTCTATATGAGGGAAAGGGTTAATGGTCAGCTCCAGTTTGTTTGAAGGGCATTTCTATGAAAATCTAGTGTGGAAGGCCCCACTATCTGATCATTGGTCATCTGTCTGAGGCTGTCCCCTTTCTCAAAGGCTCATAATTGAAATTACTGATACATGCAAATTTATGTATTTTTATTATGATCTCCCTCCAACAATTTGTTTGGGATTTACTTAGTGCAAAGAGGTCAACTTGTTGGATATCTGATAGCCGTGATCTGATTCTTGTCAATGTTTAATGCTTTCCCACATATAGACACTTTCTGAAGCCTTTGCAGCAGACGACTTTTGAAATCATTGTGGCTAATGGAGACATTTCGCATCATGAGCAATTTCTCCATTTGCCACAATGATTTTAATTTACTTGTTTCAATAATCATGCTATCATTTATAGATATTTTCTTTTTTTAGAATTGATAATTTCAAAGTCTTCTGCTGCAGATTATTTCTATTGTGGGAAAGCGGGGTCAAGGTCGATGGTGGGTTTGACATATGCATAGAAAAAGCTCATTTGCCTATTGCAGCAGCTAGGTTTTCCCTTTTCCACTTATAGATGCCTTTTGTGATGCACTTGTAGACTGTAGTATGCATCTTTTGAAAACATTGTGGCAAAAGAAGAAATTGCTCACTTTTGCTGCATTGTTTTCAGCATCATTTAATAATATATCATTCATTTATTGAGATATGATGCTTATTTTTGCATGTTTTTAAAGTCATCTGCTGCAGTTTTGTTTGTATTGAAAAGGGTTACTGAATTTTTTTATTTGATATCTGAAGTGTTTTCTGTTATGCTGATATCTTGGGATAAAAGTAACATCTTGAACATTTGATGTTTTTAAGTTTCTTTCCCTCATACGACAATTTTGCAGCAGACGACTTTAAACATATTTTGTCAAAAAATAGGAAATCTCTATAATTGAATGGATAACCTATGACTAAAAGTGGAAAACATTGTGGCAAAAGAAGAAATTGCTCGTTTTCAAAAAGCTGTCTGCTGCAGAAGCGTCATAAAGCATCTGTTTGGGGGAAAGAGGAGCTATCCCAAATTTTCATTATTTTGTCTGGCGGTGTTTTCACTAATATTAGCCAACTTCACGAAGGTGACAGTCATGTGCTCCTTGCAGGCACTCTTGCTTTTACGTGTCTATTTATTGGCCACTTTTTGACCAGCATTCCATGTAATTAATTAATAACTCATTGTATGATTTCCACCCAGAAATATTCAGTAATCGGTGAGAGGAATAAAGGATATTATTGGATTCACAATAAAGACAGCTGAAACAAATTCCAGCAATTTAGAACTAACATTTATACAAGGTTTTTTATGGCCCTTCGGAGACAGGTTAGGATTATCTGCCTAGTTAAATTGTACAGCAACATGCATTGACAGATTAACCCTTTTCCTCTTACAATAAATCTACTTTGAAAGTGTCTAGGCAAAAACAGAGATAATTAAAGCTCTTTAAATGAATGCAGCTGTAATTACTGAAAAGAATTGAAAACATTGTGGCAAAAGGACAAAATGCTCATTTTGAGCAATTTCTACTTGTGTCACATTGTTTTCAAAAGTCATCTGTTGCAGAGGCGTCAGAAAGCATCTATATAAACAGGAATAGGCAGCAGAAGACTATTTATAACATTGTGGCAAAAGGAGAAATAGCATGCTCATCAATTACGACCAATATTTCTCTTTTTGTCACATTATGTTTAGAAACTTTTCTGATAATTGTATTTTTATTTTTTAGAGATTTTCGGTTACTGGTTTACCTTTTCCTATATACATGAACAGCAAATCTTCATTTGAAAACTTTGAAAACATCTCAGCAAAAATATGGACTCTTGATTGACATTATGCAAAGTGCATGGGTAAGATTTTCACTTAAGACGTCCACACTTGCAATGCCTAATAGGCAGAGCAAGAAAGATTATGTGAAATATGTCTTTCTGAGACATTATTTGCAATAAAGACGTCTGCTGCAAATGCTACTTTATATATTGCTACTTTGTTAAGAAAACCTAATTTCAAGTGTCTCAATATCTATATATCCAAATAAAGCTTCACAGATGTGTTAGCTTATCATGCAGTTTTATCACTTTCTCACATACAGTCTATTCTTAAATTATGCCACACCTCTATAACAGACAAGTCTTAATTAAACAAATTGTGCCAAAAGGGGATATTCCTTAAATTATGAGCAATTTCTCCTTTTGCCATAAAGGAATCCGCTGTGGTCGAGTGGTTAGCGTCGGGGATTTCGAAACTGGGTGTCCCGGGTTCGATCCCCAGTCGCGCCACTACGGTCATGGTGGAGTAAGGCACATTTTCTAGCCTAGTACTGGTTTGTTAACCCAGGGACCATGAATAATTAATTAAATTTAATTGTGCGCTAAATGACCTTAGCTGTCGATGCGCCATAAAACAATATACATTCATTCATTCATTCCTTTTGCCATAATGTTTTCATTAATTTTTTAATTTCTAAAGAGTTTCCATATTTATGACAATTTTTTCAAAGTCGTCTGCTCCAGATTTGTTGTATGTGGGAACATTTTATTGGCATGAAATATTAATATAAGACAAAAGCATTCAAGTCTGAACAATATTTAGCAAATCTGCAGCAAATCTGCAGCAAATCTGCAGCAGATTGACCTTGTTATATATAGAGTCAAACCTGTGCTAAAGACCACCTTTGTATAGCAATTCCCTGTTTAACCCTTTACTTCATACGACAATGCTGCAGCAGACGAACATATTTTGTCAAAAAATAGAAAATCTTTATAATTGAATGGATAACCAACCTATGACTAAAAGTGGAAAACATTGTGGCAAAAGGAGAAATTGCTTGTTTTGAGCAATTTCTTCTTTTGTCACTATGTTTTCAAAAAGCCGTCTGCTGCAGAGGCATCAGAAAACATCTATATGAGGGAAAGGGTTAATAGCAACCACACTTTTAATTTCCCGATTAATTATACATTATCTGCCTAAATGACCCTGTGAACAAAGACCAGAATTTGCTTTAAACCCATGGGTGGTCTTTAACCCTTTCCCACATACAACATATCTGCAGCAGACGACTTTGAAACATCTTTGCAAAAACATTGAAGATTTTTTAATTAAATCTTTATAAATGAAGAAAAAGTTGAAAATATTTTGACAAGGGATAAAATGCTTGTTTTGAGCAATTTCTCCTTTTGTCACAATGTTTTTAAAAGTTGTCTGCTGCACAGGCGTCTATGTGTGGGAAAGGGTTAAACACAGGTTGACAGTATATGGAAATTATCTGTATAAAAGAAAGTGTAATTTATTAATGGAGTTGAAATAACTGGCAAAGTTTGTCAGCTTCAGATCCCCCAAAAAGGGATCTTGGTTGGAATTTGGGGCTATTTTTTTACCCGATATGGTATCTTAACCCTTTCCTTCATACCACAATTCCGCAGCAGAGGACTTTGAACTTATTTAGTCAAAACGTAGAAAATCTCCGTAGTTGAATGGATAACCTGTGAAAAAAAGTGGAAAACATTGTGGCAAAAGGAGAAATTGCACGTTTTTTGCAATTTCTTCTATTGTCACTATGTTTTCAAAAAGCTGTCTGCTGCAGAGGCGTCAGAAAGCGTCTATATGAGTGAAAGGGTTAAGAGTTATCTGCTTTGAAAAACAATGGATGAACATCTGGAAGATCAAAATTAACAATTCCTACTTTTCCCTACATGTTTTAAACTCTGTATTATGGATTGAAGTTGTTTTTTTAAGCACACATCTGGCTAACAAATGGCTAACCCTTTCCAACATGCATCTTCAGCAGCCAAATTGGAAAACATATCAGCGAAAATAGGGATCCACATCACTAAAACTGAAGCTATAATTCATAAATGATAACTTTTTGACATATGAACCAGAACACATTTGTAAACATTGGGGCAAAAGGAGAAATTGATCAATCATATTTGCTGCAATGCTTGCAAAGAGGTATCTGCTGCAGATGCGTAAAAAATCTGTCTACATGAGGGAAAGGGTTCAAGTCCACTCTGGAGTTTAACCTTTTTCCCATATGCAGACGCATTTTGAAGCATCTGCATCAGGCAACTTTTGAAAACAGTTTTACAAATGGAGAAATTGCTCGAGATGAGCAATTTCTCCTTTTGCATCACTGTTTTCGTCTGTATTTGATAAGAATTACGCTCATTTATAGGATTAATCCATATCTTTTGTCACGATTCCTTCAAACCGATCCGCTGCGTATTTGTTTTATGTGGGAAAGGGTGGGTTAATAGTTATTGATTTAGGGAAAAGGAATCTCCCAAATATCATCTCCTTAGGGTTATTAATAGAGTCACATTCCGGGGGTCGTTATGCAAAACAAAAGGGAGTTGTTGATTGCTAATGGATATTACATTTTCATGATGCAGACAATTTTTTACACATCTGTAGTAAACATCCTTTGACAAGCATTACGCATAAAAAGAGAGATTTTTTTTAAAATTATTTCGAAAGGCGAACATTCTGAAGCAGACGGCTGCAAACATCTAGAAATAATATAGAAAATATATTTAATAAAATCTTTATAAAGAAAAGTGTAATTATTGTTTTCAAAAGTTTTCTGCTCTGGATGAGTCAAAATGCGTCTGCACATGGAAAAAAAGCCTATAATGAGCACTTCTTCTAATCTGATGACGATGTTTTTCTATTCTGCCACATCAGAAAATTTGACATTTGTTTGTATATATATCACCAAGATCTTTTGCCCTTTCACACATACAACAAATCCACAGCAGACAACTTTGAAAACATACCCGAAAAATCTCCATATATTATCAAAAAGAGAAGAAATCATTGTTGCAAAAGGAGAAATTGCTCCTTTTGCCACAGTGATTTCAAAGGTCGTCTGCTGCGGAGGTGTTAGAAAACGTCTACATGTGGGAAAAGGGCCGCCCGGGTAATTGCTACTGGATATGAAATTTTCAATATTTACTCTGCTGGTCCCTAACTTATATGCGCATAATGATTCGAAAGATTAGGCTTTAATAGGGACCAAAAGTATGATGAACCCTTTCCCAAATACTGATGCTTCTGCAGCAGACAACTTTAGAAAATGTCATAGGTCAAAATAAGGCTGCTCTTTGACATTTAGGCCACAGTTTTAGGATGCAGTATCTAGCAATTAGTAATGGTAACAAAATTAATGCTTATTGTAAAATAAGAAAGACTTTTGGCCGTCACCAAGGACAGAGTACATAATAAGTTGATGGACGTTTTGCCAAAGGATGTTTTGTCCTACGAAGTGCGAGGTGAGCTATTGTGATCGCTTTTCGGCCGTCGTCCATCCGTCCATCTGTCTGTCTGTTAACCCTTTCCCTCATACGACAATTCTGCAGCAGACGACTCTTGAACGTATTTTGTCAAAACATAGAATTCTCCATAATTGAATGGATAACCTATGACAAAAAGTGGAAAACATTGTGGCAAAAGGAGAAATTGCACATTTTGTGCAATTTTCTTCTTTTGTCACTATGTTTTCAAAAAGCTGTCTGCTGCAGAGGCGTCAGAAAGTGTCTATATGAGGGAAAATGTCTACTAAAAAATATGCAAAATCTCCATACAATGTATAATTGTATGTTTATTTACTGAAAAAAGTTGAAAACATTGTGGCATTTTGAGCAATTTCTCCTTCGGTCACGATGTTTTCAAAAGTCGTCTGCTGCAGATGCGTCAAAATGCGTCTATAGGTTTTTTAACCCTTCCCCACCTGCAGACGAATTTTGACGCAATTAGCAGCAGACGACTTTTGAAAACATTGTGGCTCGATAGGTGAAATTGCTCATGATGAGCAAATTACTCCTTTGGCCACAATGTTTTCAACTTTATTCAACAATTAAGCTATCTTTTATAGAGATTTTTCAGGTTTTTGTCACCTATAATGTTTTCAAAGTCGTCTGCTGCGGATTTGTTGTATGTGGGAAAGTGTAAGTAACGCTTTCCCATATACAATAAATCTGACGCGGACGACTTTGAAAGAAACATCTTGGCAAAATAATGGAAAAATATATGGATACAAAGATATCATTATTGGATAGAGTTGAAAACATTATGACAAAAGGATAAATTGCCCCTATTAGCAATTTCTCCTTTAGCCACAGTGTTTTAAATAAGTTATCAGCTTCAGAGACGTCAAAAAGCATCCTTATGTGGGAAAGATAAAAACATTGTTTACCCTTTCCCCCGTGCATCTGAAGATTGATTTGGGTTTAACTCCGTTTTCAACAATGTTTCAGTCATATCACGGCGGCCAGTTCACCAGTATCACATGTTTCCTGGTTTTCTTACACCAGTACTCCACACAACATACTTTCCAAGCAACTGGCTGCTTTTCCACATAGACTGTTAGCCCATTGGTGAAACACGAATGACGTGTGTCACAGTGACTTTTGTCAAACGTCGGAAAGAATGTTGGCCAAGCTGTGGTTCGCTCTCACAACCCCAAGGAATGACAACCCGCGTCGCTACCGACTGAGCTACTGGGGATCTGCAGAAGACAGCTTTTAAAAACATTGTGGCAAAAGAATGGTCATCATTAGCAATTTTCCTTTTGCCAATGTCTTCCACACTATTTGACCCTTTCTCTGACATTCAGACGACTATGATGAGGGTTTTATTATTGGGTAGAACTGAAAACATTGTCTGCTGTATGTGGGAAAGGGTAAATAATTATACCCCCTTCGAAGAAGAGTCACTGTGTCGGGCTGTCGGTCGGTCGGAAGCCATATTTTTTCCGGCCTATTTTTTACAAACCATTGGGTGGAATTCAATAAAATTTTACATGAAGCTTTCTTCTATACCAAGAGGAGATGTGCATATCCTAAAGGTCTTACAATTGCATGTTAAGTTTTACAGAGTTATGGCCCTTTTACTTATTAAGTTATGGTGTAGGTCAAGGTGCTGTTTTGGGGGTATTTATCATCTTCAGTGATAGTTCTAGATAATAATTCTTTCATTTTCTTCATATTATGTGTTAAGATGTCTGCTGTAGATTTGTTGTATTTTGGATAAGGTTAAATATTTTAGGAAGATCGAGGGGGGACTTTTCAAGGAGAGAAGGTTTGCATTCTGAAATAACGGCATTTTATTCCCTTGCAGCAGACAACTTTCTGAATGAGCATATTCTTCTTTTTTCACAATTTTGTCAACTGTATTCAGTGCACTTTCATTCATGGCGATTCATGGAGATTTTCCAGATTTTTGACCAGATTTTTCATTCATCTCCTCAGGTTTAAAATGTTTCCAATTTTCCAAGATTTCAGCACAAAGAAAGACCATTTCCCATATAAGAATTCTGCATCAGATGATTGAAAATATCTAATGCCAAAAAATGGAATTTTCAAAACATAATTATACCCCCGATAAACGAAGTTTAGAGGGGGTATATTGGAGTCACCCTGTGGTTGGTCGGTCGGTCGGTCGGTCGGTTGGTCGGTCGGTCGGTCGGTCGGTCGGTCGGTCCGTTGCGATTTTCCTTGTCCGGAGCATAACTTTAAAACTAATTGTTGGAATTTAATAAAACTTCATAGGATGATACAACACATTGAGAGGAAGTGCGGTGTACAGGAACCATAACTCTATTTTACCCAAATACAGAGTTATTGCCCTTTGTTACTTTTTCTTGTCCGGAGAATTACTTAATAACTAACAGATGGAATCTAATAAAACTACATACAATGGTAGAGCATAATCAGCGGAAGTGCAGTATACAAGAACCATAACTCTAATTTACATAATTACAGAGTTATTGCCCTTTGTTACTTTTTCTTATTCGTAGAGTCTTGTCCGGAGCATAACTTTAAAACAAATTGTTGAAATTTAATAAAACTTCATAGGATGATACAACACATTGAGACGAAGTGTGGTGTACAGGAACCATAACTCTATTTTATCTAAATACAGAGTTATTGCCCTTTGTTACTTTTTCTTGTCCGGAGAATTACTTAATAACTAACAGATGGAATCTAATAAAACTACATACAATGGTAGAGCATAATGTGAGGAAGTGCAGTGTACAAGAACCATAACTCTAATTTACATAATTACAGAGTTATTGCCCTTTGTTACTTTTTCTTGTTCGTAGAGTCTTGTCCGGAGCATAACTTTATAACTAATTGTTGGAATTTAATAAAACATCATAGGATGATACAACACATTGAGAGGAAGTGCGGTGTACAGGAACCATAACTCTATTTTACCTAAATACAGAGTTATTGCCCTTTGTTACTTTTTCTTGTCCGGAAAATTACTGAATAACTAACAGATGGAATCTAATAAAACTACATACAATGGTAGAGCATAATCAGAGGAAGTGCAGTGTACAAGAACCATAACTCTACTTTACATAATTACAGAGTTATTGCCCTTTGTTACTTTTTCTTGTTCGTTGAGTCTTGTCCGGAGCATAACTTTAAAACTAATTGTTGGAATTTAATAAAACTTCATAGGATGATACAACACATTGAGAGGAAGTGCGGTGTACAAGAACCATAACTCTATTTTATCTAAATACAGAGTTATTGCCCTTTGTTACTTTTTCTTGTCCGGAGAATTACTTAATAACTAACAGATGGAATCTAATAAGACTGCATACAATGGTAGAGCATAATCAGAGGAAGTGCAGTGTACACGAACCATAACTCTAATTTACATAATTACAGAGTTATTGCCCTTTGTTACTTTTTCTTGTTCGTAGAGTCTTGTCCGGAGCATAACTTTAAAACTAATTGTTGGAATTTAATAAAACTTCATAGGATGATACAACACATTGAGAGGAAGTGCGGTCTACAGGAACCATAACTCTATTATACCTAAATACAGAGTTATTGCCCTTTGTTACTTTTTCTTGTCCGGAGAATTACTTAATTACTAACAGATGGAATCTAATAAGACTGCATACAATGGTAGAGCATAATGAGAGGAAGTGCAGTGTACACGAACCATAACTCTAATTTACATAATTACAGAGTTATTGCCCTTTGTTACTTTTTCTTGTTCGTAGAGTCTTGTCCGGAGCATAACTTTAAAACTAATTGTTGGAATTTAATAAAACTTCATAGGATGATACAAAACATTGAGAGGAAGTGCGGTGTACAGGAACAATAACTCTATTTTACCTAAATACAGAGTTATTGCCCTTTGTTACTTTTTCTTGTCCGGAAAATTACCTAATAACTAACAGATGGAATCTAATAAACCTACATACAATGGTAGAGCATAATCAGAGGAGTGCAGTGTACAAGAACCATAACTCTACTTTACATAATTACAGAGTTATTGCCCTTTGTTACTTTTTCTTGTTTGTAGTCTTGTCCGGAGCATAACTTTAAAACTAATTGTTGGAATTTAATAAAACTTCATAGGATGATACAACACATTGAGAGGAAGTGCGGTGTACAAGAACCATAACTCTATTTTACCTAAATACAGAGTTATTGCCCTTTGTTACTTTTTCTTGTCCAGAGAATTACTTAATAACTAACCGGTGGAATCTAATAAAACTGCATACAATGGTAGAGCATAATTAGAGGAAGTGCAGTGTACAAGAACCATAACTCTTATTTACATAATTACAGAGTTATTGCCCTTTGTTACTTTTTCTTGTCCGGAGAATTATTTAATAACTAACAGATGGAATCTAATAAAACTACATACAACGGTAGAGCATAATCAGAGGAAGTGCGGTGTACAAGAACCATAACTCTAATTTACATAATTACAGAGTTATTGCCCTTTGTTATCCAAAAATGAACAAAACAAGAATAACCCGATCCATAACATTGTCCTTTTAAGGTGGGGTTTCTAAATATTTCACAACCTTTCCTATCAGGGCGGCGTTCGGGGGTATTAATCACATTCAGTGATAGTTCTAGTTATAATTATTATGACTGAATAGAGTTGAAAACGTTGGGAGAAAAAAAGTGAAATTGCGCATCATCAGCAATAGATCATTTTGCCACAATGATCTCAATTAACCCTTTCCCTCATATAGACGTTTTCTGACGCCTCTGCAGCAGACCTGCAGCTTTTTGAAAAAAAATAGTGACAAAAGATTTTCTATTTTTTTGACAAAAGATGTTCAATGTCGCCTGCTGCAGAATTGTCATATGAGGGAAAAGGTTAAGTCTTATACTGCAAAGTTATGTGTGAAAATGGGTCTGCATGTTGGAATTGAAGGGGTAATCTAAACATTATTACTACATAAACACACTATTTGGACATAGGCCAGACAATTCCAGACAACTAGAGCGTAATGGCTTATAAATTGAATTTGCGTTATTTCCCTATAGGTCTCATTAGAATCAATGTTTGCAGGTCTACACTGCCGATCAATTTGGAAGTCTATAAAGTTCAGTTATTATGGTGTAAATCATTAAATGTTTATATATAATCGTGATATTAAGATTAATTGACCTTATATTTTGGAATGCATTATTCAGTCCACTGAATATAAAAATAGTAATGTGAATGTTGTATGACCAATTAAGTCTCAAACAAGTCTTAGTCAAGCTCTAAACTAAAAATAGTTACTATGTAAAAAAACTAGGTCACTAGGTCAACCTCCAAACTGAATCACTTTGGGTAAAAAACTAGGTCATTAGGTCATATATTTTAGAAAAACCTTGTGAACACTCTAAAACTTCATTTATTTGTCACATGTCCTTTACATTGGCAATATTGACACATTGTTGGATGATGCAGATATTGAAAACTAGAAATTCTACCTTTACATTCGCTCCTGGAGAAAGTCAACGACCTGTCAGTATTTTTCAAGATAAAGATTGAGAATGTTCCTTAAGTGACCCACTATCAGATTCCTTCAAGCCATGTTGATTGGTCGAAAAACATGGCCGCCAGGGGCTTGAGTGAAAACTTAAAAAATCTTCTCCTCCGAAAGTGTTTGGCCGATTTTTAAATAATTCTGTAGAAATATTCCTAGGGTGACCTTCTATCACATTCCTTCAAGCCATGTTGATTGGTCGAAAACTATGGACGCCAGGGGACGGGGCTTATATTGCTAAAGTGAAAAATATTAAAAGCAGGTATGCGATCCAGACCTGGGCCATCATGGCCCTCTTGTTGAAAAGAAGTTTTCAAAGTCGTCTGCTGCAGATCTGTTGTATGTTGGAAAGGGTTAATAATTATGTGGCTCAAGAATCTTGACATAAGTGCACCAGTGAATAATTGTTTTGATTGCAAACCTTCAGTTGTTTCAGATTATTTCAATGGTGGTAACAATCAAGTTGCATAGTTTGATGTATTGTTTGACTTTGTTCATAATCACACTCCAGAGACTTGGCCAACATTCTTCCCTACATTTGACAAAAGTCAATGGCACAAGTGTCATGCGTCTTCCTTCAATGGGTTGATGCTAAAAAGCAACCATTTGTTTGGAAAGACTTATGTGATCGCGAAGTACTGGTGTGAGAAAGCTTAGAAACACATGGGTTCTGGTGAAGTGGCCACCATGAAATAACTGAAAAATTATTGTAAATGGCGTTAAACCCCAATCAATTTAAACATGATTGTAAGGATGTTCGCTGGCTGCAAAGTTTTAATTAAAGGCCATTTTTTTCGTGTGACAATTTGCTAATTAGATGGTTTGAAGTGTGACCTAAAATCAGACTGGATTAGTCCAAGCAACAGTGCCGTCTGATCTTAGAAGTCAATGGATGACAGAATGGCACAGAGACTTTAATTAACAAGCCATGTAAATCCCTCATGACTGTGCATATGGTCAGTTTTAGGAATGCTCTAAATTTAATATTTACCTAATACAAATGACATATAATGATGACTTTGCAGAGGGTAAAATTTTAATGTAAATTGTCAGAAGAGGAGAAATTGCTCATAATGCATACCGAGTGCTTGAAGAATTACTCACTTAGAAGTTAGAAGATGTCTGTATCTTTTTAGCTCACCTATGCACGAAGTGCAAGGTGAGCTATTGGGATCACATTTTGTCCGGCGTCCGTCCGTCGTGCGTCGTCAACATTTGAGCTTGTTAACACTCTACGGGCTACATTTTGCATCCAATCGTTCATCTCCATAAAATCTTGGACAAGTTCGAAACTGGGCCATATGAGGTCAAAAACTAGGTCACTAGGTCGAATTGAAGGGAAATCTTGTTAACACTCTGGAGGCCACATTTTCAACTTGAGCATATTGAAACTTTATCAGAATGTTTGTCTTGATGATATGTAGGTCAAGTTCGAACATGGGTCACGTCGGGTCAAAAAGTAGGTCACTAGGTCAAATTGAAGGAAAATCTTGTTAACACTCCAGAGGCCGCAATTTTTGTTTCAGCAGTTTGAAATTTTGTCAGAATGTTTGTCTTAAAAATATCTAGGTCAAGTTCGAATATGGGTTATGCCGGGTCAAAAACTAGGTCACTAGGTCAAATTGAAGGAAAATCTTGTTAACACTTTGGATGCCGCATTTTTTGCTTCAGCAGCTTGAAAATTTGTCAGAATGTTTGTCTTAAAGATATCTAGGTCAAGTTTAAATATGGGTCATATTGGATCAGAAACTAGATCACTAGGCCAAATTGAGGGAAAATCTTGTTAACTCTGTAGGAGCCGCATGTTTTGCTTCAGCGGCTTGAAATTTGGTCAGAATGTTGAGCTGAATGATATGTAGGCCAAGTTAGAATATGGGTCATGCCGGGTCAAAAACTAGGTCACTAGGTCAAATTGAAGTAAAA
The DNA here is from genome assembly GCA_031761405.1 of Serripes groenlandicus. Classification (NCBI taxonomy): domain Eukaryota; kingdom Metazoa; phylum Mollusca; class Bivalvia; order Cardiida; family Cardiidae; genus Serripes; species Serripes groenlandicus. The sequence goes on along the minus strand of JASEVX010000079.1, from coordinate 242,783 downwards.
TCTTGTTAACACTTTGGATGCCCTATTTTTGCGTCAGCAGCTTGAAATTTAGTCAGAATGTTTGTCTGAATGATATCTAGGCCAAGTTCGGATATGGGTCATGCCGGGTTAAAAACTAGGTCACTAGGCCAAATTGAAGGGTAATCTTGTTAACACTCTGGATACTGCATTTTTAGCTCACCTATGCACGAAGTGCAAGGTGAGCTATTGGGATCACATTTTGTCCGGCGTCCGTCCGTCGTGCGTCGTGCGTCGTGCGTCGTCAACATTTGAGCTTGTTAACACTCTACAGGCTACATTTTGCATCCAATCTTCATGAAAGTTTATCAGAACGTTCATCTCCATAAAATCTTGGACAAGTTCGAAACTGGGCCATATGAGGTCAAAAACGAGGTCACTAGGTCAAATTGAAGCGAAATCTTGTTAACACTCTGGAGGCCACATTTTCAACTTGAGCATGTTGAAACTTTATCAGAATGTTTGTCTTAATGATATGTAGGTCAAGTTCGAACATGGGTCACGTCGGGTCAAGAAGTAGGTCACTAGGCCAAATTGAAGGAAAATCTTGTTAACACTCCAGAGGCCGCAATTTTTGCTTAAGCAGTTTGAAATTTTGTCAGAATGTTTGTCTTAAAAATATCTAGGTCAAGTTCGAATATGGGTTATGCCGGGTCAAAAACTAGGTCACTAGGTCAAATTGAAGGAAAATCTTGTTAACACTTTGGATGCCGCATTTTTTGCTTCAGCAACTTGAAATTTGGTCAGAATGTTTGTCTTAAAGATATCTAGGTCAAGTTCAAATATGGGTCATATTGGGTCAGAAACTAGGTCACTAGGCCAAATTGAGGGAAAATCTTGTTAACTCTGTAGAAGCTGCATATTTTGCTTCAGCGGCTTGAAATTTGTTCAGAATGTTGAGCTGAATGATATCTAGGCCAAGTTCGAATATGGGTCATGCCGGGTCAAAAACTAGATCACTAGGCCAAATTGAAGGAAAATCTTGTTAACACTTTGGATGCCTCATTTTTTGCTTCAGCAGCTTGAAATTTTGTCAGAATGTTTGTCTTAAAGATATCTAGGTCAAGTTTAAATATGGGCCATATTGGATCAGAAACTAGGTCACAAGGCCAAATTAAGGGAAAATCTTGTTAGCTCTGTAGAAGCTGCATGTTTTGCTTCAGCGGCTTGAAATTTGTTCAGAATGTTGAGCTGAATGATATTTAGGCCAAGTTCGAATATGGGTCATGCCGGGTCAAAAACTAGGTCACTAGATCAAATTGAAGGAAAATCTTGTGAACACTTTGGATGCCACATTTTTTGCTTCAGCAGCTTGAAATTTGGTCAGAATGTTTGTCTGAATTATATCTAGGTCAAGTTCGAATATGGGTCATATTGGATCAGAAACTAGGTCAATAAAGGAAAATATTGTTCAAACTCCGGAGGCCGCATTTTTACTTTGAGCAAGTTGAAACTTTGTCAGAATGTTGTCTTAATGATATCTAGTCCATGTAGGAATATGGGTCATATCAGGTAAAAAAATATAGATCACTAGGCCAAATGAAGGAAAATATTGTTAACACTGTGGAGGATGCATTCAGAATAATTGTCTTGATGTGTTTTGCATTGCAGTACATTGTATAATTAAGGTGAGCGATCCAGGGCCATCATGGCCCTCTTGTTAATTTCAGCATGATGAAACTTTATTAGAATGTTTTTCTTGATGATATGTAGGCCAAGTTCGAATATGGGTCATGCTGGGTCAAAAACTAGGTCACTAGATCAAATTGAAGAAAAATCTTGTGAATACTTAGGATGCCACATTTTTTACTTCAGCAGCTTGAAATTTGGTCAGAATGTTTGTCTGAATTATATCTAGGTCAAATTCGAATAGACATTTTCAGAGTTGTCTGCTGCAGATTTGTTGAATGTGGGAAAGGGTTTAACTGTTATAAGGATTCAGGAAAATTGAGTTTAAGATCATTCTTACTTTATAGCAGTATGGCACACAGATACCATATTCATGAACAAGACCCCATGACTCTGCATAATGATTCATTTTTGTGTCAATTAATTAAGTTCAGGATCAAGGTACATGTAGATATGGTTTTACTGATGCTATCATGTTAACCCTTTCCCTAATATAGACGCTTTCTGACGCCTCTGCAGCAGACGGCTTTTTGAAAACATAGTGACTAAAGAAGAAATTGCTCAAAACAAGCAATTTCTCCTTTTGCCACAATGTTTTCCACTTTTCGTCATAGGTTATCCATTCAATTATAAAGATTTTTCTATATTTTGACAAAATATGTTTAAAGTCGTCTGCTGCAGAATTGTCGTATGAGGGAAAGGGTTAACTTCCTTCCTTTGATGTGTTACCTTATCCCAGGATGGCATATTTTAGTAGAAACGAGCTTTGTAATTCTGTAGCGGAAATAAACCCTTTCCAAACATACAGCCGCTTTCTCACAATTCTGCATCAGACAACATTTGAAAACATTATGACAAAAGGAGAAATTGCTCCACTCTATTGAATCATTATTATTTTACTTACAAAAAAAAAATCACATTTTTCCTAGATATTTTCAAAGTCCCGTCTGCTGCAGATAGGTTTTTAAGTGCAATTATGAGCAAATTTACCTTTTGCCACAATATTTTTCAAAAGTCGTCTGGTGTTACAAGATGCGTTTAAGAATGTCTCTGCCAGTGGGTAAGGGTTTTATATAGTTTAGCTGGTTTGGAAGTAAGCAATTGTTTGTAACATCTGGAGACTGTAAGTCGCTGGTTTGGAAGTAAGCAATTGTTTGTAACATCTGGAGACTGTAAGTAGCTGGTTTGGAAGTAAGCAATTGTTTGTAACATCTGGAGACTGTAAGTAGCTGGTTTGGAAGTAAGCAATTGTTTGTAACATCTGGAGACTGTAAGTAGCTGGTTTGGAAGTAAGCATGTTTGTAACCTTGGGAACATCTGGAGACTGTCAGAGATATTCAACCTGTACTTTAGAAAATAGATCTACTTCCTGGTTGAGGATATCTTATACTGTATTGAAAATATATGGGTGTCTTGGAATAATGCATTGTGTAATGATAGCCAATATTACTTTTAACTATGCAAGACTAGACATACTTGATCTGTGCAGAAGAACTGTTCTTTGCTTATAAAATAGATGTTTGGTACTGAATTTATTTCCTCCTTGTGAAATAACCTGCCATATTGAAAATATATGGGTATTTTAATTTTATCTTGAATGCATTGTGGAAATGATAGCCATATAATATTTTACTGTGTAGGACTAGAAATACTTTACCTGTGCAAAAGACTGTTTTGTACCTAAATACTATAGATCTGTGATGCAAAACTTACTTCTTTGCTGTGGAATATACAGTGATATTGAAAATTGATGGGTATTTTGAATTTATCTAAAATGTATTTGGGGGGAAATGATAGTGTTCTGCATAGGAGAGATACATAACCTACATGCAAAATAACTGTTCTGTACTTGTAACAAATAGATGTGTGATAAAAAAACATACTTCCTGCTTTGTGGAATATACTGTGATATTGAAAATGTATGGGTATTTTAAATTTATCTTGAATGTATTGTGGAAATGATAGCCATATAATATTTTACTGTGTAGGACTAGAAATACTTTACCTGTGCAAAAAACTGTTTTGTACCTTACTATAGATCTGCGATGCAAAAACCTACTTCTTGCTGTGGAATATACAGTGATATAGACAATTGACATGGGTATTTTGAATTTATCTAAAATGTATTGGGGGAAATGATAGCATTCTGCATAGGACGGTTAGGACCTAGAGATACATATAACCTACATGTTAAAGAACTGTTCTGTACTTGAAATATAGATGTGTGATAAAAATCTTACTTCCTGCTTTATGGAATATACTGTGATATTTAAAATTCATGGGTATTTGAATTTATCTTGAATGCATTGTGGAATAATAGTTTACTGTGAAGGACAAGAAATACTTTACCTGTGCAAAAAACTGTTTTGTACCTAAATGCTATAGATCTTACTTCCTTGCTGTGGAATATACAGTGATATTGACAATTGACATGGGTATTTTGAATTTATCTTGAATGTATTGGTAAATGATAGCCATGTTTTCTGCATAGGACTAGACATACTAAACCTGTGCAAAAGAACTGTACTTGTAAAATAGATTGCTTCCTACTAAAAATGTGGAATAATACTTTGATATTGAAAATATATGGGTATTTTAGACTTTTCTTGAATGAAATGTGGAAACCTTTTACGTGCCAAATAAATAAGCTCTATACTTTATGAAATAGATGTGATAACTGAACTTACCTCCTGCTTGTGGGAAAGTGTGGAAGGGTATACTGTGTTATTGAAGATTTGAAGAAGCCATGGGTATTTTAGATATATCTTTAATTATAATTAATTTTGGAAATGGATAGCCATACTACTTTTAACTGTGTAGGACTTTTAAGAGATACTCAACGCTTCCCCACTTGCAGATGCTTTTCGACATTATGAAAGGAGAATTTTTTTCGGTGTGATTTGGAGTGAAACAAAGAAGTCCTAGTATGGCTATAAAAGACTCGACTGTCGGTAGTGTAGTGGTCAGTGAGGCCCCGGGTTCAGGGTCATATTTTTCCCTCCTTGGCGCTCAGGATGTTGGGGTTATCATTATGACTGACGGACTGCATGACTGGCTGGGGTAAGGATAAATGGAAAACTCAAGTACTGGTTACTTACACAGGAAACTCTGTGGTATAACTGAGAACTTATGAAAGTGACGTTCAATAAAACACCATAAAAACAAACAAACTTGACTGTCATATGTACATGAAGTTGGCTCTAGATATTTAAGGGGCATATGGCATGTTCTAAAATCCTTATTTCACCCTTTAACCATATGTTGCGGGTACGTTAACCCTTTCCCTCATACGACAATTCTGCAGCAGACGACCTTGAACATTTTTTGTCAAAAAATAGAAAATCTCTATAATTGAATGGATAACCTATAACCAAAAGTGGAAAACATTGTGGCAAAAGGAGAAATTGCTCGTTTTGAGCAATTTCTTCTTTTGTCACTGTTTTCAAAAAGCCGTCTGCTGCAGAGGCGTCAGAAAGCGGCTATATGTGGGAAAGGGTTAAGGAATCGTCTCAATGATATATGATTCTTTTGACTACCCACATCGTAGGGTTTGGTTGGATTATAAGGGAGACATTGTGGGGAAAAGAGCTGAATACTGACCTCCCTTTCTTGACATCTGCAGTGTCATAGCTGATAAAGGATCTGAAACTGCATAATTACCATGTAAATGGCTGTTTCACAACATGTTAATTAACAACATGAATGGTGTAGATTGATGCCTTAAACCTTTCCCACTTGCAGACATATCTGCAGGTGAGGACTTTTGAAAACATTGTGGCAAGGGGGGTAATTGTTTGCAATGAGTCATTTCTCCTTTTGCTAAAATGTTTTCAACTCAATTGTAAAAATAATACACTTTCATTAACCCTTTTCCTCATATAGACGCTTTCTGACGCCTCTGCAGCAGACGGTTTTTTGAAAACATAGCGACAAATGAAGAAATTGCTCAAAACAAGCAATTTCTCCTTATTGCCACAATGTTTTCCACTTTTTGTCATAGGTTATCCATTCAACTACAAGATTTTCTATTTTTTGACAAAATATGTTCACAAAGTCGTCTGCTGCAGAATTGTTGTATGAGGGAAAGGGTTAATTAAGAGATGTTATAGACATTTTTAACTAGGTGTTTACAAAGTAATGTCTGCTGCAGATTTATTGTATGTCGGAAAGGGTATGGTAAACAACATAAATGGTGTAAATGAAGACCTAAATTCATTTAAATCTTTATTACAAAATGTAACAGGAGTTTGCAGTAGATCAGGATAATTAGATTTGTGTGTTATTACCAATTATCCCTTTTCCACATACAACAAATCCGAAGCAGACAACTTTTTTTTATTTTATTTTTTAGAAATCTCAATTAATGAGTTTAATTATCAAATAGAGTTGAAAAACAATGTGGCAAAAGGTGAATTTGCTCATCATGAGCAAGTTCACCTTTTGTTGCATTGTTTTCAAAAGCCATCCGCTGTAGAGGGTCAGAAAGTGTCTGTATGTGGGAAAGGGTTATATACCTGTTTGATGTAAAAAAGTCTTCAGGTGTCAGAATGTTTACCTTAGCCCAAATTCCTACATGCAGGTGCATTTTGGTGCATTTGGATGCATATGCAGCTGACAACCTTATGAAAACATTGTGGCAGAAGGAGAAACTGCTCCTAATGAGAAATTTCTTCTTTTGTGGCAACGTTTTCAACTGTATAATAGAGATTTGCCAATTTGATTTTGAAGTCATCTGCTGCAGATTTGTTGTTTGTGGGAAAGGGTTATAAACTTTCATTCTCCTTGCATAAGATAAACAAACTTGGAAAAAATTATGTTGCTAAGCACTGCTCCAGATAATAAAGAGAAATTATTAACAAAAACCCTACTTAACCCTTTCCCTCATACGACAATTCTTCAGCAGACGACTTTGAACGTATTTTGTCAAAACATAGAAAATCTCCATAATTGAATGGATAACCTATGACAAAAAGTGGAAAACATTGTGGCAAAAGGAGAAATTGCACGTTCTGTGCAATTTCTTCTTTTGTCACTATGTTTTCAAAAAGCCGTCTGCTGCAGAGGCGTCAGAAAGCGTCTATATGAGGGAAACCCTTTGTTGTGGGTACTGCTTGATACCACCTCACTGGTATTGTGGTTAGAGTATCTGCCTGGAGAGAGAGCTAGACCAGGATTCGATCCCCAGTCAGGTAATTCTAAAGACTGAAGGACCAGTAGCTGATGCAGAAAATGATGTGATTTACTGAAAAATTGTTGAAAGCGCTGTTAAAAAACACCATACAATCAAACTGAACTTGAATATAATATAATTTATGTTATTAAAGGGACTGAACACCATAATGGTCCAAAATCGTTATATTTTATACTTATTCTAATTAATCCAAAATACGTCGATATAATTATTATGTAACGGAATGTTGTAGAAGGTCGTACAAGTCTTGTTTTTCATTATTTCATAGGAAATAAGCAGTTAAAAAAACGTCCGCTCCGTGTTTTCCCGTTTAAAAATACCGTGGAATTTCCTCTTGCTCATTTGAATTTGTGGATTCAATTCGGCATTCTCTAACACTATCGACTCATTACATTCATGTATGCGTGAGTGTAAGGAACAACAGCTCTGGGAAGGAGATTGTCAATTCGGTTGTAGTGATCACGTGATAAATATACACAGCGATATTTTTAGATTTACTGGGTTACTAACCCAGTAGATTTTACAATGCAAAATGACGAAAAATCTCTGCAATATTAATAGTGTGCATATATTGTAGTACATCAGTCAGCAAATCTCAATGCCTTACATTGCAAAAACATCAAGGTAATAGCAATTTTTAACAATTTTCTTTTTTTTTCGCTTTTTTTCATATGGGATTCAGTCCCTTTAAGATATACTGTGATGTCATATCTAGAAATATCTTCATGAAAGTTTTTTGAAGAAATGGAATGTTGTTGATACTTTATGCAGCCAAGTATCAGCCTGATAGTATGTTACATTGATAAGTTATCAATCTTTGATGCATATCACCTTAACCCTTTTCCACTTACAGAAGCATCTGCATCAGGTCTTTTGAAAACGATGAGGCAAAATGAGAAATTACTCATCATAAGCAAGTTCTCATTTTGCACCAATGTTTTAAACTTGATTCAATAATTGTATTCATACTTTCATTTATATTCATATTTTCCATATATTTTCTTGAAGTTTTCAAAGTCATAGACAATTATTTACTCACAACCTGAACTGAGATATCACATCATTTTTGACAAAAAAATGTGAAAGTGGTGGGAGTTAAAACAGGTTGACTGTCAAATGAGTGTCAGACTCTTCATTTTGAGGAGATAAAAAAAAAAAAAAATCCACAGACTCTTCCTCAGTGGAGATACAAAAAGCATTATTTTTTGTCGTCTGCTGTCTTCCAAAGTGTCGTCTGGCTGTCTTCAAAGAGATTGACAGATCTGGTGAGAAATTAATGAGGATTCCAATGTTTTCCAGGCAGTGTTCTGATTATCAGGAGATGTTTAATATCTTGGAGGGTGTTTGTAGTTTGGAGGGTATTGAAATACTATCCTCCTATGTTTAGTGTTACATGAAGTCATGATGAGCTCTCCTCTCGGAATTAATTACTTTATGGAGCTGGATTTTACAGTGGTGTGGACAATATAGTGTTTGATTGCATATACCTCGCAGCTATTTGTGAATGTGATACCCTTTCTTGGTCACCAATGAACTTTAACCCTTTCCCACAAACACTCAAATATTTAGCAGACGATTTTGAAAAGATTTTTATTAAAACCAATGGAAAATCTGTATAAATGAAAGCATCATTATTTTTAATAGAGTTAAAAATAATGTGGCAAATGGCGAATTTCATTTCTTCTTTTTGCCAATACGTTTTCCAGAGTCGTCCGCTGTATATGCATCTCAATGCCACTACATAAAGGAGAGGATTATCCCTTTCCCACCTATAGACACATTTTGACGCATCTGCAGCAGACGACTTTTGAAAACATCGTGACCGAAGGAGAAATTGCTCAAAATGCCACAATGCTTTCAACTTTTTTCAGTAAATAAACATACAATTATACATTGTATGGAGATTTTGCATATTTTTTAGTAGACATTTTCAAAGTCGTCTGCTGCAGAATAGTTGTATGTGGGAAAGGGTTTACTGATATAGCCGACCTATGACACTTTGTCAGTACTCATTTTTACTTTTTGAGAAATTTGTTTGGGACAGGAGAAATCGCACAGTTGTAACAATTTCGACTTTGAAAGAACACAATGTAGCAGATGATTTTGAGAACACAGTGGCAAAAGGAGAAATTGCTCAATAATTATACTTTTATTAGCTCACCTGAGCTTTGCTCAAGGTGAGTTATTGTGATCGCCTTTTGTCTGGCGTCCGTCGTGCGTCGTCCGGCGTCCGTCAACTTCTTCTCCTCAGTAACCAGTGGGTCAATTTGGATGAAACTTCACAGAAAGCATCCTCTCAATGACCTCACCAGAATTCCTTCAAATTTTTGGGATCCATGCAAAATTCTGGTTTCCATGGCAACGAAACCGAAAAAACTTCAAAATTCTTCTTCTCCCAAACTGGTTGGCAGATTTTCAAATGATTTTGTAGAAATGTTCCTTAGATGACCCTCTATCAGATTCCTTCAAGCCATGTTGATTGGTTGAAAAACATGGCCGCCAGGGGGGGCGGGGCTATTTTGTCTTATATGGCTATAGTGAAAACTTAAAAAATCTTCTCCTCCGAAAGTGTCTGGCCGATTTTCAAATTATTTTGTAGAAATGTTCCTTGGGTGACCCTCTATCAGATTCCTTCAAGCCATGTTGATTGGTCGAAAAACATGGCCGCCAGGGGGGGCGGGGCTATTTTGCCTTATATGGCTATAGTGCAAACTTAAAAAATCTTCTCCTGCAAAAGTGTCAGGCCGATTTTCAAATAATTTTGTAGAAATGTTCCTTGGGTGATCCTCTATCAGATTCCTTCAAGCCATGTTGATTGGTCGAAAAACATGGCCGCCAGGGGGCGGGGCTATTTTGCCTTATATGGCCAAAGTGAAAACTTAAAAAATCTTCTCCTCCGAAAGTGTCAGGCTGATTTTCAAATAATTTTGTAGAAATGTTCCTTGGATGACCCTCTCTCAGATTCCTTCAAGCCAAGTTGATTGGTCGAAAAACATGGCCACCAGGGGAGGCGGGGCTATTTTGCCTTTTATGGCTATAGTGAAAACTTAAAAAATCTTCTCCTCCAAAAGTGTCTGGCAGATTTCCAAATAATTTTGTAGAAATGTTCCTAGCGTGACCCTCTATCAGATTCCTTCAAGCCATGTTGATTGGTCGGAAACTATGGCTGCCAGGGGGCGAGGCTTATATAGCTAAAGTGAAAAAAAATAAAAAATCAGGTGAGCGATTCAAGGGCCATCATGGCCCTCTTGTTTATAGAGACTGTCCCTGTCTTTAGGTACATGTTTTCAAAGTCGTCCTGCAGATTCATTGTATGTGGAACAGATGGTTTAAAATAAATATCATTTCAGATTTATGATTTTACAATAGCCTTCTCAGATTTTAACAAAGCAGATATGACACTGACAATGTCATATCAGGCAAGCAAGTACTACATCACATTTCGGCAAAAAAACCTAAATAATTTCAGTGATTTCAAAACTTTTCAAAACTTAGATGCATTTTATCACATCTGCAGTAGATGACTTTTAAAAGGATTTTGGCAATATGAGAAATGATTGATAGTGTGCAAATTATACTTCTGCACGATTGTTTTCAACTCGACATTAAACTATTAAACTATCACTTTTAGTGATTGGTTTCCATATTTTACCTCAACGTTTTGAAGGTCCTCTGCTATCGACTGTTTGTATGGGGGAAAGTGTTAACCCTTTCCCTCATACAACAATTCTGCAGCAGACCAGAATGTATTTTTGTCAAAAAGTAGAAAAATCTTCATAATTGAATGGATCACCTATGACAAAAAGTGGAAAACATTGTGGCAAAAGGAGAAATTGCACGTTTTGTGCAATTTCTTCTTTTGTCACTATGTTTTTAAAAAGATAGCGTCTATATGAGGGACAAAGGGTTAATATATCTAATGGTGCAACAGGCCATTCTGGAAAATGTGCACCATGCTATTTATAAGCGAGAGGATGAGATATGATCAAGTGGACCCAGACAGCTCCTATTGATCGACAACCCTCGGAATGTTCAAGATAGCCTTTTGTAAAATTATCCCTTTCCCTCATGCAGACACATTTTAAGGCATCAGCTGCAGAAGACTTTTGAAAACATTCTGACAAAAGGAGAAAATGTGCATAATGAGCAATTTCTCCTTTGTCACAATATTTAAAACTTTTTTAAATGATTTATTGAGATTCTCCATATTTTTGCTGATATATTTTTTCCAAAACATCTTCTGCAGAATTGTTTTATGTGGAATTGTATCTCTTTACCTTAATCAAATGACATAAGGTGGCCTTTACAGCAGATAGGAAAGATAGAAGTCGCTCAATATGTTATTTTATCCTTTTGCTACAATATTTTCAAAAGTCGTAACTGCTGCAAAAAACACGCCAGAAGTTGTCTGTATCAGATGAAGGGTGGACCTTCAATAGTCTGCATTGCCGCCAGAAATATAATAGGTTTGCAACTCTGTTTCCTGTCTCCACAAAAGGTTATTTTTTGGCTTCTCAAGAGATTGTCTCATATGGTTTCCGTTGTGTATATAACGAGTATATTATAATATATTCTGTATCATTCCAAATGTGGGCAGTCACAGTGAAATGGCCTTGGCAAGGCTGATCTCCTAGTTTTAGGGACCACGTCACCAAGGGAATGTGGGCAGTCACAGTAAAATGGCCTTGGCAAGGCTGATCTCCTAGTTTTAGGGACCACGTCACCAAGGGAATGTGGGCAGTCACAGTGAAATGGCCTTGGCAAGGCTGATCTCCTAGTTTTAGGGACCACGTCACCCAGGGAATCCGCCATGGCCAAGTGGTTAGCATCTGAGATTTGGAACCGGCATCCCGAGTTCTATCCCCAGTCACAGCGCTGTGGTCATGGTTGAGTGCTCTAGGGCAAGGCACATTTCCTAACCTAGTACCGGTTTGTTTACCCAGGGATCATGAATAAGTGAACTGTCACCGTGATATAACTGAAATAATGTTGTAAAAGGCGTAAAACCCAACAAAACAAAAAGTATGTCACCCAGGTATCATAAATAAAATTGTACAGTAAGCGTGATATAAAGCCCCAGTCACACTGACTGTCCCGGACTGAAATTTGGCCGATCCGGGGTTAGATCCGTGTTGGATCCTGGATGGTCCGTCATGGTCCTGAACATCATCCCGGCAATTTTAAACTGTTTAAAATTGCCGTGGTCACCCAAGACCGTCAGGGAGGATTTTTGAGTCCGTGTAGCAACCTTGTTGTCTCCAGGAAGGTCCATAGTGGCACAGCGTTTATCCTAGGCGATCCGGCATGTCGTGTTGGGTCCGGGACGGTCTTTAGCTGATCTGGGATGGTTCGGTGTCATCCTTGTTGGGTCCGGAATGGTTTGGGTCATTCTGGGATGGTCAATGGCGCTGCCGTGGTGGTATCTGGGTCAGATCCGTGTTGGCTCCTTGTTTATCCATTTTCATCCGTTGTGGTGCCGTGTTGGGTCCGGGCTGGTCCGGGGTGACGATGTTTTGGGACTCAATTTCACCCAGGATCACCCCGAATCAAGATATCTCTTGATTAGGGGTGTTCTGTGTCAATCCGGGCTGCTTTGTATTGGGTCCGGCTTCGGTGTGACTGTAGTTTTACCGAAATACGACATGAGCTTCATTTGCTGAAAGCCAGTCGAGCTTATGTTATGGCGAATTGTCCGTCGTGCGTGCGTGCGTAAACTTTTTCCTTTAAACGACTTCTTCTCACTAACCACTTGGCCAATTTGGTTGAAACTTTATAGGAAGCATCCTCTCAATCTCCTCTCTTAAATTCCTTCATTTTTTTTGGATCCATCCATAATTCTGGTTTCCATGGCAACCAAAAGAAAAAAATAGTGAAAACTTAAAAAATCTTCTTCTCTGAAAGTGTCAGGCCGATTTTCAAATAATTTTGTAGAAATGTTCCTTGGGTGACCCTTTATTAGATTCCTTCAAGAAATGTTGATTGATCGAAAAACATGGTCGCCAGAGGGCGGGGCTATTTTGCCTTATATGAAAACTAGTGAAAACTTAAAAAATCTTCTTCTCAGAAAGTGTTAAGCCGATTTTCAAATAATTTTGTAGAATCTGTTCATTAGGTGACCCTCTATCAGATTCCTTCAAGCCATGTTGATTGGTCGAAAAATATGGCCGCCAGAGGGCGGGGCTATTTTGCTCTATATGACCATAGTGAAAATTTAAAAAATCTTCTTCTCCGAAAGTGTTGAGCAGATTTTCAAATAATTTTGTAGAAATGTTCTTTGGGTGACCCTCTATCAGATTCCTTCAAGCTATGTTGATTGGTTCAAAAATATGGCCGCCATGGGGTGGGGCTATTTTGCCTTATATGGCTATTGTGAAAACTTAAAAAATCTTCTCCTCCGAAAGTGTCAGGCCGATTTTCAAATAATTTTGCAGAAACATTCCTTGGGTGACACTCTACAAGATTCCTTTAAGCCATGGTGGTTGGTAAAAAATATGGCCACTAGGGGGCAGGGCTGTTTGGAGATTTGATTTTTGCCTTATGGCCGTGGAGCGATACTGGCCCTCTTGGGCCTCTTGTTCCTTTCCCAACGGACTGCTTTTGAAAATATTGTGGTAAACGGGAAAATTGCTCCCAGAGAGCAATTTCTTCTTTGGCCACAATCTTTCAGTCATCTAATATTGCATCTACAGTGATGCAATTTAGTTTAAACACTTTTTTTTCATATATAATTTTACATGGTAGGAATCATCAAGAAATATACAGTGGAGAAATGGATTGGACTGAAGCTTGTAGCTTATTTTAGGTCCTCTCCAATAATGCAATTTGAAAATACAGTGATACAATTTGCAACTACAGTGATGTAATTTTCATAACATGGATGTAATTTTCATTAACATTAATGTAATTTTCACATTAATGTAATTTTTCATTATTAACATTAATGTAATTTTCATTAACATGATGTAAATTTTCACATTAATGTAATTTTCATTATTACATTATGTAATTTTTGATTAACATGGTTGTATTTTTCATTAACATTAATGTGATTTGTAACTATAGTGATGAAATTTGCATCTACA